>JANZLC010000007.1:7029384-7047174 GCA_026413385.1 Erythroxylum gracilipes | reverse complement strand
TTTTGAATTAGTAATGAAATGAAGAATTGAAGTTCCTTTTGTGTATGATTATGTTTGTCTGGTGGGTGAGTTGGATGGTTAGAATTCTATGTATGAATGTGTTTGTGTTTAGTATTGGTTGTTGAATGTTGGGAGTTCGAGTTTCGGAACTTGGGAGTTCGCCGCAGTGAAAGGCGTATTTGTCCCAAGGGTGAGAAGGGCTCGCCTTGAGAGTTCGCCGCGGCGAACCCGCCACTTTACACGCTGCCAATCCTTTGAATTTAAATCCTTTCGACCCTCCCCTTGCTTGATCCTGACACGACGACCTCGAACGATCACCTCGGGATAGGGAACGGAACTCGGGCCTAACATCTTTGGTATCAGAGCTTAGGCTTTTCCTAGGCTTAAAATGCATAATAGTATGAATTGTTATGCTATGTAATTTCTTGTTGCATTATGAATTGCTTGATTGCATTAAGTGACATGCATATCATGCATTTATGTAGGAAATACGATTAAAATGAAATATAAGCTAATCTTTAGTGTTTATATTTGAAGGAGTAAGATGCCACCTCGTAAAAGGACACGAGAAATTCTGCAAGGATCAATTGCACCTAACTCTCCACCAAGGGAGGAGAGTACTGATGAGTCAGTAGCTCCAGGAAATGCCGAGGCTTTTGCAGGGCATGGTAGTGTGCCCTCTCGGTCACAGACGCAGGAGTCGCCTGTTCTGCAGAAGCAAGCACCTCCATTAGATCTGAGGATGTTCCAGGCTTTTGCTCAGGTCTTCGTTCAAGCCATAGGTCAAATGCTGCAGACTTCTACTCCAGCCCCAGTTAAGAAGGAGAAGCAGTTTGACAATCTGAGGAAATATGGAGCAGTGGACTTCTATGAGACCACTGATCCGGAAGAAGCTGACACATGGCTAAGGAAGACAGAAAGGGTGTTAGAACAGATGGACTATGAGGATGATGAGAAAGTGGAATATGCTGCTAGTTTGCTTCAGGGGGATGCTTTGCACTAGTGAGAAAGTGTGCCAAGGAGTCAGATGAAGCTGTCAGTGTTGGGATAGAAGGATTTCCTAGCTACTTATAAGAAGAAGTATTTGCCTGAGGTTTATATTCAGCAGAAGTAGAGGGAGTTTCTGAGTCTCACCCAGAGGGAGATGACGGTGAGCGAGTATGAGCGTAGGTTTGCACAGCTATCCCGGTATGCAGCTGAGATGATGATGAGTGAGGCGACTAAGTGCCATAGGTTTGAATCGGGTTTGCATCCATCCATTAGAGAGAAAGTGGTGGTACAGAATTTTTGTGACTTTCAACAGTTAATTGAAGCGGCACTGAGGTTTAAAAACATAGAGAACATTAAGAGTGTCATGAATAAAAAGAGAAAGGGTAGAGAGCAGTTTAAGAAGGGAGGTGGTACTCCTATGCTAGAGAGGAGTGCCAGGACCTTCCCTATGCAGTCTGAGGAGAGGAGCAGTTGTGCAAGCAGGTCCAGACAGATGAGGACTATCTCTCATCAAGCCTCAATGGCTAGAGGCAGTAGAAGGGGAGAAGGGAACATGTCATCCGTCCCTAAGTGTGACCATTGTGGCAAGTTCCATGGAAGAGAGTGTTACAGATTGACAGGAGCTTGCTTCAACTGTGGAGAAAAGGGACACACGGCCAGAGAGTGTCCTAAGTATGCAAGAAGAGAGGGAACTCAGATGCAAGTTTCAAGGAGAGTTGAGACTGTGGGGCACAAGACTGTAACTGAAGTGGGCAGTTTAGATGCGGCCAAGAAAGTAAATCCTTCAGGGAGACCTAGGGGACAAGCACCAGCTAGAGTATTTGCAATGACATGGGAGGATACAGAAACTGCTCCAAAAGTTGTGACTGGTACTGTTAAATTATTTGATGTTGATATTGTTGTTTTGATTGATCCGAGGTCCACCCACTCATTTGTTTCATCAGGTAGAACTATGTATAGTAAGAATGTGAGCCCGTTGGATACTCCTTTGATGCTTAGTACTCCAATAGGCTAGTATATTATTATTAGTCAAGTGTATAGAGAGTGTGAGATATGTATTGGTAAGGAACACTTGGTGGTGGACTTAATGTCGTTGAAAATGGGAGGCTTGGATGTAATTTTGCGTATGGACACATTAGAAAAGTACAATGCCCATCTGGATTGTAAACAGAAGATAGTGGAGTTCGAATTGGACGACGGTAGAAAGGTGGTGTTTATGGGGGATAGAAAAGCAAGTCCACCTAGAATTATTTTAGCTCTGACAGCAGAAAAGATGACGAGGAAAGGATGTGAGACATTTTTGGCCTATGTGGTAGACACAAGGCAGATAGAGAGAAGTTAGAAGATATTCCTATAGTCATGGAGTTTCCAGATGTCTTTCCCGATGAATTACTAAGACTACTATCACCTAGGGAAATTGAATTTCTTATTAAGCTTCTTCAAGGTACTGCACCGATCTCAATACCAGACACTAAGGTATCTTTTGTAACCAGACACTAAGGTGTCTACTGTGACAAGACACTTTGGTGTCTTTTGTGCCAGACACTCCTATGTCTTCTATTTCAGGTACCAAACATGGTTATCTTCTGTTCTGGTACCGTTACCCATTTCTGTAAAAAGGATTAACAGGCTAACTTGTTTTATATTCTGTTAAATGCTCAGTTATGATATAATCAAGCTTTGTTCTGAAATAACTAAGTTCTGTTCTGATATAATAAGATACTATTTTGATACAGTCAAGTTCTATTATGGTACTTTAAAGTTCTGTTATGATATTATGGTATTATGTTTTGATACTTGTAAGTTTTGCTTTGAAGCCAATATATCCTGTGTTGATATGTTATATTATGTTCTGGGATACATATTGTTTGGATTGTGCTTTAATATGGACAATTAAAGATTGCTTGAGATGTGATCTGATTCTGTATATGTGAATGTTAGACGATTGTTAGAAACAGTTGCCAATTTATATTTTGTTTAGTTATTTCCCCACTAGGCTTTATGCTTAGCACGATAGTTTTGCCTCCATGTAGTTTCTGATAAGAAGGTTTAAAGACTGGGACAAAAACAACAGCAGTGGCCAAGGAGATTGTGTTTTGTTTTGAAAATGTTCAATTTGTTTTTGAGTTATATTTAATCTAATGAGACATATTGGAATTTGTATTTTGTTTGATGGTTTGTAATAACCTTAACTAGGTTGGATTTGGATTTAAGGCTTGTAGGTGATAAGTACCATGTGTATGTTATGTTCTGAATATGACCCAACCTATGAAATGAAATGTATATTACTTGAGTTTCTGGAAATGCTTTAGCATGTTTTGGATTGTATCAGTACTGTTTTGTGTGGCATCTGCATATCCTCCTAGGGGGTATATGGGTGTTATAGTGTGCACAAGACTACTTTTTAATCTCTTCTATTTTTCTTCCTTGTAGCTATTCACCACTCCTCAATGTAGTACGCCATACTTATTGCCATGCTTCACACCGAATCAATGCAGCCATCACCCACACCTTTGTATCATATTTCTATTCTTTTTCTTTTTTTATTATTTTTACTACTTGAGTGAATGAGTATACCTGCATGCTTAGATTGATTAACTTGGATTTCAATTAAAAGGACATTAGTTTATTGTGATAGATGAATGTCACTTTTTATTGGTAAGAATTTGCCCTTTTGAAATATTCAACACCAAATTCAAGTATTCTTTTATAAGAGTCTTCTTTCATGATTGAGGAACTCTAGAACTTGCTTGCAAATACTAGTTGAGATCACATAATCTTATGCAAACGTTGAAATGATAAAGGCAATTAGGATTTACCCCTTTTGCTTAAAAAGCCACCATAATATTAATGTTAGTGAGCCCCATTGAGGTTAACATAAAACATTTTCTTTCTTTAAACCTACAATATAAGCCTTTGCCTTAATTATTCATCTTGTTTTTACACCTACCATAACGCAAGTTGAGCATTTAAAATGTTATTCCTGAGTTTAGGACGTAATTGCTTGAATAAGTATGGGGGATTATAGCATATTGCATTAGGAATGAGTATGGTTGTAGTAATTATCTCTCCTCTATATTTTTCTCCTTTTGATTTCCTTGTTTTAAATAAATAAATAAATAATAAAAAAGAAGAAAGAAATAATAAAGAATAAAAAGAAAAGAAATAGAAATAGAAAAGAAACAAAGCAAAGAGAAAATGACTAGAAAATGAAAAGAAGAGGAGAGACGTAAAAATGGAGAGTATTAATTTTATTAATTGAGATGATAGAATTGAGTATTTTATGGTTCATTGTTTTATATTATTTTAAATGCTCAATTCGTTTTTGGTTTTAAACTGTAATTTTCCTTTTTCCTATCCTTAACTTGCCCCCATTACAACCGAAATAAAGACTTTCGGATTAATGTTTGTGTGTGATATGAGTGGTGGAGATTGGATTGGTAAGCAAGCTGATCGTAGATGCCTTACATGAAATGAACGATGAGTAAATATATATCCTAACTTTAAATGCTTAAGAAGATGAAGAGTGGAGTGACCTTCTATTACACTTACTGATGATCTTTGAGTTGAAGTACTTGTTGATTTTGGCTAAGCATGCGGAGCTATTCATGAAGTATTATAAGTTTCAAGTTCTCAGGTTGTGTTTATTGAAATGATCGTTGATATCTTTAACCATTATTTGAGAAAATCATTGTTTTCTTTGTTTGTTCTTGTTTAGTCTAGTATTCTTTATTTTGCTTGAGGACAAATATAGTTTAAGTGTAGGAAAATTGTTGTGTCTAATTCTGTTGAATTTTGCTTGCATTCGTACCGTGATTTTAGTTACAAATTCTTATATTTTTAATCCAAATTTGTGGTGAATTGAGTAAAAATGGTGTGAATATTGCATAAATATTAATTGGATTGTCTTGTAAATGTTGCATAGAAATTAGAAGAATTTTGCATAAAAATGGGTGTGACACATTAATTGCATGTCAAACGCATTAATTACATGGTCACACATTTTAATTGCATGGCTACACACTTAATTACATGGTCACGAGTACTCACGGGTGTGACAATGGGTCACACCCATGACCATGGCTGCACGGGGGTGACAATGAGTCACACCTGTGACTCTATTCCCTTTGTAGTCTAACGTGTAATGCATGCAAGGCTTTGACGGTGTAGATAAAACCTGCCCTAAACCTAGAATCGGCCTATAAATAGAAAAGGGAAAGGCTAGATAGAAAAGAAAAGGGGGATCGAGGGTTAGAGGGGTAGGCTGGGAGAAAGAATAGATAAAGAGAAGGGAGGCGAAGAAACAAAGCTTCGGCTTAGAGAAGAAAGAATAAAAACATGGGTAAGGAAGAAAGAAACACAGCAAAGAGGTGGAAGTTTGAGACAGAGGTAGAAATCGAGGGCTGAAGCTGAATCCCAGTGAACTTGAGCAACCATTCAACTGGGCGAGAAGAGAGCAGAGGTAGAAGGCCAGAGCCAACATCAAAGAGCTTGAGTTTGACTAGATATTCACAACCAACTTCTGCATCCGAGAGTCTTCATTTTGTTTACTCATCTTTATTTCAACTTCTACTGATATTGTTGAACTCATTTATCTTCTACTTGTTAGACTTTTTTTCTTTGTTATTGCTCTGCTGCTTGGTTAGTTCATCTTTAGTATTCATTTTGTTCATCACTTTTACATTTTTCTGTTTACATTAACATGAGATTAAAGTGTATGGAGATGATAAACTATATTTATGCTATGAAGAGATGATTTCTTTTCCTTGAAAATTAATGTATAAGTTAAAAGCATGTAATGTGGTTAGCACAAAAAGAAAAGATAATAAAGCTCAAGGGGGCTTATCAAAGGAAAAAATAAAATCAATAGGTAGGTTTTTTTGGCTAATGTAACTTATGAAACAAAAATGCCTATATCATTTCCCTGTTAATACATATGATAAAAATGTGATCTTAAATAGAAAATCAAAGCAAAGTTAGGATGTACATGTCATGAAGATCATACATAAACAAAAGACAATAAGACTAATATGGATGTATCAAGTCTATAAAAGCTAAAAATCTCCCTGGCTTATGTTTACTACTAGTAACTACTCTTATAAAGATAATGTATATTAATTAATTACAAAAGTAAAGGTAGATGTTCAAGTTGTCTTAAATTTTTCTAGTCAATTTAGTCTCTAATTACGACTATTTGGTCTTAAAAGTAATATAAAAAAGAGAAAATGTTGTTTGTTTGATTTTTAAAAAAGAAAATGTTGTTTGTTGATGATGTGGCAGATTTTGCTGTTTGACATCAACAATTGTCTTTCCCAGCAAATACAAAGTAAGTTTCTTTGTGAGGAACGTAAGAGAGAGTCCGCGACTTAGGAAGTTTTCGGCAGCTGGTAACGTAGTTATCTTTGATGGCTGCTCCGATCACATGTTGTTCCTTCTGCTGCTCCTCTGCATCAAAAACATTTAGCAATTCAACATCAGCCACTCACTCTGCCTTATCTTTTAAACACCCCAAATTCAATAGCTTCATTTGGCGTTCACAAGACAGAACCTTTACCAGCTCTAGAATCTTTGCAAAGTTTGAGAAATTCCAAGGTGACCCTCCTCAAGATAGTCCAGAATACGCCACCCCCCAGTTTCAAACACAGCAACAAACAAGTCCAGAAGATGACAGGTTCACAATCGTTTTCTATCGGCAATGGTGTGAAATTTGTTGGGAAATGACGTATACTTGATTCTCATTAGATATCGGTCAATTCCAGTACCAAGTCTCGTGATTTTTCGTGGAATTATCAGTTCATTCAAATAAATGTCCTCGACTTTATCCCTTCTAGATTAAGCACCTTGTTTTCTGAATAAGATTTTTTTGGTCATGTGGTCATGATTCCATTTATACGAAAATCACTCGTTCAACTTGATTAGTCCATTGAAGGCAGTCTAAAGTTTTTCTGTGTATGCTATGTATGTCTTTTAACATGTCTAAAAAACCCGAGTTGTAGAAATGATTTTGATTCTTGATATTATGTTACTGCGCCTATTATGTACTATGAGTATGGAAGAAAAGATTTTAATGGTATACATTTATGTCTATTTCAGCTGCCTGCCTTCTGACCTGGAGGGTGCAGTCAGGCAATCTAGCGAATCAAGTGGATTGTTTGTGTCTTCAGGAGGAATGAGAGCCATAGTAGGTGAAAATGGAAAAGGAAAAAAAAAATTTTGTATACACAAAATAAACTACATTGTAATGCTCAAATTTATCTTTTGTAGGTCGAGCTCTTGATTCCTCAACTGCAGTTTCTAGATGATGAAGGTGCCCAAGCTGAACTGTGGAAACTGTCAAGGATTTTCTTAGACACACTTATTGAAGAAACAGGATGTCAGGTTCACTCTCACTCCAACTTTATATTGTAGTTTGCTAAGATCTAATTAACAGAACCAAGGTCCTTAATATAAGTGAATCCAAGCTTTGCGAGTTGATTTCTAAACAATGGTAAGACCGGACAAAATGAAAAGGAAAGAGTATTTAGAGACTATATGTTGGATAAATAGCTCCCTCCTTTACTTGTTTACTAAATGTGTTGTATTCTTGTCCCACATTGGTGGGTATAAACAATTTTTTAGTCTTTATATATTGAAATCAGTGTTTGTCAAGACTTGAATAGTTTATTCCTTAGTACTTTGGTAAGAGGTTGGACCTAGGCCAAATCTACACGTGCCGCCCGGACTAAAGAGTTCAGTTTTTGAATGTTGCAAACCTTTTCCAGAAATGTTACGAACGTTTTCCGAATTTGTCTCCATGTTTTTTGCCTCACCCACGGATTCTCCTCTAATTTCTGATTTGGTTCTGTATATTGAATCTAGCCGTTCTTTGCACTGATAAACTTATAAAAAACCTGATAACACTCTTTTCTTTGAGCGATTGTTTTTTTTGTGAATTCCAAGTCTTCGATCTCGAGTGCATGAGTTTGTAGACTAGTTGTGTTAACTTGGCAAACAACATCATCAATTGCACCATGGTCATGCCGAAGTTTTTCTTTCAAAGCAGTGGCTATACCACATCACCACTATTCACAATTTGAAAGGAAAACCATTTCACAGTAGAAATCTACAATGGTTGTATCATTGAACAAAATATTACCATACCTCGCTATATTTAAACCTTTGGATGGAACCAACTACAAATATTGGTCCCAAAAATTGCTTATTTTCTTTAAACAATCATAAGTAGATTATATGTTATTCACTGATCTTTCGTCTGTTAAAGCCAGAACCTCTAAAAACTCCTAACACACCCACTGAAGAAGAAGCTAGGATTAAACACGAAAAGGATAATAAAATAGTTAGAGGACATTTGCTAAACCATATAACCAACTCTCTATTTGATCTCTTTGTGAATCAAAAACCTATTAAGGTTATTTGGGACGCTCTCGAGAAGTATAGGGCAGATGATGCTAAAAAAAAAATGCAGTAGGTAAATGGTTGCAATTTCAAATGTGGAGGACAAGCCAGTGATGAAGCAAGTTCACAAAGATAAGAACCTTATGGATGATGTGGTAATTGAGGGCATGAAGATGTGTGAGACATTGCAAGCAAATGTGTTGTTAAAGAAGTTTCCACCATCTTAGAGCAATTATAGAAATCAATTGAAGTACAAGAAGAAAGACATGAATCTCTAGGAGCTCATTAGTAATATGAGAACTAAGGAGGCTAATCGCCTTAAAGATAAGCTCAATTTTGTTTCTTCTATTTCTGTTAAAGCTAACTTAGTTGAGTCTTCTGCTAGTACTTCTAAGGATAGGTTCAAAGTCAATGGCAAGAAGAATTAAAAGAATAGGCAACAAAAAATGCAAAATCAATTCAAGAAAGGTCATGGAGGAATTTAGAAGAAGAAGCTGACTTGCTACGTCTATGGCAAACTAGGCCATAAGGCATATCAATGCCATCTTTGTAAAGGCTAGCAAAATCAAGATCAGAAGCCTATTGCTCAGTTTACGCTCCAAGTCAGTCTTGCTGAAAAGGATGAAATTATAGCTCCTGTAGTTGTGGAGGCTAACCTGGTAGAGAACAAAACTGCCTGGGTGTTGGATACTAGTGCTTTGAAGCATCTTTGCGCCAGTAAGGAGTTGCTCCACCAGTTTGAGGATGCTGCAGATGGAGAATGCGTCTTCATTGGAAACTCTATAACTATTGGAGTACTTGGTAAAGGAAAGATCTTCCTTAAACTTACTTCTGGAAAAACTTGAGCTTTGAATGATGTCTTGTGTGTCTCCTCCTAGCGTAGGAACTTAGTTTCTATTAGCTTGGTTAATAGGGATGGTTTGAAAATTGTTTTTAAGGTTGATAAGGTCGTAATTGCTAGAAATGGGGACTTTGTGGGAAAGGAGTACTTAGTTGATGGACTCTTCGTACTGAACATTGTTGCTCCTGCTTTCAATGCTAACTCTTCTATTGTGTTTGCTTATATTGCTAAATCTATTCATTTATAGCATGTTAAGCTAGGACATTTAATGTTGTTTCTATTAAGAGGCTTAGAAACATGGATTTGGTAAATTTTGTGGATGATGACTTTTCTAAGTGCTCTATGTGTGTAGAAGTAAAGTTGCCTAAATACTGTTTAAATATGTAACAACTAGATGCACATAGTTGCTTGAGTTGATACATACAGATTTAGCTTATTTTAAGAATTATGTTATTAAAAGGAATAAAAAATATCATTAAATTTTATTGATGATTATTCGAGATACATCAAGGTTTACCTCCTAAGTTCTAAATATAAGGCTGAAGATTTTGTGTTGCAAATTGGGTATCTGACAATGATGAAGTTTGCTCTACTATTGGTTATGTCTTTACTTTGAGTGGATCTGATATATCATGGAAATCTACAAAACAAACATGTATAACGCGCTCCACTATGAAATTTGAATTTATTGCTCTTGAGTTGGTAAGTGAATAAATTGAATGGTTGAGGAACTTGCTAGTAGGTGTGCCATTGTGGGGAAACCAAATGTTCCTGTTTTCCTACATTGGGATTAACAAGCAACCATTAGGATAGCAAAAAAATAGATGTACAATAACAAAAGAAGATACATTTGCATTAGACATAGTGCAATCAAACAAATAAAAAAAATGAAGGAATTTTCTTGAAGTATATGAGATACGAGAGGAACATGATAGACCCTTTCACTAAAGGATCAAAAAGGAAAGTAATTTTTGAATCGTCGAGGGGGATAAGGCTTAAGCCTATGGATTGAGAGAGTATGGTGGATATCATATTATGGTCAAACAAAGCCATGTGAGTCCTCAATGTGCACAACATTCTCATCCCTATAGTGTCTAGTTATTTTTTAAGTGAGGTTGAGCCTCAAGCTCTTAATGAATCCATAGCCCTGTTATTTAGATGGTCCTGGAGAGACGGATTTGATAGATTCACTGCTTGATTTTTATAAGATACATAGCCCATTGTGATGGTCATAATATGATGGACTTGATAGATACAATTTTGCAGAGGTTGAGTCATATTGGGTCTTAATGGTTTCATAACTCTTAATGTGGAGTCTGTAGGGTGATAGACTTGGAAAAATCACTTACTTGTGTGTGAAGGTGAGGCCTCCTTCTATGAAAGAATCAGGTTGTCTTTCTAAAGCACTCGTGAGTACTTAAGGTATGCATATGGCCATAAAAAGTGCTTGTTGTGATTTTTCTTCTTTTTATTGCAGAATTCGCAGAAATTAAGGGTATAATATGAATTGTGAGGGTCTCATCCTAAGTTTATAAAGTTCAAGAGAAATTCACTTTATTAACTAAGTTGTTGCCTCACATCAATAGGCATGAATTCAATCGAAAGAAATTGATGCTTAAGTATATAATCCTTTTTTTCCCCAAAAAATTCAAAGTTAGCAAGCCATTTAGTAGGGGATTGTTGGATAAATGGCCCTCTCCTTTACTTGTTTATCAAATGTATTGTATTCTTGTCCCACATTGGGGTATAAACAATTTTTTAGTATTTATATTTAAAGTGTTTAACAAGATTTGAGTAGCTTATCCCTTAGTACTTTGGTAAGAGGTTGGATCTAGGCCAAATTCTGGTGTGCCGGCTAGGCCAGCGCAGATGCTTGTTATTGATTCAGATTAGGCTATTTCCTATCTTTTATGAGTCGAACTTGTTTATTTTTCTATTGGAGAGTTATTCTTTGATCGAGTCTTTGCACATTTCTATCTCTTTCAGTTTTTAAATGTTGCAAACCCTCTCCAAAAACGTTACTGACGTTTTCCAAATTTTTCTTCACGTTTGTTGCCTCACACACGGATTCTCTTCTAACTTCTGATTTAGTACTGTATGTTGAATCTTTTCTAGCCATTCTTTGCACTGACAAACTCCTAGAAAACCTGATAACACTCTTTTCTCTGGGCGATTGTATTTTCTGCGGGTTCTAAGTCTTCAACCTCGAGTGCACGAGTTCGTAAACAGCGTTATCCATTGCACCACGGTCATGTCAAATTTTGCTTTCAAAGCAGTGGCTATACCATGGCACAACTATTCCATAAGTTTTATTCTCTATTGTATCTTTAATTTAATACACTATACAACTACAAAATGAACAGTGAAGCTGTTAAAAACCTATGTGTTGCATCACTTTGCTTGTCCACTAATTCAGCTAATGCTTAGAGAGTCAAAGCCATATTCCCTGATGCTGGTGCTGCTGCGCTTCTAAAATACCAGTGGAGTGATGCTGCTTTTGGATTCTCCAGGTATTGTCCTTATAGAACAATTTTTCAATAGATGTTCAATTTCTCTGAACCAATTCTTTCAAGTTGGATCAGTTACTTCATGTAACACTTTTATGCATTGCAATTCCAAGTGTATAAAATGTACAAGTGGGTAGCAGCTATATATGAATTCAATTGTATGGTATATCTGTTGTAAGTAGTGAGTAGTATTTTGCATCGACATATGTACTAAACTTATTTCCTCAATATTGTCACAGTCTAAGTGACCGGAAACCTGTTGAAAGTGAAGATGAGATTGTGGTCATGGTTGTCCCTGATTATCAGATGTTGGAATGTGTAAAGAGGATTGCATCTGATCTCTCAGGTGAACCGGTATCTAATTTACTTCCGGTTCATACTTCAAGTGTTGCTCTTCATGAGGATTGGTGTCATAAGCATCTATTTCTTTTAACTTCTGATAATTGCACATGTATGATGATTTCAAGAAGGTTTCTTGGTGTGCAAATCAATTCAAAACCAAGTGAGAATGTTTTGTACGATGACACCATAGTTAATTCTCACTTCTAAATGAGTTGGGAGGACAGCTTTAAAGCTTTCAGTTGCAGGGTTATCCAGTATGAACGTTTAAATTTTCATAAAATGTAAAATTGGAGTCTTCACTATTGAGTTGGTGGTATTTTTGTTCATCTTTGAGCTGCCTGAAATAACAGTATGAGAAAATTACGAATTTCCTGTTGTGTGCTTCATGAACTTGTCTATAAAAGGAAACAAACAGATTGGAAAATTGCATAATTTCGACAAGGGAATACATATATGTCACGTGTTTAGTTTCAACGGAGCTCAGGCTTGCATTACATAAGAACAATGGTCATACAAACTCTTGCCTAACCTGTACAAAGAATCAATGTGCTCCAGTTTGCATATCGAATAATTGTTTAGCTGATGGTACATCCGCCTCGTATATTCATAGCGGAGGCCTCTCATCATGTGGAACCCTCGTCTCATCAGTGAGGATGTCGGAGTCGGGATTAATGTTCGTAATTTGCGGCGCTACTTCCTAAGGTGAGGTGTTATTTCTCTAATTAACTGAAGAACTTTGTCATACCACTGACAACTAACCAACTGTGTAATATGCTTTGAAGCACTTTCACCACAGTTTACTCAATGAGACCTCTACCAGAGGGAGCTGTCTTTAGGTGTTACCCAGGGTAAATTTTGCTGTTTCTTTTCTCCCCGTGTACTTGAACTGACCGCTTTCAAGCATAAATGATCTCAGATAACTTAGCTCTGATTCCTCTTTTCTCTCCTTGCAAGAGCGTGGAAGGTCTTTTATGATGACAGGGATAGACCTAACAGATATCTGCTTGCGAAAGAATTCAACAGACGTCCTGATGCTGAAGAACTGGAGGTTAGATTTTATCCTCATTCCATTCACTGAAGATAGCATTTGTAACTGAAATGAAACTACTGATCCCCGCAGATAATATTTGGAAATGTGCATGAGAAATCTGAGCAGGAACCAACTTTGTTCAACCAAGCAGCAGGCCTTTTTGCTTCACTGAACAGATTCATTAAAGTCATCTCTAAGTAGTTTTCAAATGCCCACCAAACCTCTTGAATTCTATATGTATATTTCAAGTTTTATGAGATAATAACGTTTGTGCTTCTAATTGTTATGCAAAATGAGGCCAAAGATGGAAATCGGGATTAGGGATAGCAATGGCCGACCACTATTTTTTTTTAAATTAAATATATATAAAAAATTTTTAGATCTTTTCTAAGAAGCCAGTTAATTGTTTGGTTGTCATTTTAAAAAATAGAGTTTTTGTTATTAGAGCTTTTTTTTGTAGATCTTTTCTAAGAAGAGCTTTTCTAAGAAGCCAGTTAATTGTTTGGTTGTCATTTAAAAAAGAGCTTCATATAGAAGACTGTTTGACAACATAAAAATAAAAATAATATTTAATTTTATCTATAGTTTATTTTGTAATAAAAATTATTTATGCATATAAATATTATTTAAAGTATATTAAACAATATGCAAAGCAGAATATATTAGTTATTATATAATTTTAAATTATATGAAACATAAATAAAAATATATCTAACCAAATCTTTTATATAGATTATAACATAATTAAACTAATATCGAAAATATATATTAAAATATATTAAAAAGTCAAATAATATGATATAAATTTTAAAATAAATATCCAAGTTGAGTAAATAGTTAAATACATAATAAACGGGAAAATGAATTTGTGAGAATTGTGAGAATTATGTATAAAATATAAGGACAAAAGGGACTAAAAATATGCTCATTAATTGATATAAAAAATCTACCTAAAAAAGCCTTTTCTTTGAGAGCTTTCAAATTTGAACTTCTTAAAAAAATTATATTTTGACTACCAAAAAAAATCATATCTATTAAAAAAGTGATTTTTTTATTTTATAGTTAAACATTCGAAAAAAAAAGGACTTTTGTAGTAGTCTGATATAAGCCATAGTGCATGCAAAAGCAATACAACAATAATTTACATTTCAAGGGAAATAAAATTGATTTTAAAAAAAGGGAAATAAAATTAAAAAGAACTTCTTAACCTAGACATAGACATTTTATGATAATTATTGGTATTGGTTTGATTAAAATCCCCATTTCTCCGACTACTATTAAACAAAAAACTGACCCAAGCCTCTCTTTCGAGTCTCTTCCTAATGAGCCTTACGCTATCTATTATGATTTCAATGTCCAAACTTATAATAAAGTCAATAGCCACACTCAAAATCTCTTGTCCAAATTATCTTTGCCAACTCTGTCCAAGTGGATCTAAATCATTCATTTATGGGGTCACATAAGTGGATGACTTAGATCCACTTGAACAGAATTAGCCATGCCAGAGATAATCTGCCGTGTTAGAAACTTTGAATAATAATAAAAAAGAAAAGTCTTTTGAGGAAAGAAAAGTCTTTCTTATTTTATATTAAACAATCAAATGTAGTAAGTAGTAACGTAACTGCCCGGGAAAGCGTGCCCGTCTTCATTTCGAGAACATCATGGATACCTCTGCTCACCGGCGCCTCAAAGCCATCCATTCTCATCTCCTCCCCACCGCCGCCCTTGACCACTCCTCCACTCTCCGTCCTAGCCTCACCGCCTCAGACCACAGTAATCCTGTCACATTTTAATTGCTACTATTGTAATGTCCTTAGTTTTTTATTCATTTTAAAGGTGCTGTTGTTGTTGCTGTTCCTGTTGCTGCTTGATTAGGCCTCCTAAGCCAAACCTACAGTGTAGTTTTACCAGAGAAATTGCAAAATGGCAAGTGGAATGTGTACAGGTCTGCTCGCTCTCCGTTGAAGCTTATAAGTAGGTTCCCCGATCATCCGGAGATTGCTACTTTGCACGATAACTTTGTGTAAGTAACCTCTCTCTCTCTAAACTAATCACTTGAAATTATTGTTCTTTTCAATTCGTTACGTAATGACTTAACTTTCTACAAGACTGATTTGTTTTTCGTCTTTCCTCTATTGATATTACTTTCGGTTGTTTATCGATAGTCGTGCTGTTGAAACTTTTTCTGATTACAACTATTTGGGCACGCGGGTTCGACCTGATGGAAGGGTTGGAGAGTGAGTTTTTGATTGTACATTTTCATTTTATAGTTAATTGAACTTTGCGGATTATGTGACTTTTGGCTGTTCTTTTTCTTGATGGGTCTAAGATACACATGGATGACATATGGAGAAGCAGGCATTGCCAGGGAAGCAATAGGTTCTGGACTTCAAGTTAATGGCTTGCAAAATGTGTGTTCTGCTTCTTATTTATATCAGTTTGTTCTTATAACCACTTAATACTGTACTTAATAGTTAAGTGCTTTAGTTAATTTAGTTATTACTCAACAGGGAGCCCGCATTGGACTGTATTTTATAAATAGACCAGAATGGCTGATTGTGGATCACGCATGTGCTGCATATTCGTATATCTCGGTCCCCTTATATGACACTCTTGGTGTGTATTTGACTGTTCAGTTGCCAATTGGCTGGACTTTCCAGCTAACATTGACAATACATAATTTGACATGCAGGTCCTGAGGCAGTTAAGTATGTTGTGAATCATGCTGATGTGCAGGCTATATTTTGTGTTCCAGAAACTTTGAACACCGTAAGTTAGGTTCCTCCTTTCACATTGCCCTACCTTTCATTTATACTTCAATAAAAACTTCTTATCTTCAGTGAGCTATATGACTGAAACTGACTGAGCTGCATGAATGAAACTGACATTCCTACTGCATGTTGATTAAGCTTTCAGATGAGTTGAGTTTTCTTCTCCCCCCCTCCCTCCACTAGGTCCATATCTCTTTGTGGTGCAATTTGCTTATAATATTTCTGAAAATCATTTGTTCTAGATTTCTGAAATGTTTTTGATGTATAAAGATTGATAAAACTGTGTTCTGAAAATGTGAAGTGATACTTCTGCTTTATGCTTTTATTGTTGAAAGTGGAAGCTCTTTGTGTGTGCTTTTTTGTTAAGTGAAATGCTGATGATATTTATTATGGGTTATCCTCTTTATCTTGTATAGTTTTTTTTTTTTTTTTTTTGTCTTTGTGGAATTGTTTCACTTCTACTTACAAGTATGAAGAAGACCATCACTTGTGATTTACCATACCTTATATATCCTCTTGAAACTTGCAGCTTTTGAGCTTTATATCTGAGATTCCATCTGCAAAGCTGATAGTGGTGCGTACTTCCAGAATTGATTTTGAAAAGTCTTAGCCATGAGTGAACTGAATAATTTTCTATTGTAGCAACAAGTTCTGTTTATATGTGATGGCAGGTTGTGGGGGGTGTGGATGAACACTTGCCATCGCTTCCTTCATCAAGAGTCAAATTTTTATCATATCAAAAACTGTTTGATGAGGTAAGTTTCCTTCTAACTTTTCCTTAGACATTCTTGTTGATAATAAATAACTATGGATATTGTTTTTATATGTCTCCTTGTTCATTTGGTACTCAAGGCTTTGAAGATGGTAGGTTTAGAAATTTCTCTTTGCCTAATTGATGTGCTCTCACTTATGAATTAGTAGCTTTTAAGGCCTGAACATTTGAAAATGACTCACCATCAATATGAACTTTCAAAGTTTGAACCACTAAAAATTGGACTCTGCCAAATTGGTGGACTATGAAGACATGGGGATTAACAATTTTCTTGTTTTCATCCATTAAAGAAATATTAATTCCTTGAAAAGTATGTTTACCCAAAATGAAATTTAGGGATTTATTACTTGGATCATATTTGCAATTTATTGTCAATACTCTAAAAAAACTCTAATTCTGCTTTTGGCCACTCTAAACTCGTGGGTAGTTGTGACCAATTAAATGCTCTAGGACGTATCCTTTTTGTCACAAGCATCTTTTTTTTAATAAATTGTTAGGAATCCAAATTAATAAGTTATATAAATTAAGACCGTCCCTTCACTATGATGGACTATCTCTTTTTTCTTAAAAATAAAATTAAAAAGAAAGTTCTCTGGTCTACCAGCTGAGCTACGTGACTATTTCCAATGAATCATCTTCCTTATTTGAAATATTTGTGTTGACAAGAGTTATTAGAGTTGATTATTTTCGTGTATATATTTAGGAATTAATATCTGTAGTGATCTCTTCCTATAATTGAGAGATATGATAGCTAGAATATCTCCAAAATATTCCTAGGCCTCTTGGATATATACCATATCAATTCACTGTACATACATCTCAATTCAATATATAAAGCACTTTTGTTTTCTCTCCGAATTGTTTTCTTCATGGTATTAGATTTAGTGCGAAAGCTGAATATAGAGCTATGGCGCTGGGTGGGTGCGAACTCTTGTGGGAAAGAAAGCTGATGAATGAGTTGCAATTGATGAATGGAGGAAGTTTATCCCTCTACTGTAATAACAAAGCTGCCATTAGCATAGCTCACAATCCTGTTCAGCATGATATAACAAAACACATAGAAATTGATAGCAATATGGGTCCTAAACCCATATTGACATACTCTGGGAGAAAGAGGGAGAAGGGTACGCACATAGGCCACA
>JANZLC010000007.1:6976627-6999137 GCA_026413385.1 Erythroxylum gracilipes | reverse complement strand
TTTTCTGATCTCTGCGTGGATACCTTTAGAGATAGTCTCTATTGGCTATTCAGGTTTGAGGTTTTCATACCGACACCTGGATCTTAGGTTTCGGGAAGGTCCTGGGAACAAAAATTTTTGTTTTTCGCTGCTAGAACATATGATGTTCCTCCCGGGATTTTCCTACATCCTATTCATTATTTCAAATCTAATAGAGATCCTGTCTATGTCAGTCATCATCATGGACACTTTGTATAGGATGTCGACCCATCCATGTGCGAACCAGACTGTGAGATGTATCTCAACCCTGAGTCAGATTCTGATGATGATGATCTAAGATATCAATGGAGAAGGAAGAAGAAATCAAAGCCCAAATCTCGGTGCTTACCTTCTCAGGACTATCACCCTCTTGGTGGTGATCCAGATCAAGATATACTTTATATCATCCCTTCCAGAAGCATTATAAACACATGATGGAAAGATATTATCTTTTGAATGGATGGAATGATGTTAATCTTTGATATACTTTTATATCATCCCTTCCAGATGAACTACAGACAAAACTACGAAGGACCATAGTTTCTCTATAACGAGACATGTCAACAATATATCTTGGAGAAATCTATCAGCTTGTTTTAGCTTTTCTTGATAAGTTATGTGATCAGCATACCTTGTTCAAGAATATCATTAAAAGCGGTCCAGTTCTCAAAAAGGCTTGCAAGAAGCCTTATCTCCAGATCAAATGTAAGGATAAAAAGACTTGTGAGTGTCATAGTAAGAAGAAAGCTCATTCTTCTCAAGTCTACCAACGAAGAAAGATCCACAGGAAGAAGGAAGGCGTGAAGCCTTGGAAGCAAACCTTCAAAAGGAAGAACGATAGGACTAAACGCAAATTCCTGCGGTTCTTCAAAAATTCCTCACATCGACAGAAGCCAACTCGATGTTTTCTCTATGGACAACCAGGACACTTTGCTCATTCCTGTCCTCGTGCAACAAAGAAAGATCTCAAGTTGTTATAGCAGATCAAATTTTATTCTGCCAATTCATTCTGATAACGACTTTAAGGAACTAATTAAGGAACAATGATACCAAGTTTGCTATCTCAGTATCATCTTCTGATGAAGATTCATCTCAGTCATCTGCCTCTACAGACGATGATTCACTCTACATGCTACAGCAGACTTGTCTAAAGATAGATCGTACCCCAGTACAATGACCTTATGTTCATATCCAGTTGTTTCAACAAGATAAGTACGATAAGCCCATCAAGGTTATTGGATTTATGGATACTGGATCTAGTCGTACAATCATGAAGCCCAACATCTTACCATCTTATGCACGAACTTCTCATAACGAGTATTTTACTGCTGCGATGGTAACACATTCAAGATTGGGTTGATAACAAGAAGGCGAATCGACATTCGCTTCTTTCCTCAGTGTACAGTTTGGACTAAAGTGCTTAGAAGCAATCTACTAGGCCCAGACATTCTGATTGGTATGGATACATACAGTAAAGCATCACCTTTTCAGATCCTACCCATAGGCCTCAGGTATCGAAACCTTTTCAGTCCATACACTGATATAAAACATGTGTTTGAACTAACTCGGGTTCCTGCATATTACATTGGACTTCGAGATAAACTGTTGGGCTACTATCCAGAGTCTCATGCACAGTTTACTCACCCATATCCTTTGTGGAAAAATGCTGACTTTTTCATAAGTCTACCATTTAAGAAGAACGAGGATAATAATCCTACCAAAGCAACACATCTAGGGATGAACCCTGATGATCTGAAGCTCGCACTTGATTAGTGTGCAATTCTTTTGAAGCAAGGACTCATCAAGCCCACAAAGTCAGATTGGGCTTGTCAAGCGTTCTATGTCAACAAACGTTCAGAGCAGAAACGTGGAAAGAAACGTCTAGTAATAGACTATAAACCTTTGAATGCTTTCGTGCAGGATGACAAGTTTCCCTTACCTAAAATTAGTACATAGGTACTCTTTCTCAAGGAAGCTGTTATATTCTCAAAGTTTGATCTTAAAGCAAGATTTTGGCAATTGGGTATTCACCCTGAAGAACGTTATAAGCTTGCATTCTACATTCCCAATGCTCAGTACCAATGGACTGTGGTGCCATTTGGACTTAAAGTTGCTCCATCACTGTTTCAAAATCTATTACAAAAATCTATGAGCCTATCCTCAATAGTGCACTGTTCTATATTGTCGATATCTTACTATTCTCAAAGACCCATGAGGAACATACGACCCTTTTGCAAAGATTTTTGGATCTCACTCAATAGTATGGCATTATGCTTTCGGCCTTGAAAAGCATTATTGGCACTATAGAAATTGAATTCTTAGGTATGCAATTTAAAGATGGATTCTACCAGCCAGGTCCACATATTGCAAAAGAATTATTGCAATTTTTATATGAATATCTCATTGTCAAGCAGATTTAGCAATTCCTTGGAATTGTTAATTACATTCAATATTTTATTCCATACGTGGCTGCTTATACTTCCAGCTTATCTAAGCTCTTGAAAAAGAATTCACCATCTTGGACAAAGGAACAAACAGATGCTGACAAGCATCTGAAGCAAATATGTTAGAATCTTCCACCTCTGAAAATTCCTCATCAAAGACAAGATGTCTTACAGAATGATGCCCATATTACAGCTTTATCCACACAACTCCGACGACACCTACCATGGCCACCAGATACTTCTTTTCTCTATAATAAGTATCCTTCTTCTCTTCGGCTTTATACATATCTTGAGTTTTTTAGCCATTCTCAATTTCGACACAAAAAACACAAAAATATGGCTAGTCCACCTCTTGTTGCTTTTACAAAGAGGTCTTTTCCTCCTATTGCTAGTAGTCCTACTAGTCTTTCTGAAGTTGCCCCATTTGCTCGTAGGAGCTTGTTCTATTACTTGCACCTATTCTTGCTTGAACATAATTCTCATGGAAATCCTACTATGTTCAACATTAAAGCACCTTACCTTAATGTGAATCTTCTTCAAGATCCTTTATCAGAAAACACATATGGTATCTTTGGGCACTCTCTGCCCTTTATGCTTGTGCTTTTACAATCTCTCCTCTTCAGCTGTATCAACATCTCTGTGATCTTAATAATGGAAGTTCATTATTATGGACATTGCTTGAATGGTTTCAACCATTAGATCAATGGAAGCATCAATGTTATGTCATTATCCAACAGCATCGTCTATAGACATCCTCTGCTAGATGACAAACTACTCAATGCTTCTTCATTGTTCATCGCCCATACAGAGAATCTTATACTGGTCTGCTTTATACAGAACCACAATTCTAGCATGCATCTTCATATTGGCCAAGTCATATGGAAGCTGTATTAAATTCTTTAAGGGATTTTCTTAAAGAGATTAATCACTTTCCAGATCTATCAGTCTTAACTACATCTATTGGACCACATCTTGGAGAATTTATTCCTGGTTAACCAGAATTACTAGAAGTCGACATTCCTGGTTCCAATAGCCCTCTCTATGATACAGAAGAATCAGTCTCAGATATTGCAGGATCGTCACAACCATCTAACTCAGCTTTTCAGGATGATCAAGACCCAAATGATGATCCTTATAGCCCTAATGAAGATAAGTTAAATTATTTCCTGCACCAACTTCATACAAGTGAGCTCAGTCCTCATAAAAAACAAAAATCACATCAACAGGATACTGACAGCTCAGATGATCCAGACTCTCCATCTAATCTTCAATCTTGGCACGAATCAATTCGTGGAAACTAATCCTTTGGATTCCTTGGATCATGAAAAGACACTTCTTTTGAGACAATCATTCCACTAAAGACTTTGCAAATCATAAAAGTATGCACATCATTTCAGGCAACCACTAACAAAGACTTTTGATGATGATGGTCCCACATATCACTTTCAAAGTCCTATTGAAGATTCCATCATCATTCTCCTTTAGACTTTTCAGCCTAAGCTATTATGTTCTTTTGACATTTGTAAAGGTAGGTTTGACATTTGTAAAAAGTAGAAAAGTATATTCCTTTTTGATAAGGGTAGGTGAATTATGTTAGCTTTTATCATTGTACTTTAGTTTCTTTTTCTAAAGTAGTCGTCATGATGTTTCTAGGTAGATTTACCCCTTGCTTCATCTATAAAAGTAGGGCTTGTCTTTCGTTGTAAGCATGCTTCAATTTATCATCCAGTTTTATGCTTTATCTAATTTGAAGCCTTCTTGTACAAAAGCTTAAAGTTCAATGAAGTTTGTTTTCTAAGCCTCTTCTCCTTCCTAAAAGCTTCAAAGACTTGAGTCTTGTTTCCTATTTTGTCTAGATGTAGGATGAGTATGCTCTACACTCGCCTCATCTGAGAATCTTGTGTATCAGAAAGTCTATGACAGTCTAGGACTGTTAGTCAACAATCTTTGTTGCTTGTTATTAGGTTGACTGAATTAATGGGGAATGAAGAGTAAGAGTATGTGAGTGAGGTAGGGTTCCTAAAAGGCAAGAGCATTTATGCCCGTGTAAGCCGATAGACAGGTGTTGAGGTTGTAGCTCCGATATCTGGAACTGCCTACTGAGTGATACATACTTCCAATCCGACTTTGGTTAGTCGTTGATTTGTAACAACCAAGAGTTGTTGTTGTGCCAGTTTGGCCTAGTTTGTGTCATAGTTTTCCTGTGTGCCCTTTGGGGTCCCTGAGTGGTATCAAAGCCAGAACTGTTGTTCTAGCCCGGTATATTTCGGTATACTATTGCCCCTTGCTTTTTAAAACCAAGTTCCTATTAGCCTTCGTTGCTATAGAGAGCTTTCCACATACGCTTTGTGGTTAGCTTCGAAAACATACCAAACTTTCGCATCTTATCAAAGCGGGTAATATTGACTCTTATCGCTCATTTGAAGTGAGTAAGGAGAGAGCCTATAAGAAATTATGAAAACATTGTCTTCTGACCCTATACATTTATCTTCAGCTTTGTCTATGTCTTCTTTACCGTCTAGTGTGAAGCGTGTATTATCAAACAAAATTGAAAATCTACTAGAAATTACTCATGTGCCTGTAGAAAATCATGTTTCTGAGTCTTCTTTACCTTTGTTGAGTCTGTACAGTATATATTCTCATGACCGTTCTTGGACGAGACGTATTCGTAGTATTTTCTCTACTTCTAAACCTAGTGTGAAAGAAATCATCCAGAGTTCCAGATTGGAACAGTGTGATCTCAGATCTACAATTGCAGAACAGTACGTAAAGCTTAAAATCCCTAAGGAGCTGATCACCTTATGGAGGGAACAAAATCACACACATTTTCATGTTGGAGCTATACGACTTGTTCTTACCTTACATGGAAGAATAGGTATTCCTGCTACAGCCAGGATATCCCTTCTTGACACGGCCTACACAACGTACCAAAATGCCTTTGTTGGTACCTTGCTAACAATGCTCAACAACGAAAGTGTCATCTTGACCATAGCACCTGATTTCAACATCAGGTTGGATGATCCTACCTTGTCTGAACATCTACAAGTTCAGATCCAGATCACTGGAGCAAATCAAGATCCTACAGCCATCATGGCTACTTTACATCACCAGATGATCTATCGTCTACAAAATCATGCTTTGGACATAAACTTTCTAAACTCTACTTCGGATGCACTTTACATGGTTGCTGATCGATCCAATGATCAGACTACTATCCTCTAAATCCCGAAGCAGTTGCCTTCACAGAAGCTTGAAAAGTTGATGCTAACAGAATGGATTACCAACTACCAGAAGGCATTCCACACACCTCATCGACACTCTTTTCATATGACGACTCCTCCAATTCTGAAGACTTTGAGAGATGGTACTGTTAAGTCCAATTATGCACGGCCTAGCGACGACACACCTGGTCCTTCAACATCAAGAGCAATCTTGATGATCCAACCTACTGAACAGCTTGTTCTATCCTCTAGGGCTATAAGCCTTAAGATCCAACCCGTATTCTCTCATACGGAAGGTAAAAGACGGTCCTCCTATTTATTATTTCAAATCTAATGGAGATCTTGTCTATGTCAGTCATCATCGTGGACACTTTGTATGAGATGTTGACCCATCTATGTGCGAACCAGATTGTGAGATCTGTCTCAATCCTGATTCAGATAGTGATGATGATGATCCAATATATCAACAAAGAAGGAAGAAGAAGTCAAAGCCCAGATCTAGGTGTTTACCTTCTCGTGACTATCACCTACTTGGTGGTGATCCAGATCAAGACGATCCAAATGGTCTACTAATGATAGAGAGATCCAGACCAAAGTCTCTTAGAGAGATGCTCAGGTCGTCTACATGCAGATCTACTGATGGATCTAGCAGATCTACGCCAGCAATTCCTGTTATAACTCCTACTCCTATACCCTGTATGATGGCAAGGCCATACGAGGATGACTTTCCTCAAATGTCATAGAGTACTGATGAGACACAGCGGATTGTTTATGACCCTTATATCAGAGCTTCAGGAATTACTTCACAAGGAACATTTGCATCAAATCTATCTGATGAAGTTCTCAACTGGAAAACATCTAACGCAGTAGCACAGAACAAAGTTCTGAGAATGATTGATTTTAAGCTGGATGGAATTAGTTAACAAAACATTGCTACTCATAAGAAAGTCGATTCTATTTCGGAACAGATACAAACGATGTATCGGTCTTACAAAGCCCAGATTCAGCGTCTTGATGCTGAACTCAAACAATACATCTTTGCCCATTATATGGGGCCAGACTTATACTTTAAAATTCGTGAGATACAAAAGATACAATGGACAGTCCAACAAATAGAAGATGACATGCATACAGCTCAATCTAAGACGATATATGGCTCATCCTTTTCGGATTTCCCAAATACACAGCCATCATATCCACCTCCTATGTATCAGAAGTATCCAGAAGAAGTTGACTATTCAAAAGTATTTAAGTTCAGTTATCCTTTGATTAGACAATACATACATCCTCAAACAACTCAAAAGAAACCACGGCGATCAAAACCAAAGTCTACAGTTGATCATGTGCCTAAACCTCGAGTTTATGAGTCTTCAAAGGTTACAGAAGCTTCATCTTCTTATACACCTTTTGAATCTACTGAACAGCGGAGCAAGCCAGTACAGATACGTACATCACCAGAATCTCCATCACCAGTTCAACCTTCGACTTCCCATGTGATGAAGGATAAAGCTAAACAAAAGAAGTACATAACTACTCTAAACTCAAAATCTCTTGCAGATAATTCCAATTCTCAATCAAAGAAAACTAAAGTAGAAAGCAATACATCTGAAGTTTCTGCAACACCATCTGAAAACTCAGAAGTCTTGTTTGAGTTAATCCCTGAATCATCATCTGAACCTGTTCCAGAAATATCATCTGACGATTCAGCACAGTTTGCTGATTTTTCAAAGTTATCCAATGTTCTGATGACTATACCCCAATATATTGAAGATTGAACAATATATCATCTATATATGTTTCTACGCTTTTCGGTACAGGCAAGCAAACAACTGATAGTTTGGTACGAGGATTAACTAGTCTGTATTTTACCTTTATCAAAAAAGGGCCTGACCGATTTGCTGTAACTTGCTCGACCGTAGCTAATACCTATAAAAAATTATGTTTCTTATCATCCCTACTTGTGCCTGATAAAAATTCAATGCTTCAATCAAACGTAGAGATCTGACATATAACTGCAACGTGTCTCAGCATGATAACAACCACTAGCACGCAAATTGCTAGCAAAACGGCAGACTATAAATTAACGAGATTAAGGAAAAAGACGATAATAAGGATCAAAAGAAGGTCGAATGCCTAAGAAAACAATCAATATAAGTACGCTCAAAACTTAACCAGCCAGCATATTCACAAGGCAAAGTGGATTTGTAACTAAATTTTATCTCACAACCCCGCACAATGACTTCTACCATGTTACATTCGCTTACATTTAGTGGCTAAAGGGCTTTTCCATCATAACATACAAATTCTTACAATAAGGCTATAAACTTTAAATGCAAATGGATACATCACTTTTCTGTTGGTAAGACATCTCGCGCTACTACTAAAAATTTGAATTGACGACCCCACAAGCAAATTGCATCCCATCTTCAATTAGAACTCTTCCTTGTAGCATAGAAGCGATAAGCTGCCAGACCAACAATAGCTACTGCAGCTCCAACTACACCATTCAAACAAAATGGGCATGGTTGGTGAAATAAGAAAATGGTAGAAAACGGTTCAAAAATGAATTAGGCTACAGAACAAGCAGCACAAATCGAAAATATAGCAATGTACCTGAAACAAACATCAGTGAGCGATTGATGAGCCGATGATATTGCTTGCGACTTTTCCCTTCTTCAGTTTCAGGAATGTTTAAATGTGGTTGTTCTGCTGCATAAACAATTCTACGGAATACATTGTTCGAATCACCCAATTTTGAGCTGGTGGGAATAGGTGCCTCTAATCCCATGTCTTGTGTAACCTAACAAAAACACAAAGTGTAGTGAAAATCTTGTCATTTTGGTTTCAGACTAGCTCCAATGGAAGACTTAATAACACCTTAAAAACCGAAAGGCAGACATCTTCCACAAGCCTTTGCATCAACGGCAAATGAGAAGAAAATCACACTGATTCTGATTTGAGGTAAATACAATATACTAATGTCACTGACACTATAAGATCTTGCAGAACAATAAAGTAGAAAATGCAACCATCACACGTAAAAGAAAATCAGAACCAACGCTTCTGACGTCCAAACATCAGTTTTGCTTCTTCTTCTTTTTTTTTTTTTTTGTATATCAAACCCCAAGAATTAATCACACCAAAGCTCATTGTGATATTGCTTTTTTTCAGAAGCCTCAAGTAGTCTAAATGCACTTGAGATTCTTTCCACTGGAAATTAGTAAAAAGCACCCTTTCCAATATCATATCTATAATTGAACTATGATATTGATCAATTCTGTAAGATAGAAGTTAGAATTTACATGTAATTATAACATGCACATAATTAGTGTTCTAATAAAATATGGCCAAAATTTATTATTAAATCACAGGGACCTTTATCATTAATTTCAGATCACAAAGGACGGTTTGGGAAATAAAAATAACTCCAGAGGCTTCATTGACAAAAACTCAATAAAAGCATAGACAAATATGTTAACAAAACCCTGGCCCAACTCTTCAGAGGATGAGTTGTCCGTTCTATTAAATAACATTTCAGCAAAGAAAATGAATACCTTGGTAGTCTCCTGTATTGCTAGAGGGAACGAATCTAGATCATCTTTGGCTGCTACAACTAAGCAAGGAACCTCAAAGCCTGTATCCTCAGCATGACCAGCAACTTCCACAAGCAAGTTAGTTGCTTTCTTCCATGATGACTCATCAGAGCTGCAACAACATATAAAACATTTGAATAAATTATGATTTTGTTCCAGTCCTCAGGTGGACACTAAGCCCTAGAGAGAGGGGTTAGGAGCCTAGAAGCAAGCCTACGACTCCCTGGGTCCAGGGATGACATGCATAATGTTCCCCGAATCAATAGATAAGTATACTGTTCAAGAACAAAGATCATTATTAATACACGAGAACATGAATCCATTGCAGACAACTGAACAAATGCTAAGATCCTAAGACAATTCACCAACTTATAAATAAATCCTGCAAAGCCTAGCTTGTACCTGTCATATACAAATACTGCTACATCGCATGGTGCCAAAGATTCTTTACTCGATAGGAGTTTCTTAATACCACCTTCAGAAATTTCCTTTAACACAAGGGTTTTCTTAATTCCCTATGCAAGAAATTGTCCATATTCAGTTTCACAGATAATTAAGCTAAACAAATGACCATAAATGTCAAGAATACATTTGAAAGAAATCAAAAAAGAGGACAGACGAGAAAATTGAAACGTATGGGAAGGGAAGACTAGGTACTAGTCAAGGACTGTATTCCTAATCACAAATAATCTTCTCCACATGGACAGAGATGAATATATCCTATGATATTTACATTAAAAAAATTTAAAGCAAACTAGCATTTGGACTTACTCCAGGTAGATCAACAACATTAGTAGCATAAGACTCTTCAGCAGATGATGGACAACTTTCAGAATATGATCTGCATTCACAAACATTAACATTAAAGTTTCCTAAACTTAGTTAACAAAAATATAGAGCATGATGCAAGGATATTCAGCAATGAGACTAATGAGCATCAATGACACACCTTCCAATAAAAGAATTCAACAATGCAGATTTTCCAGCATTCTTAGGTCCAAAGACAAAGCATTGGAGAACATTTCTTTCTGACTGCTGCTTCTTACGATCTAAACGTCTTCTCCTCATTATACGGATGGCAGAAGCTGGATCTCCAGGATAGTTAAGGTAGATTAGATTTTCCACAGCATGAGATGGATCAAGAAGTGCCATAAGCGCCCACTATAACATATAGCACACAAAGTAATCGTTGAGATAGAAATATGCCAACCATTAAATGTTGCTAATGAAAATTGAAACTATAATCAATCAGTTATACATCCCACCCAATTCCTCAAAACGATGCAGGTTGAGATAATGGTGTTTTAACAGACATAGAAGACAGAATAAGTTTGAGAAACAAAGTTGAACCACAAACTACTTTGAACCACAAACTTCGTACCATTGGCATAAAATTGGTTCAAGGGACATTAGTGCAAAAGCATAAGAGAAGTAAGGAAATAAGAAGGAAAATTTGGTATAGTCAGTGACAAGAATTACAGGCTTGCTTAAGACAGAGAGAGGAGATGACTGCAAAAGAACATTGAATATTAATACCTTTGACAAAAATGCACCGATAGATAGTCCACCCAATGCAGTTTTCTCCGCAGCATCTTTATATGGAGCTTCATCCCAAGGACTGAAATTATCACAAGTTGAAGACAAAACAATGGGCGAAAGTCAAAAGACAGTAAAGGAAAAAAACCTTCATCCAGGAGATGGAGTGGCACATCCATAACAAATTCCTTGGATGTGTCTCACACATCACAATAGCTAAATAAACTAAGAATCCAGATAAGAGACAAAAAACAATGAAACACCAAACTCAACCTTCGAAATTGAAACAGGATTAGAGAAAACATGATAGTGAACCACACCAAATATACAGAAATCCCATAGAAAAGAGGTATCACTTAATGACTGCTATTGAAAGACTATGCATACCCCATAGGAAACCAAAATACCTCTCTGGTGCAGTTGAAAAAACATCTTCAAGTTCAGCAGGGCGAAGGTTGTTATCCTGTCCAAGAAAAAAGCACATGGCCAAATTCCTTAATTCCAGAATAACGCAGTTGGAAATGTGAGCAATATTCGTAGGATGTGATAACACAACGGAAAATCAAAGTGGAAAAGATTTACTTAATGACTACCCCTCATAGCAGATAGACATACATAATCACCATCATATATTTCATAGGTTGCTCGCAAGAACTCAATAGCTTCATTTGCAAGCTCCGTACTCTGCATAAATGGAAACAAATGTTAGAAAATTAAATATCACTTGCTGGGAAATACAGATGAATAGAAAAATTATACAGGCAAGGTCTTGCAGCCTGTGATGTTTAAATTTTTTTATTTAAAGAAATGGGCTAATTTCAGAACAACCCATTATGATATTGTGATTTTCCAAAAAAATCACTAAGAGGCACATGTAATTCAATAATTAGTCAAATATGCCCTTTCTGTAATATTTTATTGTTTTGTTCCACAAGTCGTTGATAAGATATTGTAATTTCATATAAACTATAACCACTTATCAATTCTTCCTTGACATAATTAATTAAATTTACAATTTTATTTTACACAATATTGAGAATATACCTATTTGATTAATTAACAAATCACAAGGACCTCTTTGATGTAATTCAAATTATGTAAATCTTTTTGAAACAGTGAGACCACAAGAGTGCTTGGCATAGTTAACCTAAAAGAAATCAGAAAGATCTCTATGCATAAAACAAATAGGACAATAATCTAAATCCAGCCAAAGCTACGCTATTTACGGCCCAGAATAAGCAAAATCTGGAATTGGAGGCAAAATCCTGCAAAAGTAAAGTTTATCACTTCCTAAAAATGTCTTTGTAATGAAATCTTATAAAGGATATTTATCTTTGTGGGACCAAATATGTACATTGAACTGACAATTCTAATAAATCAACAAACATGGGCACGACCAAAATAGAAGTAAAAACAAGATTGACATTGTCCATTTCTAGTATTCAATGTCATGAACAAAACTTAGATGCAAACGCCAACAATTAGGAAATTATTCCCAAAATAAGTCACAAGCAACAATCAACAAGATATTACCTGATCAGGTGCACGTTTGAATATTGGAATTAGTTCATCAGCAAGTTTTATGTCATTGTTGTATCCAAATTTCCTCAACACAGTCCATGTAGTCTCAAGACGCCCTTTTTCTATGAAAAGTGCATGAAGAAAGAGGAATCCTGTCAATGTGAGGCCACGCTCATTTACTCCTCTATCAGTTTCTCCTCCGCCAGGCAACTTTTCTTCCACCACCCTCTTGACACCCACTATTTCAGAAGGTTGTAGTGGAGAATTAAAACATTTGACCTGATTAATAGAACAATTATCAGATCAACAGAAAACGGCAAGAACAGACATGTAACCTTTTTCTTGGTTGTTGTCCAACCAAAAAACACTGCTACATCAAAGTCCTCGACAAAGCCACTAGGCATAAACCCGAATTTGTTATGCTTAGGTTATATGTACTTAACTTTTAAGAGAGCTAATACTTGGCTCAACAGAAGATACATATTGCACAGAAAACAAAACTGAAACTGGATAGCAACCACTGGTCTCCAAAAGATCCATGGCACCCAAAAACTGAAAGGCAGACAATAAGAGAGAAGAGGAAGAACAAGTAATATCAAAATAATTTGGAACAGAAATATAACCTGAAACTCATTTAATTCAGCGTCACTAAGGGCACCATCCCTGTCTAGATCACAGAGAATAAATATCCGCTTCAATGCCCTCACACACCTAGGCTTCAAAGTTTGAGATTCTTGATCAAACAGTGGACCAGTTGGGTGCAGTACTGCCTTCTGTGCATAATAGAAAACCTCAAGAATCTGCACAGTGAAAACAAATTAAATGATTAAACATTACATAGGACCCTAATACACCGAATGAAAGACCCAACCAAATCATTCACTTTAAGTAATTACATGGAAAAAAATGAAAAACCATGAAAAATGACATTTACATGAAACTTGAGCAGATAGATTATACAACGGTAGGGTGTAAAATGCAGTGAAAGCAATGGCAAACGTATTTGTTAAGCAAATCACTGAACACTATAAAAAAAAAGATGTCAATATCAACTTCCCATATCCCTAGATGGTAAATAAAAGAAAAACAAATACAGTAAGGCATTTCCCAAGTGTACCTGAATGTGTCTATAAGCTGAACACTCTATACAAGTTTCTATCTCACGAAATTGTTGCATTATGGGTGACATCACCTGCTCCAAGTTCACCTGTTGGTTCTCATCTCTTAGATCCAATTTACAGCCCACAACTATAACCGGCACCTTTACCTGCTCATGATTCCTACATAGCAGTTAGGATGATACATCTATCCCAATGCGAGTGAAGCCAGTGTGCAACAATTTACCCACAAGATCATTTTATTATTCCATTTTTCACACAAAAATACCACTTCAGAAGGACTATTATGGGAACAAGGATAGACAAACCACAAACAATTATATGTTTATTTGTGAAATAAGGAAGAATTAGCTACATAAGGAATTCTATGAAAAGTAAAACAAACAAGAAAAAGCACAGCCCATATCCCAATCAAATTGATGCTCTCAATCATGGGGACAGCATAAAAGATCTTTGCAGATAATAAAGACCTCCAGTCGGCGAAGGTCTGGAAGCCAGAATGTACTCAAACGATCAAGTGTCTCGGGTCTGTCACAAGCATATGTAAGAACAACGGCATCAGCTCGCTTTAGTTCTTCAGCTACTCTAACAGCATCCTCCACCCTAAATCACAGGAACAGAACATTCACATTGTCTATTGCAACACTCCAAAAAGACATCTACCACTTTCTATATTCCAAATATCAAAGTTTTGAATCAATTCAAACAGTCGAATGCAGAACATAACACCGAATAACAGCTGTTATTATCAAAATTCCTTCAAAAGCTTGAGTATGAATATACACCTCGAGGGAGTATCGATAATAGTGACAGGCACGCGATCAGGGTAGAAATCCTCAGGCAGCCGGGTAGGAGGTAGCACTGGAGGGACATTCGTTGGGAATGTGTCTGCGGCAGCAGTCACTATCAAGCTCGACTTCCCAGTGCCTCGGTCTCCAGCAACCACGATCCGCACCCCGCTTTTACCTCCGGAACTTGCAGCTTTCGCCATCTAAACAGCCACTGACATGCACAAAAGTAGAAAACCCTAACCAATCAATATTTCTTTCTCGATCAGAATTTGTGTATTTGAGGCCAGTGGCATTCAGTGTAGAAACGCTGGTTTGTGGGGGAAAATTAGGAACATAGGAGTGAATCATACTAAATCCCTACTAAAAATAGAGTTGTTAACTCCTCAATTAGAATATAAAAATAAAAAAAAACTAATTTACTTTCTGGTGACACTTTTGGATAACGAATTACATAAAAATACAGAGATTGAGAAGGTGTTAATGATGATGAAGTTTTCAGCGGAGGCGAAAAAGATGCAGGCGGAGTTTTAAAGTGAGAGAGAGCACACCAGTAATGAAAAGGAAACCGGAGATGGAGGATTATACCTTATGGTTTTGGTCAGGGAGTATTGGAGGTCACAGGAGTACTGGAAACCGGGGGCCGCACAGGTTGTTGTGGCGGCGGCGGCGGCAACTGCAACGGCGGCTGATGCAAACTACGAGAAGAGAAGTAATAACTGGAAGAAGTGGAGAGAGGAAAGAAGTGGAAGAAAGGAGACTAGACAGTTTCCCTTTTCCTTTTTTTCTTTTCTCGTTTTTCAAAAAATGAAAATTGCGAATTGTTTATAACTTCTTTCCTTGTGAAAAATGTGTCTGTCAGTACCAATAGGATAAGGCAGACCAATAGGAAGGATAAGGCTATATAATAACAACATATTTGTGATCTTTCTTGACATGTTGTAAGTTCAAACTCTTAACTTATGATCTGTTGGCACTGCTCTAGTGTATCATTGATTGCACATTTCTGCAGTGTTGCTTTCCAAGCTCACATATGTGTATTTGCATTTGGAAAAGAGGTGTGTTGCTCTTCAATTGACTTCTACAAGGCTGCACCAGTTTGTTAAGAAGTTAAACTTGATTAATCGGTCAAAAATTGGTAGTTTCTCCTTTATAGCACACTATAAAGTTGTAGTTGCTATAGGAAGATTGTATTTACACCATGCCAAAAGCTTTTTTTGCATAATGTATTATTGTATATTCCATTAATAGTAGAACATCACCAATTTTTGTCTTCCACATTTACCTTTAATTCTACATTCTTGATCTCCATTTGCATGTTGCTGTCATTTATTCTCATAAGGATCCCATTTTTAACCATCATTGCATTTGATAGGTTTTGATTTTCTGGAATGATGCCTTTTAAAACAATCAGCTCAGCCTTATTTTTAATAGGACCATAGGATATCCAATTGTCATGCCAGAATAGTGTGTTCATCTCATTCCCTACCACCGTCCTTATATGAATTCTGATGAAGCTTCTTCATTTGAGAACCTCCTTTAATGTAGTAGATGCATTTTTAGATGTGAGATCAATTTCCCAAATGCTCTCATCTTTGATGTAGTATTCATGCATCCGCTTGCACCATAAAGACTTATGATCATTAATCAATCTCCATAGTCTCTTTATCATCATGTAGTTGTTCAATAGTTTTAAAGGAATGATGTTCAAACCTCCCTACTTTTTAGAGCTACAGATATCAGACCATTTAATGTCAGCTTTATAACCTCCTTCCTTCGAACCAAACTAGCGAAATTTCTTAAGAATTTTATCAATGGTTTTGGTCTCATCACTTGGAATAGTCAGGTGTGTTTTCCAATATGTATCGAGTGAAGATAACACAACTATAATCAATTAAGCTCTTCCAACTAGATATCAAGTTTTCATTCTCTAATTTGTGATTTTTGCATGTATTTTGTCCACCAACAAGTTTTCATTCTCTAACTTGTGATTTTTGCATGTATTTTGTCCACCAAAGCTTTAAAACTTCCATAGCTCAACCTGGAAGTAGTTATTGGAATTCCAAGATAGGTGAAAGGTAAAGAAATTTCTCTAAAACCAATTATATGCTCAACCATGTTTCTCTGATCCTCTGCACTTCTAGAAATGTAAAAATAGCATTTTTTAATATTAACATGGAGATCCAGATAGCTTAGTGCATATTCTGATAACCTTCATAAGAGCCACGAGTGAAGTTTTGTCCACCTTTGTAAGATAACCAAGTCATCCGCAAAGATGAGGTTGGTAATTCCCAGTTTCCTACATTTAGAATGATATTTAAAATGTTTGTTCTCTCTATAATTCTTCCCAAAAGCCTATTGAATACCTCTATAACAATGGCAAATAAGCATGGTGAATAAAGGTTGCCTTGTCGAATGCCTTTGGAACTTTTAAAGAATTTTGTTAGCTATCCATCGATGAGGATGCTAAAAGATGGAGTGGTGAAACATAATGAAATCAATTCAATGAAACATTTTGAATTCCAAAGCCTTCTTAATGTTGCTTAAAAATCTCTTATAAACATTGTTATAAGCTTTCTTTAGATCAATCTTATACAGTTTTTACCTCCTTTCCTTTTGGAATAACCCTTCATAAATTCTTGCAACATAAGAGTATTATCACTCATCTCTCTACTAGGAATATAAGCCCTCATGGTTTGTCAAGATAATCTTTAATCTATTAGCTAAGATTAAAGATTGGGACAATTAGGACAATGAAGAGTAGCACGTAATTGGGACAAAAAGTCAAAAAGCAAAGACGAGGACTAAGTCTTTTCACCCCTAATGGTGTTAACTATGTGGAATGTTAGGGGACTTAATTGTCCCAATAAGCACTAACTTTACAAGAATATCTTAGAGCTAGTCATTCTTATTTTGTTGGTTTGGTAGAAACTAAGATTAAAGAAGAAGTGTTTCATAAAGGGTTGAATTTTATACCTACAGATTGGAAAATTTTGAGCAACCATTCTAAACATCCTAATGGAAGGTCATTGTTGCAATGGATCCAGATTATTTGATTGTTTGTAAGCGGTTTTGCATTGACTAATTAATTCACTGTGAAGTTGTCCTAAAATCTCTAAACATTATGTTGCAATAACTGTGGCATATGCTGCTAATTGTGAGTGTTAAAGAGCTAGCTTATGAAAGGAGTTACAAGAAATTGATTCAAACAATACTTTCACATTGTATGGTGATAGGAGATTTCAATTGTTTGCCCTGTTTCTCTAAATTTTTTGGGGAAAGAAGTATAACACATATTGATATTAAAAAGCTATCTAGTCTCACTTCTTTGCTAGGACTTATGGATCTTCGATATCAAGGTCCTGTTTTCATATGGAGTAACCACCTCAAAGGCAATAAACTCGTACAAGGAAAGATGGATAAGTGTTTAGTGAATAATGAGTGGCTTGCATAAATGACAGATAGCTATGCAATTTTTTAAGAGCCTTTGTTCTCAGATCACAAACCCATCAAAGTCCTTACGAGAGGTAACTATTTCAACAAAAGATCTCCTTTCAGGTTCTTCAACTCATTACTCAAACACTCTCAGCTTGATTTAATTATTATACATACTGTTGAAATGAATTTTCAGGGTTTAAAATCATATCAGTATGTTCAATTCTTAAAATATGTCAGAGTTGAATGTATAAAGAATCTTAAGTATAGTATAGAGTCTCTAAAACTCAGTAAGGAGGTAGTCCTAAAGAATCTGACCTTGACTAAGAAGGATTTGGCTAATAATCCTAATAATTCTGAACTTATTGAGAAAGGGAAGATAGATCGGTGCCACTACTTGAAGACTATTGAAGAATATAGTGATAAGTTGAAAAAAAATCAAGAACCTTATGGTTACAACAAAGAGACAGAAACTATTTTCTTTTTAGTGTAATCTAAGGTAGGAGAAATAGGAACATGATTGTTTGTCTTAAGAATAAGTACGATAAGTAGATAAATGATCAAGAAGAATTGAAAAGGATGGCAATAATTCACTTCCAAACAATAAATGGAATTTTTAATTGTACTACAAGTCTTCTCATCAGCTTCGTCAATCGAATGGCAGGGTCCATAAGTTAGAATCAAATATCTGATCTCACCAAGGAAGTTACTCGTGATGAGATAAAAGAGGTCTTATTTCATTTCATCCAGATAAGTCTCCAGGTCTAGATGGATTTAATGTTAGGTTTTTTAAGAGAAATGGAACTTAGTGCAAACACCTGTGGTTAGAGCAATGCAAGAGTTCTTTAGAAGTGGTTGGCGACTCGATGGAATGAATAATACCTACCTTGCACTGGTACTTGAAGTCCCTAATACTAAGAAACTGAATGCCTACAGATCAATTGCCTGTTGTAATGTGTTATATAAGATTATCTCAAAGATCCTTGCTAACAAATTGAGGAATACTCTACTAGACATAATCAATCCTAGCAAGAGATCAATGTTGTAGGTAGAAGTATAGGTGACAACATTATGCTAGCTCAATAATTGTTCAAAGAATACAATCAAAAAGTACAGGTTAGAAGTTTTGCATTCAAAACAGACTTCACAAAAGCATATGACACAGTGGAATGGGATTTCATCATCAGTTTACTCTATACTTTTGGATATCCTAGCAAGTTCATTAGTTGGATTCACTCTTGCATTTCTTCAATTTCATTTTTAGTGTTAATAAATGGTGAACCTACACAGATCTATAAAGCCGCTAGGGGAATAAGATAGCTTGATCCTCTATCTCCCTATCTAGTCAATATCACTATGGAGGTACTTCAAAGAATGACTCAAATGTGCATTATTGAAAGCACAAATTTAAGATATCTTTTTTATTGGAGTGAACTTAGTATCACTCAACTTTCTTTATCTAATGACCTACTCATGCTATGTGATAATGATACTAATTCAATTTAGGTGATCTTAAAAGCCATGTTGAGATTTCAAGGAGTTTCAGGCCTGAAATACAATCCTCATAAAAGTGTTGCTTATCTTTCTAAGCAAAGTAAAGATGATTCATCAAGGTTAATCAGTGAAGCAGGTTCTTCTATTACATAAGTTGCCTCTCACTTTCTTGGAAATTCCTATTTCCACCAACAAGCTAAAGGAAGTAGAATGCAGACCTCTCCTGTATAAAGTGCATGAAAGAATCTCTAATTGCAACCCTAACGTTGACATCCTTCTCCAAGGCTATCATCGCCACCATCTCCATGAATGGCTAATGAGGTTACTTCGGTCTCCATTGGCACTACTCCTTTAAGCCATTAGCCATCATTTCTGGTGAACATAAACCATCATTCATCCACTGTAGACATTGCCTCCAATGGCTTTGGTGCATGACATCACTACCAATACCTTCCAACCATTTCTAAGCGCCTTCGCTTGCCTATTGTCGCATGTCTTCTATTGCAGGTCGCAATCCATAAAGATGTTATGCTTGGAGGAGAAGCCCCTAATATGCTTTCATGGTCCTACCTACACCACTTGCTTCCACCATCATTGGCCTTTCATCTGCTGGTTGCACCTTTTTTATTCCACTACCAAAAAAACACAAAACAAAACATAAAGAACTCATCCACATCTGTCACCCCTATATGGCAGCTAACACACCAATGCCATTAACCAAAATAACTAGAACAGGAGACCAGCTATCCACCACAACAACTTATTTTCCAAGAACCAAACAATGATAGCTTCGGTTTCATCCTTAACAAGAAGAAACAACAAGCTTTTTTGTTTTCCTTCATATTTTAGGTCTTTTGGGACAAGTTTGATAGTCTAGTTTTTACAATGAAATTATTCCCAAATTAATCAAACCTGTTGTTTCTAATTCAGTGCATAGTTTTTATAAGTAATTAGTTTGAAACCTTTTTCAAATTAAATTTGAATTCAATTCAATGTTAATTTTAGGGTTTTTAATTTTCATTTCCAAATGTTAAGATATATAACAATAAAATATTTTAATCAATTTATAAAATTAAAGTTGGTTTTGATACTATTGTTGAAAAATTAGGATGAGATCAAATCCCACAAGTACCGAATAATTATGAAACATTTTCATATTTGATTTATTGAAACTAAGATCACTTAAAATTATATAAAATGATTAACAATAAATTATAATAAAATATGAATTATAATTCGTACTTTATTCTGAAGTTTGATCCTTTTCTTGTTGCACTCCCCGAATTGTTTTTGAAATTGGCTCGTCTTAACCACTATAGTCGACAACCATTAACAGTATCTATAGAACAAGTTAATAGAACTTTGCAACTATTGTAGAGAAAGTTAGGTAAGCAGTGCTAGCTCCCTAGAGCTTAAGCCTATTTATAATAAGTTTTGGACAATTTAGTAATTTAATTATAATTAAATTCCTGATTTCAATTAAACTTTAATTAGAATTACAATTAATTCTAACTAAATATCAATTAAATAAGATCTAATATTTATATTAATCATTATTTATTTAATATATCATATTTAATCATAACGTTCCTCAAACTTTACGATTAAGTCAAACTTGATTAAAATATCTTTTTTTCTTCAATCCATTCTTTATGTATGGCCCAGTAAGTTCTCAAATATGTTAGAAATAGATATCAATTATAATCCTAAATCATATATAACATTAGATAAATTAAATTAAACTCTTTTAATTTATCTTTAATTAAACAATTTAAATTCATAGATCAAGATTGGTGTTTAATAACATATCATGACCATCCAAAAATTAGTTTTGACTAACCTATTAGTGCATATTTTGTATATAATTCAATCATTTTATCATACAATATTCTGATTAGACATATAGTATGAAATTAATATCTACTCTATTTTGAGTCTAATCATGTTAGTTCTGTACTATTAATAATTGATTCAATTAATAACATTTGCAAACTATTTTACAAAATGTCATTCCACTTTGGTCAAGGACTTCTCAAATCAATACTAATTAAGAATAACAGAATAGTGTCCCTAATTATTTTAAGGTCATGAATCTTATATTGATTACTCAACTACCTCCATATAGTTTATGCTACATCTATGACTATCGATTGAGCTACTATTGACTAGAATAAATCATAAATAGTATTAAAATATGACAATTTCTATATGAGATAACTTGGGTGATCTCAAGTGAAAAAATTACTTATATAATCATCACAATGAAATTTTCCATAAACATACAAGTAATATTTAAAATGAATTTCTCATATGGGGTCAGTTTAGTAAACTTGTTCTCTAACAAACACACAAACATTCATTTAAGTATCTCCATATTTTAGTCTATAAGATCAACTACTTTCTTCATAAGAAAAAATATAATTTGTGCTAGTCCCTATTAAAGTGTAGTCTTAATAGAACAATGACTAGAAAAAATTTATATATAATACATTAATGCAATACAAATCTTATAATTATTATTTCATTATAATTTCATCGCAATGTATATTTATCACATGACACATCAACTTTTTGCAAAAGCCTTTTCCATTAGAATCACGCCACGGCACATCAATCACCTTTACTTGCATGCCTCAATAGTAGAGGTTTACTGGGTGCCTATGCTTTGACAAGCATGGTTTGATTACATTACTATTTCCAATTGGTCCACGACACATTCATGTGCATTGATTCTTCAAATTGTTTTACTACGTTCCCTTTACAAATACAAATCTGTCATCCTTTTGTTGCTCTTTCATGTCTGTATTAATTGTTCACTGCTGAAGTTTCTGTCAGTTGGTTAATTAGTGTCTATTAACTGGTTTATGTGTTTATTGTTTCTAGCAAGGGCTTCCTATTTTTGTATTCTACCGGTTGCTTTTATCTTTTATTCTATGATTCTTTACTAAAACTTCACTAAAGGATACTAGAGTAGATACATGGGCCTGATTCGTGTGCATAGGGTTGACCAACTAGCCTCTGCCTGATCAACTATTCAAGCTTCTATGCCTTTCTTAGTTTAAAAATAATACAGGACTGAGGATCCCTTCGTTTGGCACACTAGTTATTGTTGGATCGCTTACAGTCCTTGTATTCACAATACGCTGCAGAAAAAGACCATACAAGAACATGATGTATAATCGAAAACACGACGGATCAACGAAAATACCTTATTTGCGTGGCTAGGTTGCTTCTTTTTGGATTCCAAGACACTGCAAATCGCGAATGTCCTCTACCGGTATCCACACGAGCATGCACGATCCGGGCTGCGGCTGTGGTGTGCTAGCACGTCCCGAAACAATT
>JANZLC010000007.1:6948319-6958539 GCA_026413385.1 Erythroxylum gracilipes | reverse complement strand
TCCGGGGAATGACTAGCTAACATGGGAATGTAATTGCTTGCATCCTCCAAGATGCTCTCACCATCTTCCATAAGGAGTGATGCCCTCATACACAGACAACAACCCTTCCTTTTCCTCACACAGAGTACACATCCATGTACCACTTGGCTTCCAACCTTGGCATTCTCTAATGTAATGGGAGCTCCGGGGAATGACTAGCTAACATGGGAATGTAATTGCTTGCATCCTCCAAGATGCTCTCACCATCTTCCATAAGGAGCGATGCCCTCGTACAGAGACAACAACCCTTCCTTTTCCTCACACAGACATGCTATAAAGTTCTGTTGATTATCCTTAAAGACATTGAAAATCTTTGCAATTTATTATGTATATTAGATTGAAGATGAAAAGCTCATTGATATGAAAAATCTCTCCTTATACCATGTGAAACCTTAAAATCGTGTTGTATTGAGAGTCTGAACTCAAGAGCTTCAATGTACAAATCATTATTCGACAAAGCATTACTATACTTCTTATCATTGTACATTCTCTCCAATATGGTTCTTTTCTCATTTTCTAAAACATAATCAAACCCAAGTCTCTAAATCGTGTCAATCCTTTCTAACTGATCTAAATGATTCATCGTTTTATTACCTAGCATTGCCCTCACATCTTCTTTGAGCTTATTGATCTGTTCTATGGACGACTCTACTTGCGCAAACAAGTAGAAACTAAAGTACAAATAACACCATGGAATAGAGAATGAAAGCAACAAAAAGACATTACCTAGAAATCACTTGTTAGTGATTTGATGTAATTATAGTCCCATAAAATAGGTTGGTAGTTTCCAAATCTACAGGTTATTGTTTGGTCAGAGACTTTAGGGTTGTGAAAAAGCAGCAAGTCTTGGTTTCTTGGAGGCAAGCTTGTGACACTACAAATTGAAGAGGAAGCAACAAAAGGAAGGGCCATTTTCTTTTAAAAATTAGTAAAATGTAGACCTGTGATTATTATATATAATATATTATGAAGGCAAGTAGGCTTTGAATTTGACGGTGAAGCTTTTTTTTTTTTGCAAATTAAGGTAAGACTAGGTATATGATTCTTTTGTCACATTTTTATATTGTTTATATGGAAACAATGAATAATATTTATTATGAGTAATCGTATGTTTAATTTTATTTTATAAATAAGAATTAGTCTCTAAATTTCAAATCATCAATATTAGAGGTTGCAAAGAAAATTGCATCTTTTTTATGGTTACATCAACTTAACATTAAGCAAACTCGATAAAATTAAAATTTAATTGAACAGATTAAAATGATTTGTCCTAAATTGATCAAATCAAAAAAAGCTTAGGCACAAAATTGGGCATTTAGCCTGAATATATATACAACTACTCTTCGATTTCATCAACAGTATCTCACAATTACAAACATCCTAAGCACAAAATCATATTTTTGACATTTCCAAGATCTTATAGTCATTATAAAAATTATTTATTAAAGTATAATAATATTTTAAATAATAATAATAATTTATTAAAATAATAGGAACTCGTGGGGATCGACGAGTCGGTCGGTGGACGGAGAAGACCGAAAAGGTGGCGGATGACACGTGTTTTTTAAAGTCCCAACGTAACGCCCAAAGCCAAAGCAGCAAGTCGCAAGTCGTTTTTGGGGAAGTCATTATAAAGTTGTCATTTTTTTCCCATTACCTACCCGCTGGAAGAGGAACGTATCCTATTTCCTCTCTCGCTTCTCAAAAGTACAAATACATATATACACATAATTGTTGCTTCCATTTGCTTTTTCTCCACGAAGCATGGCTGTTGATCTGGAATCTCTATCAGAGGCTACGTCCGGCGCTGTTGGCTCTCTTTTGAGCACTACTATCTTGTACCCTCTTGATACTTGTAAGACTAAGTACCAAGCCGAAGCTCGTGCCCATGGGCAGCAAAAGTACAGGTTGACGTTCTCTCTCTTCTTTTTAACTTCGTATCTTCTGTTCTTTGTTTATCTGGGTATGTTTTATTTTGACCTGTGATTGCGATCTATTATTTGATCTATGGTTTCTTTGCTGTATCTGAGTGTAACGTGTGTAATTTCTTCTTCTACTCGTGCTTGAATTCAGATTTGCTCAGTTACATGTTCTTTCGCTCTTACAGAGCCACGTGTTTTAGTTTTATGTCTAGATCGAGTTTCTTTTCCAAAGGTTTTGGGAATTGTAGTGTTTAATTATGCCGAGGGAGTCAAAGGGCTGTTGAGAGAAACTTGGTGAGTTATGAGTTTTGGTCTTACCGTGTCTGCTGTACCCTATGCGAGAGAAACGGGTTTAAGTGATTAAAGAGAGCTGAGAGGTGCCCATAACATTAATATACAGTTTTGGTGATTTCTTGATTAGTTCCAAATTTTACATCTCCTAAATTGTTTCTTTGTTTGTTGTTCAACGGTTTAAACTTTGGTTGCTCGACTGCTACAATTGATGTAATCAATGGTTGTTGCTCAACTTGATATCAGAAAGTTATTTTGCGTCCCTTTTTAAGTTTTTTGTGATTTGAGTGGATGGGATCTGCTACTGTTAGAAGCGAGTTGACCTACCCATAGTCATGTGGCACTTGGTAATTTTGTGGATCGTAAATGAGGGTAATGCTCCTTTTAGGTCAATGATCCATGAGAAGGTCTTGCCGATTAGCACGTTGATTTGTGTGTATGAACATGGTTCTGTTTATTTTCAAATTTTTAAGATATTCAACGTAAAATTTACCTAACCTCGTTAGTGAAATACCTCTTTTGCAATATTTATCCCAAAATGTAATGAGTTTTTATGCTTATCGCACACTGAGTTGCTTTATTTTCTCGATTCCTGCCTATCTTTGCTTTTAGAGGACTTGAGGAGCCGTACTAAAATATATGTCCTCTAGTTTTGACGTAGGTTATGGAATCTCTTTCTTGGTACTATAGTTGTTGTTGGCAACTAAGGTTTATATTTCATTATTTATTTCTTTTTCCTGTTATGGCTTGTGTAGGTACCTTTCTGATGTTCTATGGGAAGCAATATCTACTGGGAAGGTTCTGTCGTTATATCAGGGCTTAGGGACGAAAAATCTGCAGTCGGTGATTTCACAATTTGTCTACTTCTATGGGTACAGCTACTTCAAAAGAGTATATCTTGAAAAGAGTGGTTTGAAAAAAATTGGGACAAAAGCAAACTTGATTATTGCTGCTACTGCAGGGGCATGCACTGCTATAGTTACTCAGGTGAGCCAGCCAGTGTCACTTCACATTGCCCACGTGTAGTTCGTGATTGCTGCATTCTGATTGTAACCATATTAAATCAAGGATGCATTTTGGTTTATGGAGATTTCCATGGTAGCCCGTGAGTTCTGTTGGATCTGGAACGGAAGTCTGAATATTCTTTCTGTTAAAAATTTTGCTGGCGTTGCATCCTTATAAAATGGTGCAAATACTGGCAATTGCCAGTTGTTATACATTAAAGTCTTGCATATACGTCTGTTTGATCTTGTATCACTTGGTGTAATACTTCTTGATTTGTTTGATGATAGAGGGAAGATAAAGTAAGTTAGCAAATAATTAACTACTGTTTCCAAAATTCCCAACTGTTCCAATGTTCCTTTTTGGTACTCGTGTCTCTATGAAAGAATGAATTTGATGATCTTATGAACTGTTTTGTAGCCTTTGGATACAGCGTCGTCAAGAATGCAGACAAGTGCCTTTGGCAAATCAAAAGGGCTTTGGAATTCATTGACCGAGGGAACTTGGAGTGATGCTTTTGATGGCCTTAGCATTTCCCTTTTGCTGACTTCAAACCCTGCTATTCAGGTAGTTTAACTTCCCCTATAGCTTGAAAGAATCGGATGAGTTACTTCCACAAATAATTGCTGAGATTATTGGTATAATTTGAAGTCAGCTGAATCCAAAATTATTATTTATGCAGTATACAGTTTTTGATCAGCTGAAACATAGACTTCTGAAAAGCAAACAGGGTAAAGCAGATGATAATTCCCCTGCTTTAGCCCTTTCTGCCTTCTCAGCTTTTGTCTTGGGAGCAGTTTCGAAGAGTATAGCCACTGTTCTGACATACCCTGCAATCAGGTGCATATGAGCGGCAAAGCATTGTACATTCTGTGCTTGCTAGATAGGGTCAACTGAAATATGGTGTTTTTGCAGGTGTAAGGTGATGATTCAAGCTGCAGATTCAGATGATGAAAAAGCTAAAGAAGCTTTGCCAAAATCAAAATCTAGCAAAACAATCTCCAGTGTCTTCCATGCTATATGGAAAAGAGAAGGAGCTTTAGGCTTCGTCAAGGGACTGCAAGCTCAGATCTTGAAGACGGTACTAAGCTCAGCATTGCTTTTAATGATCAAGGAGAAAATTTCTACAACTACTTGGGTCCTCATACTTGCAGTCAGAAGATATCTCTTCCTCACAAGGGGCAGACTAAAAGCTGCGTAATGGTCTCAACATGATTTCCCTGTAAATAGTATGTCTTAATTTCAGGATAAGGAGAGGCAGGGTTCAATTTCTGATTTAGGGATTGGAATTTGATTCTTACTTCATATTTGAAATGAGGGAAATGAGTGTTTGCGGTAACCATTATTCTGCAAAGAAGCTGATTTTTTTTTAATTATATATTTTGAGACTACTAGTGTATCAAATGGAACTTCAACCATGGACACACTGGTTTTTAAGTTAAAAGGACAAAGAAACGATTGTTAATTTCATTGCATGGCACGTCTATTGAGACACGGTGTCTGGATAGATTAAAGGAATAGCCTTTGGAGAAGGTTAACAATGGAAGGTTTTTTTTTAAAAAAATTATATATAGAATGTTTAATTCGAGTCATATATTTTAAGCTTAAATGTTTCTTAATATTTTAAGTTTTAAAATTTTGAAGAGAAAAATTTTTCATTTACATGCTGTAAATACCACGTGGATAAAAACTACCAAATATATTCAAAGAAATTATATTACCATCTTATAAAAATAATATAATGGCTATTTACAAAGAATTACACTACTTATAACAGATAAGTCGAATACTATCACTAAGTACAAAACATATTATACATCAATAAACACTTTAGTATGATTTTATACATCTAATACTATGCCGATGTATAAAAAAAATATCATCATCTATAATAGATAAGTGTTGATGTGATTCTTAATCAATCTGTATATAGGTCGTAGCCTTGTAGCATAAATGGTCTAGACAATAATTTTTGTAACAGTTTGTTTATGGTAAACAATATGATAATGTAACTAGAAAATAAACTAAACCAAAGAATAATGCAAATTGAATCCTTAATAAGCAACAATTATTTTGTTGATTAATCAATGATGACAACATAGGAATTACTTCTATCCTTGATTTGTTTTCACTTCACTTTCTTGATTTAAGAATACTCGACCTTATATATCCAATAGTTATGATTATACTCTCTCGAGATCTAACCTAGTAATCTCAATTAAAATAGATGAGAATTGAATTGTAACCTCTTGATCTCTCAAAACTCTTCCTAACTACATAATTGGATTTGAAGCAATCCTGTAGATAACTAACAAAAAATTAAAATCTCTCTTCAAGTACTTATTAGTTTGATGTTTATAGGTCTATTATGGTACCAGCTCGTGTTGTGCAACATAATATGGATAATTTAACCTAATCTCTCGATTTAGACCAAATATAAAATAATAAACACCACAAAGTATATCACTATTAAATCAATAACATAAAAGTTTAATAAAACAATTTAAGAATAATCCTTAAAAAAATGTAGCAATCCATAGCCAAAATAAACCTATAATTGTTAATAATCAACATTTTTTTGAAAAATAAAAGAGAGTTTCATTAATAAGGAATTACATAACTTCTATAAATATACATAAGGGGGTTAGCTTGTCCACATCATGGTTAAATGACTTCAAAACCAAAAATATTTAAGACGCGTAATGTGCAAGTAACATGACAAAAAGCCAGAGAAAATTCAGATTATGTTTCTCAGCATGAGGAGTTTGTTGATATTATGCAGAGTTTTTGAGATAAGAAGGGGAACATCTTTTAGCTTAGTTTCAAACATTCGAGCATTTCGTTCCTTTCAGACGGTTTGTACACAAAAGCTAACTACTAGAGAATGGACCAGTTTTGATGATGTGCATTGAGCAGATAACTAGTGTAGAGCCATCGAGAGTGTGCAAGGTTGTACTAACCATTGACATTTCCTTGCAACCGCTTCCTAAATACATTTTATGAGCTCACACATGAAGAATAAATGGTCATGTGATTCTTCCTCGGTTGAGCAAAAAGGACACAATAGATCAATATGTAAATACCGGATCTTATCAGCAGTATTGAGACGTTTTTGAATGGCTAACCAAAGGAGAAAGGCAATTTTGGAGGAATGTTATTGTTCCAGATAATGTGAGACCACTCCACTACTAGTTTCTGCAATCGTAAAATATCTCTCATGTTTCTATTAGACAATTGATGAGTTGGTCAATTGTGCCAAAAGAATGTATCATGCTGGAGTGATTTAGGATTGTATGGAGGTTGTAAATGGCTGAGACATGCAGGAAAACACTAGCTGTTTCCAATGATGAAGGAAGCCATTTTAGTTTGCAGTGGGAGATCGATCAAGCTTCTTGTTGCGTTCGCAAAGTGGATAAGAAGTCCTCTACCCGACCAATTATCGAATCATAAAGAGTTATGTTTCCCATCACCAATGGAACAAGACATAGCATCCTTAACTAAGTATCTCAATTGGAGAATCTGATTTAGGAAGAAAGAGTGTGAACCTTTTTTCTTGATTTTCCAGATGCTTTTGCCTTTGAGAAAATACGAGTGAAGCCATCTGAGCCATATAGAATTCCTGTCTTCACGGATCCACCAAAATCACTTTAGGAGGAGTGTTTGATTGATGAGTCGATCGGATATTTGTTGAGACCCCTTCCATGTTTTGGATAACATATATCTGCCTATTTCACCTTAGCATTGCCTTTTGTACCAGTTGAGTAATTCTATAGAAAATTCTTGAATAGCCTCTCGCTTGTCTTGATTACATGTTTTGACAGAAAAATGTGTGAGCTCCAATAAATATGCAGGGAGTTTAACACTGATTTTATAAGTTATAATTTTCCTGTAAAGGATAAATATTTGTTCACCTATGAACCAAGTCGCTTCTGCACTTTCTCTATAAGAGGGTTGCATTGCAGAAAGGTTAGTCTCTTTGTTGACACAAGGAGACCCAAATAGAGTAGCGGGGGATCCTTCGCTGTCATTCCTGTGATTGAGGCAGTTTATGCAACCATTTGAGTTGCTTTTTTAGACAGTATGAAATGACTCTTGTGGAGATTGATATGTAGACCCGAGGCTGTCTTGAATTTGAGCAATACTGTCATATAGCTAGAAATCGAGGCTATGTTTGAACTACAAAATAGTAGTAAGTCGTCTATAAAAGCAAGGCTAGTAAGCCTAAGTTTTTGCATTTCGAGTGATGCTTAAATATAAAATTCGAATCCACTTCAAGCTTGATTAAAGAATTTAAAACTTCTATGCACATGATGAAAAGGTAGGGGGAAAAAGGATCCCCCTGCTTTAGACCTTTCCCAGCTTTGAAAGACTTGGATGGGCTGCCATTAATAAGTATGGAAAAACTTGTCGTGGTTATACATTCCTTAATCCAGCCAATAAAGGTTCTTGTAAAATCATAAGTAGCCAACACATCCCATAGAAAAGTCTAGCACACACTGTCATAGGCTTTGTGGAAATTGATCTTGATGGTGCAGTTTGTTACTGAGTTTGCTCTAGAGTAACCTTTAAGGAGTTTTTGCACAATTAATATGTTATCTATGATCTGTCTGTTACTGATGAAGGCCCCTTGATTGTCACTGATAAGGGGCTTAATTGATATGTGCGTAATTGTTGATACATTTAATTCATTACACTTAGTGATTAATGCCTTAAAATGTTTAGAATATTCACTTTAGCTCATATTTGATTTTAGGTACATTTCAGAAGTGAAGGAGCTAAAGTGACCCAAAAGTATATTTATTGAGCTATCTTTTCAATGTTCATACTCTATTGTCTTTATGGAGCAAGAAGAATAAAAAGATTAAAAGAAAAAGAGACAAGATAGAGCATAAAAATGGAGATTTGTGTAACATTTTGATTTAAAAAGACCATAGTTGTAACTTGAATTACACTACTGAAAGAATTAAGCTAGATGTTCATTTATCACATGAATTTAACCTAGTTTTAAATATAAGAATAAGATGTGTGTGGTCAATTGCTAAAAAAATAGAATGAAAATGTGGTTGTAACATGGAGGAAAAAGAAGACAAATGCATAAAGTTGCCAAAGAAAGACATGTGTCCATTTATCTCATTAAAAACCTAGCTATTGAATATGAAAAGGACACAGTATGTGTCACGACTGAAGCATGTAAGGGCTGAAGGGAATAAATAAGAGAGTGTGACAGTTGAAGCATGTGAAGGTTAGAACCATTAGACACCTGTCCCATTATTATCTTAACCTATTTTTTAATATAAGACATGATGTGAGTGGCGGTTGGACGAGAGGAGAGAGTGAACAAAAGAAGACAACACTTAGATGTTATATTCATGATCCTTCTTCATTATTCCTCTTCGGTCTTCAAGAAGGAGAGTAGACAGTATCTGTTTCTTCTTCATTCTTGGAGATTACAAATGGAAAGTGTCCAAAAAAATGACCAGACCTGATTCTTCTTTAATTGTGGTCAATTTTCAACAATGATGGAGACATTCTTGGCTGATTCTTGGAGCTTGATGGAAAAGATGGAGGGCTAACCCACCAAATGCCAGTTCGGAGGTGCAGTTGATGCCAAGGAGCACATTTAAGAATACATCATTGTGCATCGTTTTCTTTCCCTTTATTTTGGACGATTTATGTTATCTTAAGATTATTGATTGGGTGTTGTGTGAGAATGCTTTTGATGCTCTATTGAATCATATTTCATGAAAACCCATTACTAGATTTTGAATACGATACGTAATAGTCTTGTTTGAAGTTCTATGTGGTAAATGGCTACAAATGGTGCTCAACAAGTCAAAGCATGTGGAATTTGCACAATGGTAGGACATCCGATTGATATGTGCCCAACTTTGCAAGAGACATCCATGGAACAAGTGAATGATTTTGGAAATTTTCCGAGTCAACCACAAAGGAACCTTAGCATTCAGAATCTGAAAAATCAATTAAGTCATATACCTACTGCAGTGAGCTAGTTGGAGAATCAGCATTCAGGTAAGCTTTCTGCTCAAACTATTATGAATTAGAAAGAGAATGCAAGTGCTATTACCTTGAGAAGTGGTAAAGAAATAGAGGCACCTCATAAGACTCCAGTTATTGGCAATAATGAAGAACCTGAAAATGAACTTGAAGTGTCTTAGAAAGAAGTTGAAAAGGGAACTAAGGTAAATTCTCAATCTCCTGTGATTAAAAATTTTACTAATAATTTGCCTCATTTTCTTAGCAGGTTTGCCAAATCGAAGAAAGAGGAGCAATAAAAGGAGACTTTGGAAATGTTCAAAAAGGTAGAGGTGAACATGCCTCTAATTGATGCCACAAAGCAAGTTCCTCGATATGCCAAATTTCTAAAGGAGTTATGCACGTCCAAAAGGAAATTGAGGGGAGATGAGAAAGTGAGTGTGGGGGAAAATGTGTCTGCAGTCATTCAAAGAAAACTCCCACCAAAGTGTAAGGATCTCAGCACGTTTACAATTCCTTGCAAAATAGATAACACTAGGTTTGAAAAAGCAATGCTAGATTTAGGAGATTCAATTAATGTCATACAATATTCCATTTATACTTCATTGAATTTAGGATAGTTGAAAGAAACATATGTTATAATTCAATTGGCAGATAGATCTAATGTTTATCCTGAAGGACTTGTAGAGGATGTTTTAGTGTAGGTTAACGATTTGATTTTCCCAGTTGACTTTTATATGTTGAACTTAGAGGAAGAACCTTTATCTAATTTTGCACCAATACTTCTGGGCCTACCATTTTTAAAAACATCAAAGAAAAAAATTGTTGGACCAATGGTGGTTGACAAAATTAATCCTACTTATGTTTTGATAATAATAAAATATCTATAGATTTAGTTAAGAAATTTATTGCAGGTGTTCTTAGATTGGAAGGCTTATAAATTACTGTGGAATCAAAAAGGAAACATTATCC
>JANZLC010000007.1:6923126-6941375 GCA_026413385.1 Erythroxylum gracilipes | reverse complement strand
TGTTTAATATACTTTAAATAATATTTATATGCATAAATAATTTTTATTACAAAATAAAATATAGTTAAAATTAAAAAAACCATTTATTTTAAAGTTGCTAAAAAAACTACTATATAAAGCTTTTGCAAAAAAAATTCTTTTTTAAATAACAGCTAAACATCAACTAATTTTTTTTAAAAAAAAGCTCTTTCAATAGTTTGTTTTTGCGTTAGTAACGATTATTTTCAAAAAAAAAAAAAAAGTCTATCCAAATATAAAATTGGCCGAATCTGGAGAACGATAGGAACGGCCCAAGAATTAAGTACGCTATTCTCTGTACAGAATACAGACGCGTCCGCCGTATCTCCCCATAAAGGACAAGTTAACAGATAACTGAGGGAGAAAGAAGAAGGGAAAGTAGAAAAAGAGAAAAAGGGAGAGGCACGAGATCTGTGGAAAAGATGATGTCAGGAGGTAATTACACCACCATTGATAACCAAAAGGTGTCTGGATCTGTTCCCGTAAGTGTCGTCTCTATTTGTCTATCTTCTGTTCCTATTATTGTATTTGATTTCAGATCTTTACTTTCTTCTCTGCACAGGCCGTTCCAGATCCAGGTCATGTCACCGTCCATTTCGCAGGTTTAGTTCTATTTTTCCTTTTGACCTTAAGCATTTGTTTTCTTAATATTTCTGTCTGTAATATATTATTGGTGTATTTTTTAATTTGAATTTGCAGATTCCAATCTACAGACTTTTCCTCCGTCGAGTGCTCAGGGAAAGATCTCTGGCGCCTCCCGCCCTCCGCGTGATGCCGATGGTATTTTATGAATATTCTTTGTTTTCTTGGTAATGCTTATGAATTTTCCGCTCAACGTAAGACCATTAGGACAGGACTTGGTCTTAATGGTAATGTGCTTACACTCGACGATTTTACATTGTTTCTGCTTGGTGATTTCAATTTTGTTGCCCGTTTACATCTCTAGGAAAGGGTGTTTCACAAATAGTTTTAGTTCTCTCCACTTCATCCCAGATCATGCAATTTAGTATTCTGATGTGGGTAGGGATGAATCAGTGACCTATGGTAGAATGGATAGTATTTGCAGTTTTTTTAAGCTTTTAGCTTACGCTTCTATCTGTGGTTTATTTGTAATGCCAATATAAACTGCTGAGAAATGATGTTAGTGGAGATGAGCTGATTGATAACCTAGGAAATCTTAGTGGATGCTGTGGTAATGATTAAGTGATTATACTGATATTCCTTGTTCTGATGATTTCTTGATTAGAACATTCTTCTTGGCTTACTTACAACACTTTACTATGTTGCAGAAAATTTATGGAAGTCATCTGTATTTTAACTAATTTTTCGCAAAATGAAAGTGTCTTATGGACTGGACTTCGACTCATGCTACAAGTTAATGGCTACTAAACTTTTCTTTGCAGATACATTTTCAAAGCCTGCTTCTGGTTCTGATGAATCACAGCAAACTGGTTGGTTTCGGGCATGCTCAGTTAATGCATATAAGCCATACTTTGATGTTGACACTTCAGATGTATTGGACAGAATAAAAGATTCACTTTTTCCATTTAGGGGAAACTTTAGCGAGAAAACTGCTAGCAATCCAGATCTGTGAGTTATTCTATCTGACTTGTCTTGAGTGTTAACAAACTATTCTGTGCTATGACTTGCTTTATTAGACAGTCTTCAGTTCAAGATAAGACATTAATTGGCTGAGGAAAAATTGCATATGTCTCCTTTAATAATAAGTAGAAATATGCCTCATTTTCAATTCATTCATTCTGCAGATATGGACCATTTTGGATATGCACCACCCTTATTTTTGTTGCAGCATCCATTGGCACTTTTGTGACATACATAGCACACAAACTGAAGAACAAGGAATGGAACTATGATATAAATCTGGTTACTTGGTCTGCTGGCTTGTTTTACGGCTATGTTACTGTTGTTCCTCTTGTCCTGTATGTAATCCTCAAGTATTTCTCAGCACCATCAGGCCTTGTCCAACTGTTTTGTCTTTATGGATATTCTCTATTTGTGTTTATTCCAGCATTGGTGAGTTAATTTCCCTTCACAGTGAATTTTGTGGTAGTTAGAAAATAGAATTTCATCAGAAGCACTGAGATGGGATTGGTTACATGATAAATCTTCTGCATTTTGGTGGCAGTGTCTCTCCATTGTTCCTTTGGAAATCTTTAGGTGGGTCATTGCAGCTGTTGCTGGGCTCATGTCTGCAAGCTTTGTGGCACTTAACCTCCGAGCACATATTATGTCTGCTGGTGAACGATGGTTCTTGATTGTAGCTGCTATCTTTCTATTACAGGTAGCTTTGTCTGTGGCCCTGAAGATATATTTGTTCACAGTTACAGTATAAGAACCATCCATTTATCCATAGGGAGGAATGACCAGTTTGTAAATCATAGAGAAAAAGGGAGGAGAAGAGAACTCTTCTGGCTTTCTCTCATCACAATATTTTGCAGAAATATTAGTCAACAATTGGAACTGTCATACTTGATTCTTTTAATTTTTCTTTTTCGTGGGAACATGTAATTTAGAGGACCACCATACGTGAAACTTGTAAGCTTTGTTTTATACTACACTTCCCAAATTATTACATGGATGCAAACGGAGGATAATTTGAGTACAACTATTCTGGAGATAAAAAGGGTGAACTTTGAGCTTGTTTCGTGCCTCACTTGTCATATGCATATGCTCAAGCACATTTTAGATTCCGCGCTATGTATGTTAAAAATCAAAGGAGAAACAAGAGAGCGTTTCTCTTGAAAAAGTGCTAGTTTGATTGAGCTTAGAAATGATTTATAATTCTTAATTTTTATTATTTTAAATTGTTGTTCAAACGGATAGAATTTGAACATGTAAAAGTGCTAAAGATGGTAAGGCCTATTATAAGCAGAAACATACACGTCCTATTTTGTGCCTTAGGAGAAACAAATTTAATAGGGTCTTTATGTGTGAAATGACATATAACTTTTGGCATACATTATTAATTATTCACGAGGGCACAAATCAAGTTAAAGAGAGCAAAGTAAGTATACTAACACATAAATATGAATTGTCCCAAATAAAACATGATGAAAGCATCAATAGCATATATAATAGATTTATTGATATTATTAATGCTCTAAAAGGTTATAAAAAGACATTAATGTTGCATTAGTGCGGAAAGTTGCTTAGCTCACTTTAAAAATGTGTGAAATTAAAGTAATGCATATACAAGTAGCCAAAGATCTAATAACACTACCATTGGAAGAATTTAATGGATTTCTCCTCACATATAAAATAAGACTCCAAGAAACATAAGAAAAGACGATGTTTTCAAAGAAAAAGAATTAGTGTTTAGAGCCTCAAAAGAAGAATCAGGCGAAAAGGAAGCGACATTAACTAGTAAAAGAAAAGAACATTTCATGCCAATGCAGTAAAGGAGGCATGAACTACTTTACTCAATACTTTGGAAGGAGCAGATCTCATAAAAGGAACAACACTACAAGGCTTAAAGGAAAAAGACAATTTGCGCTAATGGAGCAAGAAAAAGATGAAAATATTAGTGACTATTTTTCACGAATGCAAAAGTTGGTTAGCAAAAGATGAAAAATAACTGTGTAAGCTAACGGAGAAAGATGTTGTGGAGATTTCGCCCGGAGGAGATCAAGTCTGCTTTCTTTAGTATGGCCCCCAATAAGGCCCCGGGATTTGACGGGTATACTGCTCTTTTCTACCAATCCCAATGGGATACTATTGGCCCCTCGATGTCTACCTTCCTTCACAAAATTTTCCGCCACGAGACCTGGGAGACTGCTCTTAATTGCACCATTATGGTTCTCATACCTAAGTCTCCGTCCCCCACCTCGATCACGCAATTTAGGCCCATTGTCTTATGTTCAGTGCTTTACAAAGCTATTACTAAGATCATTGTTCATCGTCTCCAACCCTATCTGGATACCCTGGTCGCCCCTACCCAGTGCAGCTTTGTCCCTAGGCGCCTTATCACTGATAATATCATTATCACCCATGAAGTCATCCATTCCATGCAACAGAAAACTGAGCGCAAAGGGTTTATGGCCTTAAAGGTGGATCGGGAGAAGGCATATGATTGGTTCTCTTGGGAGTTCATCCATGATACTCTTATTGACGTCGGCCTTCCGTCTTCTCTGATCAGTCTAATCATGAAATGTGTCACCAATGTCTCCCTCCAAGTACAATGGCATGGTGAACTGATCGAGGAGTTTTCCATCTCCCGTGGTATTCGTCAGGGCGACCCTCTCTCCCCTTACCTCTTTGTGTTGTGCATGGAACGGTTAGGGCATGCCATTTCGAGCACAGTTTCCTCCGGGCGCTGGATACCTATCCGCCTAAGCAGACAGGGTCCCCCTTTTCCCACTTATTCTTTGCGGACTATCTTATCCTTTTTTTCTGAAGCCTCCCTCGCTCAGGTGGCTACCATTACGGAAGTGTTACAGGCTTTTTGCCAGGTTTCTGGCCAGCGTATCAATCACGCTAAATCTCTGTGTTTCTTTTCCAGCAACCTCCCCTCTCAGACAACTCAAAGCTTAAGCAGTGGCCTGGGATATCCGCTGACCCATGACCTCGGTCGGTACCTTGGAGTCCCTCTCCTGCATAACCATGTCAACCGCCACACGTACCAACATATTCTGGACCAGGTCCAACAACGGCTCTCCGGTTGGTCTGCACGCCTGCTGTCTTTGGCAGGCCAAATTACCTTAGCCCAGTCTATCATTGCTATTCTGCCTAGCTATACTATGCAAACCGTTCGCCTTCCCCACCGCCTTTGTGACGAGTTGGAAAAACTTATGCGGAAATTTGTCTGGGGATCCACCCAAGGGTCAAAGAAGATTCACCTCGTCAACTGGGAGGCAGTTTGTAAGCCTAAAGAGTTAGGGGCCTCGGCCTCCGACGAATTCGTGAAACTAACGATGCGTTTCTCACCAAATTAGGCTAGACGATGCTAACCCAGCCTCATTCTTTATGAGTGCAAGTTCTCGCAGCCAAGTATCACGCCGATGTCACTTCTCTCTCCCCCTCCCTTGGCACCACAGGAGGCTCCATGATCTGGCGGAGCATACAGGCTACTTGGCCCTAAGTTCTCCAAGGCCTTCAATGGATGATCGGAGATGGCAGCCGTATTCGATTCTGGTTAGATCCCTGGCTGGCGAGAATCGCCCCCCTTCAATCCCAGGCTATTCTCTCGATTCTCGAATCCCTTTTGCACCTTCGGATCTGTCACTATATCGACTCCGACGGGAACTGGCTGGAGAATGACTTCAAACCCTACATCCCGCCTCATATTTACCAGTTGATCACCAACGCATTCCCTCCCCACCCGGACCTCGGACCAAATCAACTTATTTGGGGTCGTACTGTTACAGGGCATTTCTCAGTTGCTTCCACGTACAACATGAGCATGGGCAATGTGCCAGGCCCCCAACACATTCGTTCCTTCCTATGGCTATTAGCCCAAGAGCGGCTCCCCATCAACCAGCATCGGGTCCGAATACATTGTACTTCTGATGCCACCTGCTACTTTTGCGGATTAGAGGAAGATTCTCTGCATGTAGTCAGGGACTGCAGCAAAGCCCGTCAAGTTTGGAGTCTATTCCCTCCGCACACGAACCAAATTGATTTCTTCGCCTTGCCAACTCGGGACTAGCTAATTTACAACCTCCAACCTAGCCGTCGCCTCCACGGCCATGCTTGGGCCACCCTGTTTGGCCTTTCCTGCTGATTCCTTTGGCAATGGCGAAATCGGACCCTTTTCGATAGTGATTTTACGTGGCCTTCCTCACCCCGTGATGTTATTTTGTCTTATGCAGGTCAACTCCAGGCTTCCACAGGTGGGCCCCGATGCACCATCTCTACAGGGAATAGCGTGCGGCAGGAACAATTCATTCGGTGGCGACCCCCCCCCCCCCCTCCCGGGTGGATCAAGGTGAATACGGATGGTTCCAGCCGACACTCATATCACTTAGCCACTGCAGGCGGGCTGTTTCAAGACAGTACGGGCCGCTAGCTCGGCGGTTTCGCCCAGAAGCTTGGTTGGTGCTCAGCGTGAACAACGGAGCTCTGGGGTATCTATACCAGACTCAGTCTTGCATGCAACTAGGGTTTTCGCCATATCGAGCTGGAGATAGATGCTAAAGCGATCTTCGATATCCTCTCTTCCTCAGATCGCCGATCCCGAGCCCTTAATCCCATCATCCGGCGTATTCATGTACTGCTCGCTAGGAACTGGACTGTTGTTCATTGCCTTGTCTATCGAGAGAACAACAGAAGTGCGGACTGGCTGGCCACTTACGCTGTGCAGTTGGCCCCGGGAGTTACCTATTTTGCTACCACACCCATCAGGTGCCACTTGATCCTCCTCGAGGATTTATCGGGCCTCTGTTGCCCCCGTTTTGTTACTTAATTTGTATTCGTCTTTTCCCCGTTATGCAAAAAAAAAAAAGATGTTGTGGAGACGAGTCTATGTGCATTGTCAAGCCAATTATGAACTAAGATGTGACAGTCGTTGACGTGTCCAAAGATCTTGAACTCAATTTTGGCCAGCTGGGCTCCAACTCAATTTTGGCCTTAATTGAGCGGGCCATATATCAAAATTGTTCGCTGCTCAATCTGTCCCATGACCGAACCGAATCGACAAAAACAACATTTTCTTTAAAAAAATTAAGGATGGGCTCTTAACCTGGCCGATTGACATCCCTAAAAATAACGACTTCGATTGATTTACAGGCCTTGTTAGAATCTCGTGAAATATGGATGAATGAGATATCAAGCAATACAATTGAGCAGGCACTAAAAATGGCCACTACAATAGAGATTGTTGATCTAGAAGATGAGAAAATAGGGGGAAAAAAACCATGCCAGAGTAATTCATGAAAAATGAGACTCGGGCTGTAGTAATCATTTAAGTGATAGTAAGGATGAAGGATATTTTCTACGAAATAGAAAAATGATTTCGATCTTCAGTGATAATCACAAAGTTCTTGTTTTCAGATTGCTGTCAAACTATAAAGGTGGGTATTGTTTAGCATAAAAGGGCTACGACTTGTGTTTCACGACGCATGGGTGTTGTACTAAAGACAAAGTCGGTTTATTTCTGGTATATATCAACTATGGTACATAATTCTTATTGTAACTCTATAATTGGTTATGCTATATGCGTCTTGGAATTATCAAACCAGAAGTGCTTCAGGGTCTTAGTCTTATCAGGAGATCATTACCAACACCACTTATCAATGAATCAAAATGGTTATTTACAAGATAATGAAGTTGGTACTGATAATAGAATGAGGAACATGCTGCTTTTTTTTTTTTGGGCTTTTTCCAATGAATCAAGAAGTGAAGGAAAGGTATCCAGAAGATACCTTGAAGAAGAAAGATTGAAGGTACACTTATATTCAACAGTCAAGACGATAGAATCTTAAATAAACAAAAATAAGATTCACTGTTGTTAATGTCATTGAACACCTGAAAAGAGGATGTCAGCATGAGATCAAACAGTTGAGAGACGCATAAGAGAATGTAGGGTTTAGAAATTGACACAGAAGAGTGGAAGGGAATTCGGACATAACTTCAATTCTGTACATTGGTTATTTGGGCCTAACGTTACAGTCCAACGCTATACGTTCTGTGCGAGAATGGTGATGGCAAAGACATCCCGTTAGACGAGTGAGAGGACAACACCATTTCAGTGGGACGAAAGAATAAAAAATTTCAATTATACTGCAAATGAAAGAATCATTTATACAAAATAGAATTTGCAGGCTTCGGTTTCATTTTGCATCTGCATACATCACTTGACAGGGATAACCATTCAATTATTCCTGACAACATAACTTACAACACAAAACCGCGGGGAGGATGTGAATGTTGGAAGGAGAGTGAAACATACAACTATATGTATTGTGGACCTATTTCCAGGTTTAAGATGTTAGCTGCTAACAACTATACAGGATAAAGTCACAACTTTTGGCCGATTAAGCTTCCAAGTAGAATGCAAAGTTATAGAGCTGTTGGACACTTTTTTTACCTCACAAAAATGAGCTCAGTGCACCCATTTGTTTCTTAAATTCAAACCTGTCCCGTAAAGCTCCCCGAGTGCTCTCCTTGGTGGTGGTCCACAATAATTTGTCTCAGAATTCTTCTCAGAAGCAGTTGGATTCAATGGTGTCATCCATATCATAACCGTCAAACTAGCTGGTATCCAATCATCCAAATTGCATGAATGGCAAATTTGGAGGATCACAACTAACTAAATTTGCCCACAAATTAGCGAGTGTGAGAAAGTAAGGATCCCCATTCCATTCCACCATTTTCATCCCTGGTTCAAAAAACTCGAGATGATTAATAAACTGAGTCTGTTTTCCAGCTCTAGAAAGTTATGTTAACATCATCTTATTGCATCTGATACATGCCTGACCAAATAGAGGCAAAAGATCAAATGATTACAAGATATGCGTTTCACCAAATGATCAGCTTTAGTGTAATATTAGTACAAAAGAATGTATTCATATTTCTAAGAACTGCGCAATTTTGATACCTTCATTTGACCCATGGCCTAAGCTAATGCTATTAGACCATTGAATATTATGCATACCTGGGACTGCGCCAAGTGTCAAAGCTGATAATCGACAGGTAGGCTCTTGTCCAGAAAAAATGTGATTATAAACTGTATGCACATCAATATCATGAATACATTTGATGGACTGTAGTAATGTCTTGACTCTTCCATCAGATTCAAAACCATCCATATCCGAAATGCTATTCAGAGCTTCTTCAAGTCCTGAGCTTGACCATAGGGTAGAACACTCACTTAGAAGAGTAAAAACTTGAATGTGATCTACAGGACATGCTAATATCCACGGCTTGTAAAGTCTAGCTGATATTCCAAGAACTTCAACAACCCTGTAAACCTCACTAAGGGCAAGGATATACCTCCTGCCTGTATTTGCGCAAAAAAATGGCAAAGATCAACCATCTATATGATAACACAATGTATTCCCTTGCACAAAATATAATACAGTACCTGTAGGTTGAGAAAGTATCTGATGATGGACATTCTTTTGTAATGATTGCTTCCAAATAAAGGCACCATGTATCAGCTCTTGAGCACATGTAGACAACATCTTAAACCATGTGGAAACATAATCAAACTGGTCCTTCTGTGAAAGCAATGTCAAAATTTTCAAGATCAAGGCCACCAGCTTAAGAAGTTCAACAGCCAATCCAGTATTGCTCTCCACCTATTTAGACATGCATGTGAGTTTTTTTCATTATGTGAAACAAAGAATAAAAACAAAAACTAGTAAGCCAAATATCAAAAATAGATACACTTGACATACTGCGGACACTTTCTTTGATAACTGATATTCCGAGTCAAACAATTGGAACTTTGGTTCCTGCATAACTTGAACTAATTTGTCGAGGGATGTTTTATTTGATGAATAACTATCTGAGTTGATTCCGCCCTTACTCAACAAATCTTGAAACAGCAAACTCTCAAGATTCTGGAGCAGAAAACATCATTTAAAAGATCAAGCAAAAAATTATCAGTATAAGTCAAACAAACTTGAGAAATGCATATTATCTGACTTCAAGGGGAAGAAAACTTGATTCTTAAATAGCATTGTCAAGTGATTCTTAAATGGCAAGTCAAGGCCATATAAGCATGAGTGTTCTACCATCTTTTGCGTATGTGTGTGTGTGAGAGAGAGAGAAAACTTTGACCATTAATGCAGAAGAGCCAAAATATTATGGGAAAGATGGTAGGCCTTGGGATTTTTTGTGAAGAATGATGAAAAAGGTTCTAAGAGTACAAGTAATATCACTTCATGTTTAACAGAAGGACAACCAAACATCTTGCAGAGAGAAGGAAACAACACAAGATACCTAAGAAAATTAGGTGTATACCTGTATTTCCTTATTGAGGGCTTCTACATTAGTATCTTCTCCTGTAAGAGCAGTAGCATTTCGAGCTTTCTACCAGAAGACATATTTCAAGATTCAATGACATAGACAAACAACCTCCAACAGAAGGGGAAAATCCTGAATTATACACTAACCTTTAAGTTTTCAAGATGGCATCGTCCAACGTAATGCAATTCTTCCTCCAATTTGCTAAAGAAACTTGTGTAATAATTAAACTCTTCACTGGAAAGGTTAGGGTTGGTTTCTCCAATACCAAAGCCAAAGGTCTGATCTTCAACTCCAGTTCCTGAAGAGGCAGCTTTAAATTCCCAAGAATTATCATCAAAATCATCATCATTACGAGACGAATTTGGAGCCATTACACACATCATGGAAGCTGATCCATTTTCACTAGGATTTTGTCCATGATTTACAGATTTATTCTCCTCAGCTTGACTGTACAAACTTGATATAAGATCATTGAGAGATGTGTTTATATCAGGACGCTTATTGCCATCAGTTGAGCTGGAGCTCCATATCTGACTTGACGTGTTTGGATGAATCACGTCATTGCCATCTTCCTCTTCTTCTTCTTCGCCAAAAAAGGACAAAGGCAAAGCTCTCTTTTGGCTATCTGAGCTTAGGTTGGCCCACTAAACACGAGAACGAAAAAAGACTTCATGTTTGGAAGTATGTTCAATAAAGAAAGCAGTTCCACCATAACAATTCAGTTTTAAATACAGTTATAACAATAAACTTTATTACGCATATAAGCTTCAGAGAAGTGAATGTGAATCTCCATAACTCATGGCATATCAACTTGAATAAGCAATATAGTTATGCAGATATGAGCTTAATTGCCAGGAATTTTCTATCAAATGCCAACAATTCCTTACTACCAGAAATTTCATCCACCTTATGCTCCTGAAAATGATATTTTCAATATGCTGATTGGTTAAACCATACACATAATTAATAAGTCAAATTGGACAAGCTCTTGACCTTATTATTTGATTCTGTTTGTGCAAATGCAGCTCTGAAAGCCCAAGAGTCTTCGACACTGTCCTCTTTACCATTAGAGTATGCATCTGGAGTAGAACTATCACGAACCAAGGTTCTTGAGTTGAGATCAAGTTCAAAAGTCCATTCATCAGAGATCTGAGAGGAATCCAATGATTCACGCAATAAATGACCCTTACTCTGCAATCCATTTGCAGTCCTAAATGTGGTCAACTCTCCAGATTTATCTGCTATTCTCTCACCCTCCTGCAGAAAGAAACATCTTAGACTGATGGATCCAAACAAAGCATAAAGGCTATCAAGTTTGAAAACCAACAGAAATAACATAAATAAAAGGAGAAAAGGAAAAGGAAACAAAGAACATAGCAGTATATATACAAATTTTGCGGACCGAAAAGCTGGAGATGTAATAACTTAACTTAGTCAATCTCAAATACTTCATGGCTGTATGACTTAAAAAACCTAGATATTATCTAAATTGGCTTACTTTGGCAGAAATCATCTACTCAAATAACTTGGTTTCTCAACACAGCGAAGCAACAGTCATAATTAAAAACCTAGAACCAGAAAGGGAAATTTTTTTACCTCATTTTTCTTGTATTTAGTTTGAGTTTCTGATTCTGCAACCTTGAATTCCCACTCATCCTCACCCTCAAGATCTTCATTCTCAAGATTTATATCCACATGTTTCATACATAACCCTACCTCACTAAGATTGGTCTTCATCCCATTGCTATCCAAGCTTACAAAATTCCAGCTTGAATTGCCACTGGAATTTGATATTGGTCCATTTTCATTCCTCTCAAGGTCAACCTGAACAGGGAAGTAGGTGCATACCTTAGGATAGATCCAAATAAAAAACCATGAATATTGCATGTTCTTTAAGCCGCTAGAGCCACTGAATTATAAGATTAAGATGAAACAACGAAAACATGAATAATTATAGAGAATCAAACTTCCGAAGCTTATATGAATTATAGCAGAGGAGCAGAGAAAAGTACCAATTAACCCATGATTGAATGGACTTTTCTTCAGTAATTATCAATTCATTTCAATTAGGTCCTTTTCAGTGACTAAATCAAGGAATGGCCAACAGAATAACAAGATAAACTACCTTGGAAGTTTTATGCCTGAAATACATTTCTGGATGTGAATCATTGAATCCCCACCTATTAGCACCATCAACTAAGTTATTTTTGAATTGATCTGCTTCTTGTCTGAGTTAAACATAGTCACATTCCAATTCATTGTTTTAGGATCTGAATAAAAGACACCCCAACTAGAACCAAAGGTTTTAAGAATTGCACTTGCTGCATTTTCAGCCTTGATCTGACCATCCTTGAATTTCCAAAACTCAGATTAAATTTACAAGGATTCAAAATCAGTAGTACAAAAACATCTTACAAATTGATTTTCTATATATGTGCAATCCTTGGGTTCTTACTTAGCCAAAATAACTGATAATTCGTGCCTAAATATCAATCAGAAATGCATATCATACACTAACCTTTACCTTAGATTTCCTGTCTCCAATTTGGTGTTTGATATCAGCAGCTTTAAATCCCTGCTCATTAGCATCACCTAGTCCCCTATCTTCATCTATAACTGGCCAATTTCTACTTGAATTAACTCCATTGCCATTCAAGCTCCAACCTAGAAAGTTCAAACTTGATGCACTCCAACTAGAATCGAGTCCATTAAAGCTAGGTACTGGTTGATTATGAGTCTTCTTTTGGCCACTCTGATTCAAGAAGGAATCCTATAATTAGTCCAAGGCCAACAGTAAACTTCAGAAGAGAAGGCAGCAAAGGAATCAACAAAACCGAATTCCATAATGATGTTAAAAGAAAGCGCTACATAACGTCAACAAAATTAAAATCATAGAATCACCTGTTTACCTCAGATATCTCATCTTCCTCAGTAGCTTTCGACTCTGCAGCCTTAAATTCCCACCCTTCATTGTCCTCCTCCCCTGCATCACCATCGTCATCATTACCAAACCTTTTATTATCATTTGAGCTTACTCCATCTTTACTCAGTCTCACGTCTACTGTACTCAAACTGGACGCATCTCCACTAAAAATGAATCCATTTGAAGGCAAATTGAGTGGATTCCAATTAAGATCAACACCTTGTGAATTTGGATTCGACTGATTAGCACCACCAACATGTGACCCGTTCTGATTCAGATTACCCCAGTCCCAAACGAAATCCAATGATTTATAATCCGAATTAGCTCGAGTGCCACTCAGATCAGGAACAGACACATTCAAGTCTAAATTCGACCCAGATGGAAATGAATTCGATCTATTCGAAACGGGATTCAACCCATTCCCAGCCTCACTCTGCTTATACAAAGTAATAATCACATCATTCAAATTCACACCACTCGATCCCTCCTTAACCATATCCGTATTGTCATTATTACTATTGTTATTCGTATCTGAGAAGAGGCTTGCACCAAATGAAGGACCGCCGGCACCTGATTCCTCCTCTTCCTCTACCTCTCCAAATATCGAAAGAGGCAAAGCTCCCTTCGGATTCTTCCACTGAGCTATGCTGGAACGGACCCGACCAGAAGTCGAATCGGGTTGAGTTAGCTCCAAATCTTCGCTAGTGCTTTTTGGATCAGCATGTACCAATGGGTATATGTTTCTGGACGTTGCGGGGAGTGACAGGGTGTGGGAGAGTTCGCCGACTCCGGAATTTACGAAATCTCCCCAATCTTCGTCGTCTTCTTTGAGGTGGAAATCTGGATCCGGGACGTTAATCATCTTCGGAATGGAAGGGACGGTCTGATCTAAAGGTGACGTCCCGGTCGTCCCATACCATTCACTATTCTCTGTCTATCGGTTTGTTTCTCTTTTCTTGGTGCGAAGTCTAAGATCGTGTGCATGATAGGCTCATTTTAGACATCTTTTGCGCCGGAGGAAGAAATTGGACCCATGGTCGTGCCTGTTCTAGGCTTGCTCTGTTGGACCCGGTTTTTAAAAATCCCGTCTAAACTTAATTATTCTAAACAAATAATTATATTAAAATTAGTTAAATTATATAAATTGTATATGTTAAATAGATATATTTATTATATTATATGTTATTTATATTTAAAATATAAAATTTTCTTAGCATTCTTGGCACTTCGTGCAACAACTCTTTTTACCAATATGAGATCTCTGCTCTCATTGAAGTTCTTCAACTTCATCTAAAACCATTTATGGTCTTTGCTTGTCAGTTTGATGCCAGGATCTTCTGTCCTCTACCATGTCCTATTAAATCTCAGTCATCCATTTGTGTGGGCCACACAAATGGATGGTTGAGATTCAATGGCCTTTGTCCTCTCCCCTGTCTCCTACCATATCCTATTGAATTTTAGTCATTCATTTGTGTGGCTCACACAAATGGATAGTTGAGATTCAATGGGATAGGGTAGGGGACAGAGGATCCGTCCCGGCTCGTCAGTTTGCTTCTTTATCTACCACCCCTTGGAGCTACTGTTCCTACAACTACAGCTTCTCTCATTCCCCCTCAAACTCTCAATCCTTCTTCTAGCAATTATGGCAGCTCTCCTAGTATTAGAAAAACCTAGGTGTAGGTCACAAGCGACAACATCCTTGACACCAAACTATGCTACTTTCCTCCAAGTAGGCTAACAGAACAAGAAATGGTTGCACCACCTATTGAAGTGCTCAGAGAAGGAGCTAAGAAATGGTGCTCTACACTTAAAGGATTCTTCATTGGCAAGAGAATTGCTTTCCCTGTGATGACATCAAACTGGAAGTAGTTTGGTCTGATGGATGTGCTGGTAAATAGTGATGACACCTTTTTCTTCAAGTTCACAAACAAGGACGCTGCCACCAAAGTTCTTGAAGTTGGACCTTGGCATGTCCAGAACAAACCTATTCTATTACAAATATGAAAACCTAGAATGAAAATGGAAGACATCAAACAGGGAAATATTCCATTATGGATCAGTATTCATAAATTTCATCAGGAATACTGGACAACCAATGGCTTGAGCTATCTTGCTGGCTTAAATGGAAAGTCGATCTGCATGGATTAAGAAGCTACAGCTGAGGTATCTAGAATCAAGTTTGCTAGATTTTGTGTCCTAGTCAATAATGCAGCTTTCTTGCCTGATGCCATAACAATTGTTAGATTGAATGAGCAACTAGAAATCATGGAAGATAACTTCAACCCATAATAAAGTCCTTATAATCTATAAGCTTATGTAATCCGAATGAATGATAACTGGTAAATTTGCAAGCCTATGGTAGTGCAATATGTTAGAGAGAGATTTGAGCGAAACACTTTGACTTTAAACACTTGAGCGTAAGAGCAAAATCCATGAGAAGAATTCACTTTAGTTTCTTATTTACTTTTGAACAAAGATGTCTTATTTTGACTTTGTTTATTTGTATCGGTGAAAAATGATTATGATATGTGTTGCAACTTAAGTCTTATGGCCCAAGTTAATGGATTGTGTGTTCTTGATCTTATGAAGGATGAATTGATAGAGTGTAGTAGTTTGACATGTTTGCTTGAGGGCGAGTAAAAGTTTGGTATAGGAGAATTTGTTAAGTTGTCGTTTTTCTCTTATTTTCTATTTAGTTCTCTTTAATATGTTGAAATTATTATTCAAAATTAATGGAATTGTATTATAATTGTTCTCAGATGATTTTCAACACCTTAGAGATGAAATTGAATTAAAAAGATGCAAAAAAACGAAAAAAATCCGAAATTCCAAGTTTGACAGCAATTCAGTAACTAAGCGTGGGCACGTGCAAGGATGAAATAAATTTCCAGATCTTCTTTCAAAATTTAAATCTAGTTCTTTTGAGATTTTGATAATCTTTTAAAGTCAGATTGATGGAGATTCACAATCTAAACATGTGGAAAACGTGATCTGGAAGAGATGATGGAAAAGGAAGGGACCAGGAGGCATTAAAAGTGAATTTGCGTTACTATTCACGCAGCACAACAATTTTTACATTTTTCTGCAGAATTTCCATAGGAGTAGTTTTATGTTTCTGCATTCTTTTCTTCTGGTTTTCGTCAGCAGAGTTTAGATATAGTTTGTATGTTTTCTGTTGTTCTTCTTCTGTTCTCGATAGCTCTTATTTTAGAATAGTTTTGACAATTTTCTGCAAAATTCTCCTTAGGCTAGTTTACATTTTTGTTTGGTTTTTGTTGGTATTTTCAGATATCTAAGAAAGACCAGGGATGGAGACTCATTGTTTTGTTATTTCTTTGATTTCTACTTCCGTTATGAATAGCTAAACTTCTTTTCTTGGTTGAGGGGAACCTTCTTATCATATATTATGCATGAGATGTTTTAATAAAGTTTGTTCATTGATGAATATTAAATATCTTCTAATTTACTTTCTCTAATTGAATTAAATGATTTCTAGGTGCGCAACTAGGGATTGATTCACTCAATAGCTAGATAAATGAAATATGAAATTTAGTTTCATTAATCGCAAGTAGCAATTAGGATTTCATTTTTTACGTTAGAGTAGGGAATTCTAAGAAGATACTTATCTTGATTAAATGCATGTCGTACATGTGCTATCTTATTCATTAGTTTCTTAGTTCTTAAAGCTATTATTCAATTGAACCTGTGATCGTATCTAGGTTGTTGATTAATAAAAATGCTTAGAATACATGTTTTATTCATTTACACTTAAGAGGAAACAACCTCCAGTGAATGTTTATTGATAAACTGAATTTTGTATCAAGGATCCATTTTAGTGTGATAACGTCGGTAACCCGAAACCAAGGTTTGTTTACTGAATTTCCAAATATGAATATTTTTGTTAATTTTTGATTTTTGTTATTTCTAATTTCTTAAATTACGTGAACTAAACCCCTCTATTGGTTTTAGTTTTAAACTCGCTAATCTTTACCGTTAAAAATTTCTCATGGGAACGATATCCACTTACCACTACTACATTAATTTGTATTAACGGAAATGATTTCTTTTGAATTTGGTTACAGGCGACAGCAATACCAAGAATTTAATTTTTAAAAATTAAAAAATAAATTTAATTAGACTTGGTTAAATTTGGAACTACTCAAACTCTATTTAAGCTTGGGGCTTCAAACCTGAGCATAAGTCTAATCCAATCCATTGCCAAGAATAAAGAATGCTAAGCATGGTAGTACAAGAATTGTTTGCATTGAGATTTGCGTTAACGTTGATAAGTTTAACTTTTTTTTTAAAGATCTAAGTTAGTCATATTCTATGCATCAAATTCAATTTCATAGAATTTAAATTCAATTATTCAAATTTGATAAGGTTTTGACTTTGAAAAATCTTTTAAAAACCAATTACTTAACAAAATTCGATGATTCAATCTAATCCTAAATTAACTAAATAAATTAGATTTAATTATACTATTTTGTGATAATCAATCACAAATCGAATAATATATTATTGGATTTCTTCAAAATTTATATTTGAACAAAATTTTTATTAAATATTATTGTTATCATATAAAAATAACGTTTCTTACTGTTAAATCTTTCCAAACCCTTACGGAAATATGTTGTTAGTTGTAGTATTTATAAAATAACAGATTCCGAATGTTTATCCATATACACATAAGAAACGTGTCAGCTTTTCTTTTTCAATTATACATTCAAAAGCAATTTTGGATACGATATTACTATTAACCTATAAACATAAACACATTCACACTTTCAACTTTGAACCCTTCACAAACAAAAACAGAATATAGTTGTCACCTATCGGCGTCGAGTTTTGGTCACTTCTTAGGAGTTTCAACATCCTCTGAGTCCTCTTCAAACATTGTTTCACTTGGCAATATCGAGTACTGGATCTTTTTAGTGTACAACTTGTTCATAATCAAGTAGAGAGACATAACGATAATGGTGACACCAACCAAGCACCAGCTGAACTGAATGTTGGCTAGAGATTTAGCCCTTGAAAGAGCTTCTTCTCCATTGCACTTAACCATCTTACGACCTCCTTCTGGATATAAGAAACAGCCTTTAGGCACCATAGATGGCGTCCAGAGCATGAAACCAGTGAAAGCAAACCAAAAGCCTTGGTAAAGAATACTTGTGGACCTAATAAAGCTGAGTATGAAACTCGTAGGATAGTTGATTCCTAAAACGATTGTGACTAGAGAAACAACTATGGTGATCTCAAAAAGCAAGTGGTATTGCCCTTCAAGTCCTACATGATCAGCCGAGTGATAGTGGATGAGAAGTAAAAGTTGAACAAAGGCTAATGCGAAGAGAGATTGTGTTAGAGCATAGCGAGCCTTA
>JANZLC010000007.1:6886256-6914395 GCA_026413385.1 Erythroxylum gracilipes | reverse complement strand
AATAGACAAATTAGGTTTAAACACGATTTGATAGCATCTTTCTAAATACAAAGAAATGCATGTAAGGATATTCAGTTATACCCACACTATTTGTTTTAAATTCAATCCCCCTTCAAACTCATCTATAATTACTGACGAGTTTACTTCATTACCTTTTAAGATGCTACAGATCAATGGCTCTCCAAATCATATTCACTCAAAATAATTTGGAATAAACTCTTTTTTTAATAAATGACCATTAACTTCATCAATAGGAAGGAAACACATATGTTTGCACTTTTTACATGGACATCTGATTTTTGGGTCATTCATATATGCAGGTTGAGAATATGCATAATGAATAAAAGCTTCAACTCTCTCAACAAACTCGGGATTAATGAAATCATCAGGTGCTAATCGTCTATACATCCAAAATCTATCAACATTACTCATTTTTGCAAAACTGTTAAGTTAAAAAAGTGATTTCATAGTCAATATCCTTCATGTCCCCTAAGTTTACATAAACATCTAAACTTATGAATTTCTTGTGCTAATATTGTTAAGTCGTCAATTTGTGTTTATTTTGTATTTAATTCTGTTTAATGTGTTGAAATTATTATTCAAAATTAATAGAATTGTCTCATAATTGTTCTCAGATGATTTTCAACACCTTAAAGATGAAATTGAATCAAAAAGATGCAAAAGAAACGAAGGAAATCCGAAATTCCAGATGGCAACAAATTCAATGATTAAGCGTGGGCACGTGCAATGATGAAAAAGAATCTGCAGATCTGCTTTCAAATTTAAATCTGATTCGTTTGAGATTTTTATAATCTTTTAAGATCAGATTGACGGAGATTCGTAATCTGAACACGTGAGAGATGTGATCTGCAAGAGGAGATGGAAAAGGAAGGGATCGGGAGGCAATAAAAAAAGAAAAAACATATTGTTCACTGGGGCTTGAAACAACAGCACACTTAGGACTAGTTTTGACGTTTTCTACACTTTTTCTTCGGTTTTTCTCTACAGTCATAGTTAGCTTACGTTTCTGCACTATTCTTTTAGGGATTTTCGTATTTTTTAGGAAAAGACTAGGGATGGAGACTATGTGTTTTGTTATTTATTTGATTTTCAATTCCATTATGAGTAGCTAAACTTCTTTTCATGGTTGAGGGAAACTATGTTATCTATTATTATGAGTGAGATGTTTCAATAAAATTTGTTTTGTTGATGAATTGAATATCTACTGAATTACTTTTTCTAATTGAATTGATTGATTTCTAGGTGCACAACTAGGGATTGATTTGTTCAAAAGCTAGATCGATGAAATATCACGTTTAGTTTTATTAATCATAAGTAACAATTAGGATTACCTTCTTTACGTTAAGTTGGAAATTCTAAGAAGATATTCATCTTGATTAATTGCATATATAACATGTATGATCTTGTTCATTGGTTTCTTAGTTTTTAACGCTATTATTCAATTGAACCTACGATCGTATCTAGGTTGTTACTTAATAAGAATGCTAGGATATATGTTTCTAGTAATTTACACTTAAGAGAAACATCCCCTAATGAATGTTTATTAATGACTGAAATTTTATATCGAGGATCCATTTTAGTGTGATAACATCGGTGACCCGATACTAAGATTTTTCTATTGAATTTTCAGATCTAATCACTTCTATTGATTTTCGATTTTTATCATCTTTTTCCTTGAATTGCTCTGAATTGAAACCCCCTCCTACCCCCCATTTCGTTATTTTATATTCGTTTTGAACTCGTACAATCATTGCCATTAAAATTTCTAGTGGGAACGATATCCACTTACCACTACTACATTAATTTGTATTAACGGAAGTTGGTTTCTTTTTGAATTTGGTTGCAGGCGACAACAATACCAGCAAATAAAATACACTTCATGAATTCTTATATGATGACTCAATCTAACAGTTAAATTCCTAAGTATAAGAATAGGCTACTACAAGTTATCCACTATAATAGGGGTATAATCCGAGTATAACGGGTATTTGAATTTGGCTATGTTGTTATGAAATTAATTCAACCAAATATCATTGACTAGTGTATGGTCTAGCCTCTTCTTGATGTACCAATATGAGTTTTGTTTATTAGACCAAGTGAATGTGTGTCCTATAAATTTTAGATTAGTCACCCCTACGTCTTAGCACACATTCTTTAAAGTCAACTGAATAGTTCTTTAAATTTTAGTATCCTTGAGCTTATGAAATGTACAGGATTGAATTGAAATCCCTATATATCATCCATGGTTTTGTGATGCTACTACTAATAGTTATGATGTTATTCCATAGACACCTTCTCTTAAATTCAAAGTTGCTTGCATATATGAAGGATATGTTAATGTCAACATTCTCTTATAGGAAGAAAATATGCAGATGCATTGATTGTTCACTGGAGTCCAACAGATCTACTTTAATCTCATCATTTTTATAGCATATGGTGATTCTTCCAAAAGCAAGGTTGTTGAGGTTTATGATTTCCATTGAGATCTTAGAATGTTTAACTTGCTCATATTTTCTAACCTTATTTTGGTTTCTAATAAGGCTGCTAAGAGTGTTTTTTTCTCTAATAACAAATTCCCTTAAAGCCAAAAGCTTTGAGGGACAATTTATTCCTCTAACATTCCAAGTTATGATTGACATATTAAAAAGATTGACCTTTGGAGCTTTTCCCCTTGCCCTTTTTGTGATCTTATTCTCTCCACTGTTTGGAATTTCTCACCGTTTCCTACTTCATTGGTGCATATTTTCTCATTTAGTGTTTTGTCATTTAGATTTCCAATAGATATTACATACTTAATAGAATTCGGTATTATAGTAGCTGATTTTCTAGATTCTGAGTTGTTGTAGTTTGTAACACCCTTTGATGGGTGGTTCCCTTCTTCAGAAGTATCATAAATAATTGATTCATGCCTGATAACCCTTCCCTGGTTTTCAGTGCTATTAATTATAGAGTCCTCATTACTTCCATTTTTAATATTCTCCAAGTGTTGGACATTCTCCTCAAAGATAGTTATTGAGCTTTCTTCCTTCTGTATATTCGTTCCTTTGACTAAAGCTTTAGAAATAGGACTTTGCATGGGGGTTTTCATCATATTAACATCAATCTTCTCCACAATGTCACCTGCATTTGTCTTAGCTAAATTATTATTTTCGATCACTTCCATCTGTCGTTTTTGCTTTACAGTCCCCATCAACTCCTGGTAACTTCTATATTTAAAGGTTTTCCTTGTATCTCTCTAAATCTTCCCTTGTGGTTTGGAAGGTGGCTTCCAATGGTAACAGATAACAATGGTGTCTTCCCACAGTTTGTTGTCTTCACCTAATCTCATAATTGGTATTTCATTTCAAAGCTCCTTTGAGAGTTCAATGCTGACACATATTCTAACATATCCTATTCTACTTTTCTTGTAGTGTTTTTATCCTCATATAGAGGTTTTCCTATGTAGCTAGCTAACGAACTTAACCCTTGAGTGGTCCAATATTTGAGGGTACACTATGAAAATTTACCCAAAGTGGGACACTTCAAATCTTGATAGTTTTTAACCTCAAGCTGTGTTACCAGGTTTGTAAGAAAATGGATTGGTTGGCTAGATGCCATGGACCCTCTTTGAGTAATTTGTGAGCTTCAGAGATTGAGGAGAATGTGAATAAGATAAGGTTGTCTTTTGAAAGTAACACATTTGTTAAGCCTTTTTTTCCATAATTTTTTGGCCCATCTTTGTACAATTGGAAAACCTGGCCGTTGATCAAAGAAAAATCCAAGATTGTGGATTCCCATTTATGAGCTCCCTTTTGGAGAGTTTCAATCTCAAGACAAACAACAAGCTTCCTATTCGGTTCTTACAATGGATTGAAGGATAGGTTTATTTAGAGATGGTCTCCTACCACTTGCTTCCATTTTTTTGGGAAGGAATGCAGATTTGGTTAAAGGGGAGGTTTCGATGGTGAGGGCTGGCAAAGGTGGAAATTCAGAAGTGTTTAGGGCTGAAGTGTTAATCGTTGTGCTTGAAATGGAAAAAAGCAGCTTTACAGAATGAAGGGTTGAGAAAAATTAATTAAAAAACAGTAAAGAAGTGAAAGCAGGAAGGGGTGTTTTGGTTAGAAATACTATAATGCCCCTAGTTATAGGAAAATCATAAGCAGGCAATAAGCAAGATGAGAAGAAAGCAAGGAAATTAAGCATGCAGTGAGTAGAGGATCAAAGAAAGGAATCGTTGTAGATGAAAACCAAGCAAGTAGATTAAGAGGATTGAAATGATCATGCCTGTGATGCATTTAGAGAGAGGTAGGTCTCTCTATTGTTGTCACTATATGTTGCAATTAACATCGCTTATCTTCACCTTGCTACTGACGCTAATCATTTGCCTTAGATTTTGCACCATATGTGCCTTCAACCACCTCATTCTCCAATTGCATTACCACCCAATCCAACTTCATGTCTAAGCCATAACCAACATCCAAATTATTCCATCATTGTGTGAAGACATTTCATGCAATGGCAGCATCTCTTATAACAACAACAACCAACGACCAAGCAATTCAAAAACCAACAAAAATTACATAACAAATCTAGTTTCCATAATTAGACCAAGCAAAACAAACTAACCAGGTTCATATTAACCACTTGTTTTTGGTCTCCAAATAAACCGTAGATAACATTGGTTGGGGAAATTTTTGGCAAAATCTCATATGATGAGGATTTTGTCTTAGCTTCAAGTGGTGGCATTAAGTAACCATAAGTTCTTAAAGGTTTAGTACAAATTTCCACGGCAACTATGAACCAAGCTTCATTTTTTCCTTGTCTCATCCAATATGAAACTTTTTTTTTTGTGAAATTTCAAATGGTTTATTATCTGAGCTAGCTTTTGCATGAGAAATTTTCAGAACTAAATCAAATATAATTTGATTTAATAGTTTTATTTCGTGGCTTTAATATTAAGTTTTCATATTCTGAGTTTATGAAAAAGTTAACTCTTAACTTTTCAGATTTAGCGTTTAGGTTTCTAAAGTCACAATCTTATTGTAATTACTTGTGAATTTTCATGTTTAATCAAGTCAAAATTCATTGTAATGTTAACAAGTTATCTGTAAATAAGATATATTATGTTCGTCGAACTTTGTGTGAGTAAGTTTTGCAATTTTAGTTTCATAATAAAAAACAATCAAACAACTTTAATCAAATTATAGAATTAAAGTTAACTTTGATACTATTGTTGGGAAATCAAACGAGATCTAATCATTTGTATAACTAAATAAATACAAAACCTTTTCATTTCATTTTATAAAAGCCTTGATCACTTAACTTCTATAACATGATTAATGCATAAAATATAATAAAGGATAAATTGTAATTCATACCTTATTGTAAAGCTTAATCCTTTTCTTATCATTTCTCTTGAACTGTTTATAAAATTAGCTTATCTCAACCACTATAATTATAACTGCATATTTGTCGTACGTCTAATGCTATTTATAGAACGTGTTGAAAACTTTAAAAGTAATATAAAGTGGGTCATATAAGAACTCTTAGCTCCTAAGTTTTGGAACTTTTAGTCATTTAATTCAAATATGATTCTAATTTCAATTAAACTTTAATTATGATTCTAATTTCAATTAAACTTTAATTATGATTATAATTAAATGCTAAGTGAGCTTAAATAACATTCAATATCTCATATTGATCCTTATATTTTTAAATATATCATTTAATTTTAAATTTTCTTAAATTTAACAGTCAAGTCTATCTTGATTAAAATATTTTTCCTCTTTTTAATCTATTCTTTATGTGAGACTCATTCCTAAATATGCTTGTAATGGATAAATATAAATTATAACTCTAAATCATATTTATAATTAGATAAATTAAACACCTTTAATTTATCTTTAATTTCCTAAAATTATTTCATTAATGTATCATGACCACCCACATTTAACAATGCCAAAATGATTTTTACTAATCTTTTCATGCATAATTTTTTAATTATTCAATCATTTCATCATACAATGTGTCAATTAAACATAGAATATAAAATAAATATATATTCTATTTGAGTCTTAATCATGTTAATTATCTATCATTAACAATGTCTTATATTAATAATATTTGTAAACTATTTTATAAAACATCATTACCTTAACCAAAGATTTTCTTAATCAATACTAATCGAAAACAATAAAAGATTCTCTCTAATCAATTTAGGGTGATAAATCTTACATCGATCACTTAAATATCTCCATAAAATTTTTCATATTATATCAAATAACTACCAATTAAGCTACATTTGATAAATATAAGTCATAAGTAATATTAAAAATATAACAATCCCTATACAAAATTATCATATAAGGTTGCTTTAGTAAATTTGTTCTCTAATAAGTACTCACACTTTTGTTTAAATAACAATTACTTCCTTTATATGAAACATAATACATATTAGTCTTTTTACACTCTTAATATTAAATCTTAAAGAACAATGGCCAGAAACAATTTAGAAATAATATAAAAATATAATATAAATCTTATAATTATGATCTTATCATAATTTTATTTGCAATGTATATTTATTTTATGAATTTTAACACATATATTTGAATTTATTTAAGATAAATAATATCTTTAAATAACTGTGTTATTAAACTATAACCAATTGATTTGACTATAAGAAATAAACCAATATTTTTATCAGATGGGAGTCACAACTTGGCGTGGCCAATGGCTAAACAAAATCCCATAGAGAATTAAAACATGCTTCAAGTTTGAAACAAGGTTAACTTAGAAAAAACGAATTGGATAGTAACATATTAGTGTGCAAGAAAAAGGACAAACATAGTCAACATGGACTGTCGATAAACAAACTCGTTGTCACTCCAAATTATCAGGATGAAGTAGTAAACTGAACCTCGACACCTTTTCCACCAATTCCAGCGGTCAAACATTGGAATCCACATGACTCTAGCTCCGTAATCACCTTGTAAACAACTGTTTTTGATAGCACTGATTCATACAGTAAAGGATAACAGCAAATGGAAGTTGATCCATGCGATGTGTGTATGAGCATCATTGTCATTATATACTAGTATGCATATGCTTTGTTTGCATGGTGGATCAAACCCCAAACTCTTAAAAACTCTACCCAATTAGCAATTACTACAAACACATTACGCGCTATAGATTTAACGATGACCATGTTGTTGAGATATTAATGAATTTCGACTCTTTAATACCGTATTATCAAGGCATTTATCATCATAAAAAACGAAAAAATAAACAACAAAATAGAAATGATAGTCCACAGGTAGATTAGCAGAGAACAAAAGAGAAGGATACAAGATGGCAGAAGTGTCAACACACAACCACCACCTCCGGCTCCAGTCAACTTAGAAGCCAATTTATACTTTAAAGTTGTGCGTAGAATAGTTTCAATAGAGGTATGGCTTACCCCCATACATTGAAGTAAACCTTGATTCATCTCCATCAATTCTTCTAGCTTCCCTTCCTTCTCAGTTATAGAAAGTTCATCTGGAGTAGGTGACTGAATGATGGCAGACAATTCTTGGCTAATAAAATCAACAGCATTAAAAATAGAACTCATGACATCAGGATGTCTCAAAGTTCTCTCCAAAACACCAGCAACTAATGCTTTTGTATTTCTGCCAACTCTTGTGTTAGTAATAAGCATCCGGAGAGGCATGCTGGAGTTTATGCGCGTCAAATTGCCAGACTTGAACTTGATCATATTGCCTGTTATACAAGAGAAGACGTGAAGAATCGGCGTACTTGTAAGCCTAAATTTTGAAGTCACATGCAAATGTGAAAAAAAAAATTGTCATCCAGCATCTTAGTTATTCTTAAACGATGCACATTTAGATATTGACCAAGAAATGTTGGGGGGAAAGTTAAAGCAAGCATCGAGTAGAAAAGGTGAAAAGGATAATAAACTTTACCTACCAATTCATTATTCTTACATACCATATGTGCTAACAGTGTTGTCAATCCCAGATGGCTTTCCATGAATTATCTTTTCACCTTCGAAAGCCCATTTGTTCAACAACTGAAGTTCAGAATCTTCAAAGCTAAGCCATCCCTGCTGGCTTCTATCCTTATTCATAGAGTCTGACAAAGAAAGAAAGACAGCTGAAAGAGAAACACAAAATGCAGCAGAAGAACCCAAGCCTGAGCCCAATGGAAGGTCAGAATTAATGACCACAGTTGCAGGCTTGAATCTGACATCAAAAGGAACTAAATCATGCATCAAATTGATCAGATAGGAACTGCCCAAAAAAGAAATGCAGCGTTCGAGTCGTACCCCTGGATAGATGTGTATAACCACAAAAAAGCTGACAATCCGGAAGCAAGTGCAATTTTAGCCTCTGGAATGTTTTGCTCTTCAACCAGCATTGAGATTGATTTAAATGATTCCGTTGAGCAAGAAATTGGTTTTGAAGGGAAAGGACAGCCCAAATTAGATAATGCATCCTTAAGTCTTTCAATTTTCCATGAAAATTCTAGACCACTATCCTTGAGCCTAAGGTTCAGGGTATCATCATTCTCTGCAAGGACAAAAATGACCAGTTCATACCTTAGTTGAACAACTTTATTTAAGAAGGGAGTGGTGAAAGAGATTACAACTGGAAATTGTTGACAAACTGGCTGCATAAGAAGATATGGTCATCTCCAGTATCATTCACATTGAATTAAAACACGTCATTATATAGGAAACGAGGAAGATAAGGCAGTGATTTTAAATTTACATGCATCATAGGAAAGAATAAATGATAACTCATCTATCGGTTATGCACACACCATGTGCATATAAAGCCTTCTAGGCATTTTAATGAGAAATTAGTACAAATTTATATAAAACCAATAGGTTGAACAACCAGAACTATAGTTGGTGTAATATGGAATTTCTTTTTTTTCGTAGGGATTATTTCTTACATAAAACTTTTAAAAGGTCCCACTGCTCATCGTTATCATTTTAATTAGTTCATCAAACAGTTAAAAACACAACAATGATGCAAGCAAGAGAGCCAAAATAAGAAACAAAGGCTCAAAAATCAGATTATCATTGGTCCTATACACGTCTAACCAAATGCTAGTAGGAAGAGGAATACATCTTCAATAAACTCCACAGCTTGAAGCAGACTTGACAGTATATTTCCAATCAATATTTGAATTCACCCAAAAACCAACATGTTCACAGAAAGCATTCATGTTTAGACATCTAAGATCCATTACGAACCATATATGAAAATTAGCATATCTTCGCATAATATCAAAAGGGTATATCTTCAACAATCACAATGGAAAATAAAGGCAACACATTTCTCAAAAAAAGAAAAAGATAAAGAAGGTCTAAGCTATCATAAAAGAGATGCTCTTAATATAATATCTCCACACACCGGTGAAAGGAAATCTCTCAATCAACATTGCAAAAGTCAAAACTTGACAAGAAGAGGAAAGAATTACCAGAGGAAGGAGAGGGAAACGAGAGGGAGGCATATGTATAAAGATCAATGGAAGCAGCAACGGCGGTGCATCCATGAACCACAGCATGCTCACCGGAGAGTATGATCTTCCCTGGGGCTCTTGCTTTCACTTCCATTCTTTGATTCCAAACTCCACAAGATCCCCAACTCTCTTTCTGGGTATCTCAGCTTCTAACAATTGATCTAACAGTTGACAAAAACCGTCACAGGGAATCCATGGTCGGGGCAGCAAGCGGTATAGTTGTTGGACAGATGATACCATATGTTGACAGTAAAAGCATTTTATGTTGTCGTTGTCATCAGTCAATACTAGAATCATCAAACTACACATCCACGCGGTGGTTGGGGGCGCGTGGTTGGCTAACGGAAGGTAATCAGAGCTCTCAGATCGTATCTTCCTTCTTATAATTATAGCTGAATTAATTATAATTAAAATACACATTTATCAAAAGACTCAATTATCCCTAATGCCAAATGCTGCGACCGGATTTATAGTTCTTTTTCTTTTTGATATTTTTTGTTGAGTAATACATTGAATTAAAATATAATTTATATTTTGAAGAGTAAATGAGCTTTTATTTAAATTTAATACCCAAATTTTGACTAAAATTAATCCAATACAGATGAAAGAATAGAATTTCATAATAAGATAAAGTTTGAGGGCAAGTTTTGAAACAACGGATAAAGCTACTCCTTCGTGACCAGAAGATAATAAGTATGAATTACAGAAATAACCTCTTTGTAAAATACAAAAAAAGTTGTATATAATTAATATCTTACCACGTACTCTTTTAAAGTGAAGAGTCTTGTATATTAGAGTTTGTTAACTTAATGAGATAGATCTAATAAATTTTATAGTTCGTAAAAGATAGGAAACTTTTTTATAATTTAAGCAATTTCAAAAATTTTCATAATAATTACAATTATAAAAAATTAGATCTTTAGTTTTCTAAAAAAACCGCTTTTTAAAAGACTTTTGTTAAAATAAAATGGCAAAATACACATAGTATAAATATCTAAACCACTTAAATATTGACAACTTAATTCAACTCATATCTTAAATTTGACTTAAATAAATAATTTATTATGTTAAATTATTAATTAAATTCATATTAATTAATTTAGTTTGGATTCAAAAGTTAGGTTAGATAATTATATTCATAACATTTGATTATTTTACATGTATATCACTATCATTTTTAATGATTATCTAAGAAAATGAGTTTTTTTTTCTTTTTGAAAAATTGAAACTACGATTAGTTTTCAAAAATTTTAAAGACTAAGACTTTTTAAGTTATTTAAATCATAAGAAAGTCACGTGTCCTTTGCCTTTTTATAATCTTCTAATAAATACATACAACAATGATTATGGCGTCATACGATGTATATAAATGAATAAAAAAGGAACATAAAGAACAATACTAAACTAAAAAAATAGATAAGAGTTAATCAATTAAGGTGATAGATAAAAACAAACAATCATTTGATAACTAAGACTTAGATGTAGAGTTCTCCTAGAGCTTTACTATACTTGAATTTATCTTGATTTAGTGATTAATGCTAGTTACTTGGATTGATAGAAACTCCAAAGTTATAGTTGTATGCTCACCCTTAAGAGATATATATTTACCATTCTTAGGTATTCTCAACCAAAAATTCTCTTACATCAAAATTTTATAAGAATGCATTAATTCAATCTATGAATTTCCCTAATAGGTTTCACCCCAACTAAGAAAGAATGTAGATCCTAATAGTTAGGAACTTAAGCAATCACCATTATTCATATTGTGACCTATATTATATAAAATCTTGTATGTTCACTAGTCTAATCCTATATTTGAATCCGAATGTTGAATCTTCAAAGTTCATTATTTTAATCCAATATAATATAAAAGCATGAACAATTCTCAAGAAACAAGAATATCTTATTAAATCAAAGAAATCAATTTAAAACATAAAAACATAAATTATGATTTTCTTCACATTTAAATCTATATCCCAAATTATTTTATAATTAAAACAAAGAAAATCAATGAAGAACAATAAAGAAAACAAAAGATAAAAGATAGAGTTCCTATGTCCTGGACCTTATTTTTTCTTAATTGATCTTAATGAAATCTTACTTTTTTCCAAGATTGATTCCACTTGATGTGCTATTGAGTCTCCTTTATCTCTAGACTTATTATTTTCCCTCCTAAATGTCTCTCCCTTTTCATTTCTCATTTTTTCTCTTCTTATTTCCTAAAACCTTAAGGCTATGTTTAGTTGGACGTAAGATTTTTAATAGAATGAAATTGTTTATAATAAAATGGGATATAAATGAATGTAATATGAAAAAATTGTTATTTGGGAGGGATGAAAGAGCTCATAATGTAATATAATGAAATGTTGTTTGAAAAAAGGATTCATAATGTAATATAGTAAAATGTAGTTTATCATTTTGTATTCCATTCTAAACTTCATAAATCGGAGGTAACTTACTTTTATTTAGGATGGAATATAATGTAATGTAAAACTCTTCCCTTCTGTCTTATTCTATTACATTTCATTATAAATTCTCCTCCTAAACGATGAAATAATATTATATTTCATTCTATTTCATTCCATTAATAACTGCTTAACCAAACATAGCCTAAGTTTTATGTCACAAATAGGTCAAACATGAGACCATATAAGTCCCTGTGTTATTTTTACACCCTTCTTGGATTATCTTTTCTTGGGCAAACCTAAGGGGTTCGGAGGCGATAAAGAGTGACCTTAAGCTATTGAATTGCTACTAAAGAGTAAGGACCATCGATGATTATGAGGCTAAAAAGCATAACGATTAAGGGTTGGCAATTTTGAAGACAAGCTATCTAAGTCCAATAACCCTGATTTTGTTCCTGGTAGGAACCACAAAAGCTGAAAAGGGATTACTTTCCTAGGCTTGGTGAGATCAACACTTTCTTCAAATGTTTCAATAAAAAAGAAGGCTTTTATTTCATACCGAGTACATTACATCATCGATAATACAGGCTTACGCCCTAATTAGTTACGCCTGTAAGATTACGCCCACACTTACAGGGTACTTATCTTTTATTTTATAGTAGTATGCCACTTGCGAGTCGTACGACCTTCAACAGTACTATTTCAATATAGAAATTACTTTAGGTGGTTTAACCTCAACTTTAGGCTTAAGAGGGGATATCAATGTCTCATTAGTGGAAAAGGAATTTCGACATTCTAAGTTTGGAGGATGAGAGAAGGTGGAGTTTCAGGTCTGTATGGGGTGAAGTGATTCCTTACTTTAATAGAAGATCAAGTGAGATTTATGTTGAATAGTTACGTCACCCCCACTCATGTGATGCTAAAGCAAGAAGTTTTTTTAGTGGCTGGTGTTTAGGATGACGAAATCAGTTACAAAGTTTTCTAAGTGTATTTTTCCTTCAGGTCTCTAACCACTTACTTTGATTTTTCATTATTGTAGACATTAATTTGATAAAGCTCATATATATATATATATATAAGTCAAAAAGAATCGCTGCACTTGTTAAGAAGAGAAAAAAGGTTGCGCTTACTCATCAAGTGATCATCCCCATAGAGTTAGGTGATAATGCACCTTTGATTGAAGCACTAGGGGGTGTCAAACAACTCCTAGGCATATGGTGTTATAACCCTTATTTTAAAAGTCTATAATGGATGATGTCTCCTACCCCAGTTGTAAAATTTGTAGATCTTCCTCAGATTTGTTGTCCATGAGATCATAATTTCCCCAACAAAAGGACAGGAGAGACTGTTCGATCACTAACTAAGCATAATATGGTGGGTGTAGGTCTATGTTAGTCATTAATATCCCAATCCTGCTTATTTTCTTAAGAATTTATAATGAAATTTTTGTAGACCTTAAGTTCATTTGTTGCATGCACAAAAAGGGCAACGGTCACGCTTCAATGATTAACATGGACATAATGTTAGCATGCCACAGGCAATGACATGTTGACCCCTACTTTGGGAAGTTAAATGCCACGAACAAGATGTTGGAGGAAGTTTTAATAGTTTAAGTGACTACCAATTATAGGCTTCAGGGATGATGAATTTCTATATACAATAAGATGTTTGAGTTTTTATATTATGATAGATGGAGGATTCTTTCATAGAGGGCTTAAAAGCATTTCACAAAATGTTAACAGTCTATTGCACACACTTAGACTACTGAGGGAGTTACTAAGGACCAGTTGATAAATGATAGAGTTTGTAACCTTATTCCAAGATAGTTGTCAGTGTCAGCCTAAGGTTTCCCTAGCTGATAAAGAGGATTCGTCCAAGACTTTATGTCTCCCCATGTTAGTTTATGGGTGCATGTGTTGATCCCCAGATGTTCACTTTTTACCCTATCTCTATACTAGCGAATAATTATATAAAGTTCACAGAAAATAATTTCATAACAAACATAATAACAATAAAAGAGAGTACAAAAAGAGATAAAATTGATTACCCTTGGCCTACGTCATTCCCTAAGCTCCATATAGAAATTCGTTATCTTTTTTCTTTAACGAGTGAGGAGGTTCTTTGCTACAAGTGAATAAGAAACCTTATAAACATTTTACTTTTAGATGAGTGAAGAGTAAACCTTTATAAATCTTGTTCAAAGTTAGGAAGAACTATCATAATGTGTATGGTAGAAGATTTCCTTAATTGCTACCCTAGTGCAACCATATACAACTGACAAACTCCTTTTTTTTGCTTATATTAACGAACTAATGTTCTATATGGTCTATGTAATGTAGATATGTACTTAAATATACTATCTAACCTTTTTAAGGTTCTTAAAAACTCTTTATTGTGACAATGATTCTTCCTATAACTCATACAATGTCTATTTATACTCAAAACATCCAAAAATGAACTAAGGTTCTATATGGTCTATATAGTGCATATATGTGTGTAAATATACTCTCTAACCTCTCAAGGTTCTTTGAAACTCTCTTATATGAAAATGATTCTTCTTAAAACTCATATATTATCTACTTATACTCAAAACAATCCAAAATAGTTATTAGAATTAAAAAAAACTAGTTATTGTAATGGCTAGTTCAAAATGCATTGGTCGACCACTCAACTATATCAGTCAATAAAATGCTACACTAGTCAATCAATATGGTTTGATAAACTCTTGGTATAAAATTTAACTTGGTAGGACACTAATTGACCAAGTGTACGTTAACTATGCCTAAAACAACTTGAAAGCCATATTGGTAGCCCAAATCACTTTATTAGTTAACCAAACTTCTTAAAACAAGTTTTTCAAAACTTCTTAAGTTCTTTACAAAATAAAGATACTCATTTGACAAAAAATTAATCTAAAACCATTTCAAAAGTTCCCTATTTTTTAATGTATTAACAGGTTTTTCTTTAAAAACTTCCCAAATTTCATCTTGATTATCATAAACTATATATAATATGCTTTAAGTATAAATCATCATGCAATAATTGATGAATTGTTAAATTCTCTACGATGCAACTAGGTTGTTGTTGTATTTCCTTACAAATTGACTGATTATAAACTACTCCTTTATGCAGACTGTGGTTGAAGCTAACAAAACCTTTACACCACTTTCTTGCTATTGAATCTTCTAATTTTCCTTTCTTTCCATATTTCCTAGAAGAAAGCAGCCAAAGCCACTAAATAGGCATTTTATCATCCTTAGAGATTTGTTTCACCTGTAATCATTGAATAATGATAGATAAGTTGAAAACATTGATGTTCCAGTAACATAATTATATTCTATGATCTTCTTCAACATTTCATATGAAATTCTATACTGAAAGAAATGGAGACCTTTGGCTTCATCCTCTAGCTTGCATAAGACATAGGCTTTTGGTAGAGATAAGTATCCAAATCTATCTATTATGTTGATTTTTTTTAGCATTAACAACTGGAGCAAAAAACTTGCACTTAACTTTAGGCATCTATTCCATAACACTTTACTCCATCCCACTTTGGTACCTATTCCTTGAATCAATTCCTTAGTTTTTCTATTATTAAATCAACCACAGATATATTGTGCCAATATTTAGATTTGTTAAATCTTGATGTGCTTGATTCCTCCTTTTTTTTGTTCTTCACGTGAATTTCTATGAAGCTATCTTAAATTTCATATATTAAACTAAGGGAGGTTCTAATTGATATTTTGATAATAACAATGTATTAGTACTACTAATTAATTTAATGTTTTGACGATAAGGAACGTGAGAATAAGATATTATAATAATGATGGATTAAGAAAGAAAAGACGAAGTTTGCAATCTTCAATATTGAGACCATGTCAACAATAGAAGAAGATCAAGATATTTCAAGGTCTTTGTATATTGTGTTTTACTTATTATAAGCTTACCTTGGTTATTTTAAAAGTTTAAAAGGCTTACCATGCATAACCGCTTCATTCACTTAATTACATGAGTCTTTCGATTCATTAAGAGGCATTGAAGCTCTTTGTTTTAACATAAAAGCTTCTTGATATGTCAAACATGATTTAAGGAACATTTTAGGAAGTGTTTAAATCATAATTGCATTAAAAACATTGAGTTTTACCATTTGAAGTTATTAAAATCAGGTTTTTAGGTTGACAAGTCAACCTATATGTGTTAGTGGTCTACCAATAAAAGTTAAAGTTGTTAAATCTAATGTACTGAGAGTTAGATGTAACATTGGCTGATGTTGTGGTTGACTAATGTGTTATATTGATTGACCAATATGCCTATTGGTTAGCCATTATCTCAACAGCTAGAGAATCTAGTTCTTTTAATGCATACCGATTGACTAATATGCCTATTAGTCGACCAATATCCTAATGATTAGTGAATATGGTGCCTTCAATGCTATATTAGTTGACCAGTAAAATGTCAATAGCCATTGTAAGGGCTAGTTATTAGCTTTAATGGCTAGTAAGGGTCCCAAAACACTATAAATATATGTTTTCTTATTGGTTTTAACAATAAGAAGCATTTGAGTGCCTTTTACACATATTTCTAAGTGTTTTTCAATCATTTGAGCATTCATTATCTCATTTTGAGTATGTGAGCCTTTTTAAGATTATCAAAATAATAAATTAGCAAAATTAAATTGTAAGCCCTTATTGGGGTTCTTACTCATTATATTGAGAGTGCTTAAAATGGTTTTTTGGTTCCTCTTCACCTTAAAGAAAGATTAAAAAAAGAGTTCCTTTTTTCCAAAGTGAAAGATTATACAAAGGTTAGTCTTAGCCTTGAAGGAAGAATTATAGTAGAAATCTAATAAGAGTCTTGAGAGCGGACTTAAGTAAGAAAAGACTACGTTCACGTATCCTTATAGGACCTTACGTATAGATGGATGTGATTCAAGTTATGCAATGCCCCAACTATATTTCAAAGGTGCATGACGTCTATCTTTGCGGACATGATTGAAGATATTATGGAGTTCATGGATGATTTCTTGGTCTTTGGAGACTCTTTTGAGAAATGTCTAACCAATTTTAACAAGGTACTCCAAAGATGTGAAGAATCACATTTAGTGTTGAATTAGGAGAAGTGCCATTTTATGGTGTAAGGGGGAATAGTGCTTGTGCACAAAATTTCACACCAAGGATTTGAAGTAGACAGAGCGAAGATGGAGGTTATAGAAAAACTTCCACCTCCAATCAATGTCAAGGGCATGTGGGCATTCCTAAGCCATGTTGGGTTTTATCGTCACTTTATTAAGGATTTCTTGCAGATTACATGACCCTTGACAAACTTTGTAGTCAAAGATGAGCCTTTCCTTTTTGATAATAACTATTCATCTGCATTCAATCAATTAAAGGAGGAACTAACATCATCCCTAATTTTAGCGCCACCTGATTGGAAACTCCCATTCGAGGTCATATGTGATGTAAGCGACCAAGCTATAGGTTGCTTGTTGGGTCAGAGAAAGGATAAAAAGTTGCATGCAATTTACTACGCAAACAAGACACTTTCAGGATCTCAACTAAACTACACCACCACAGAAAAAGAATTACTCACAGCGGTGTATGCATGTGATAAGTTTTGTTCATACCTTTTGGGCTCTAAAGTGATTGTATTTACCGATCACGCTGCATATTGTTAAGAAGGACGCAAAGTTGAGACTAAGGTATTACTCTTACAAGAGTTTGACATAGAAGTAAGAAATAAGAAGGAAGAGGAGAATGTGGTCGCGGACTATTTATCACATTTGGAAGGAGGGGAATGTGAGATAAGTGATGATATCAATTAAAAATTTCTTAATGAAACCCTGATGCTTCTCAATAGCATGGTGACACCGTGATTCATAGATATTGGAAACTTTTTCGTCAGTAATAAGATCCCTTTTGACCTATCATATCAATAGAGAAAATGATTCTTACATGAGTGCACTCGATATTTATGGGATGAGCCAATCCTATATAAAACTTGTGCTGATAGGCTTATAAGGTGATATGTGTTGAAGGAAAAGATGTTGGATATATTAACACAATGTAACAAAGTACAGTGTGCTAGCCATTATGGAGAAAATAAAATAACAGCTCGAGTACTCGAGCGTGGATTCTATTGGCCACATCAGTTTAAGGATGCTTAAGCTTGCGTGGCACAATGTGATCATTGTCAGAGAGTGGGTAACATCTCCAAAAGAGATGAGATGCCTTTATCTAACATTTTGAAAGACGACGTCTTCGATGTGTGGGGCATCAACTTTATGGGTCCTTTCCCATCCTCTATGGGAAACACATACATTTTAGTTGGAGTGGACTACTTATCTTGCTGAGCCAAAGTTGTGGCATCTCCAACTAATGATGAGAAAGTTGTACATAAATTCATCAAACGAGGATTTAACTGATTTAGAGTGCCATGAATGACAATAAGCAATTGGGGAATGCATTTTTTAATAGATCTTTTAATACTCTCCTAAAAAGATACAGAGTCCACCGTCAAGTTGCCACTCCTTATCATCCAAAAATGAGCGGAAAAGTGGAAGTTATGAACTAATAACTCAAATGAATTATGGAAAAGAAGGTGAATAGTTCTAGGAAGGACTGGGGATTAAAGCTAGATGATGTCTTATGGGCTTATCGAGCCGCTTTTAAAACACCTATCGAAACGATGCCCTTCCGACTCGTATATGGTAAAGCTTATCATTTGCTTTTGAACTAGAACATTGAGCATATTGGGCAATAAAGGTTTTAAATTTTGATCGGAAGCGAGCGAGTGAGAAATGACTTATATAACTAAATGAAGTTGAAGAGTTTCGTTGCAATGCATACAAAAACGTCAAACTTTATAAGGAGAAGGTGAAGAGATGACACAACTCTCATTTTAAGAAGAAGGAATTCAAAGTAAGAGATGTAGTTTTGCTACACAATTCAAGGTTGAGGCTACTCCCAAGAAAACTTAAATCATGATGGAATGGACCGTTTACGGTCACCTAAGTCTTTGCCTATGGAGCCCTCGAATTGGCAAATGCAAACAAAGAAACATTTAAGGTGAATGGGCATCACTATACATTGTATCTTGGTGGAGTGGTCTTGAAGGAAAAGGAAGTAATTTTGTTCCTTTTAGAGAACTAAAAGAATTTCTAATCAAGCTATTGATGTGTGTAAGTTTTGATAAATAACATTGATAATCCTCAAGTGCATGGTTCGTTCGCGTAGTATCTAAGGTGTCGATCCCATAAGGAGGTATAATCTAATCCTAAAATATAAGGCTAGAATAAATTGCAGAAATTCAAATATAACAAACTAAAATGAGAATTCAATTCAATCAATCAAAACAATTCAAGAATCAATCACAAAAATATTAATAACTTAGCAATTGGAACATACACCCAAAAATCAATCTAAGAGAATTACCAATTGAGAGAAAGGAAATTTTACCTATCCTTAACTCTAACCTGATTGATTATGAATTACCAGATTATTGGTTCTAGACGATCCTAAGGTTGATTACTCTCTCTCGAGTTATAACCATTAACCTTAAATTATAAACCCTAATCAGATTATGAAAATTGCAATCTCTCGATTAACAACCTATGTAAAATCCAAGTTTTCGATCACGATGGAGTGGACCTTTTACGGTTACCCAAGTTTTCAAACAAGGAGTCCTTAAACTAGAAAATGCAAACAAGGAAACTTTTAAGGTTAATGGGCATCAATGCAAACTGTATCTTGACGGAGTGATCCCGAAGGAAAAAGAAGTAATGTCTTTCCTTTCAAAGAATTGAACAAGTTCCAAGGTTGTCAGGTCAAGCTAATGACCATAACTTAGCATGTTTAGTTGATAGATTTAAATTGTTATGCAATTAAGGTTGTTTTTGTTTCCATAGATAAGTATCAATGATTTGGACTGGGTTGGACTACTAATTCTCTTACTCTTTTTGAACTAACTATAAGATAGGGCAGCAATCTCGAGCATCAAACACAAGTAATCTCCACCTCCATCACCATGACGGTTTTGTGTTTTAGCCCTTTATCTTTTAAAACTTGTCTTTATTTTTTGTTTTATTTTATGTTTATTCCCAACTTTGTGTTGTTGTTTTCTCTTCTCATATTAAAGACAATGTGTTGTCCAAGTGTGGGGAGGGATGTGTGTTGTATGCTTTTTATTTTGAATGTGAATTTTGCATATTTTTATGTTAGTTTGTTTAGGTTGCATAATGTGATTTGTGTGAATATGTCAATGGCTAGGATTTAACGGAACTGATTTAGCTTTGAACATAGTCCTTTAGGTTGTGAAGCGTTATTAGCTTGCAAAATTAGTGACCTAGGTTACTTTAGCTAAATATGTAGGTTAATTAGGATACAATGTTAGTTTATTCACCCCAGGAAGTTGTCACATTCATTTATAATTTTAGGTCAATTGAATAAGTAGTATTTATAGTATATTTTCATGAGAACAATTCGCTGAAGAAATAAGGTAGGCAATTAAAAACATGATGATGAAAATCTTAAATAAATAACTGTTCCACTGGCCTTCAGGTTATGAATAGAGTTAGTAGCCAATTGAGAATGTGATGTAACTGAGTAACTAGATCGACACATATCACAAATGTGTGCCTTTACGTCAAAAGGCTATAATGAAATTCTTACCAAGTAAGCCGCTTAATAAAAACATGACCTAGTTGAGTAACGAGATCAACATTCATTACAGATGTTTGCCTTCACGTAAAAGACTAGGTTCATGTCTATAAAAATGAACAAAAACAATGTTTTGTCAAATAAAACCTACCGACCTTGTGAATAACTTAAATTTTCATGAAAACTTACTTAGGGAGAGTTACATTTTTGATTGATCGAATGATTATCAATGTTTGTGTGCAAGTGAAAAGGGTGAACAAATTTTGACATTAAGGTCTTGGTTAATATGTATATTTAGTCCAAGGTACTTAGAAGCAGATTTCACAAGTTAATAAGTTAGAACAACTTGAGAGATAATGTTTGTAGTTAAATTAGTTTTGTGAAGTTAAATGTTGTTGCCTCATTATTGCATTTGCGTGTTTTCTGTTTTGATGTGTTGTGCGCTTTGTTTGTTTTGTTTTTGCTTGAGGACAAACAAACATTTAAGTTTGAGGATGTGGATAGTCGTAGATTAAATCATGTTTTGTGGGTAGTTTAGATTGTGTTTAGTGGTTAAATTAATCGATTAGTGCGTGTTTAGGTTAGAATTGCGCGTGTTAGTGAAATATTTGTGTCTTGAGTATTTTGTGGGTTAAAACATGTGTTTGAGCTTCAATTTTATGTTTTTGACTTTTGTGTTGCTCGATTTCAATTTCTTTTTGTGTTAAACTTGCGAATTAATTTCTTGATAATCACTTTCTTGTATTTACTTTTCTGTGCAATTTTATTTTCATTTTATTAATTTTCTTAGCCTTAGATAACGTGGAATTAGATTAATTTATACCTCCTCGTGGGATCGACCCTTGAGATACTACATTTCACAACCCATACACTTATGGTTTTTGAGGGCTAACAATTGTAAAGGTTGCCCAACATCAACAATTTGCTCATGTTACTAACTTTTACTCTATAATAAAATTATTAGAATGAGTTCTTATGTAAATAATATTTTCTATGAGAATAATATTTTCCTTTCAATTGTTTATGTTAAAATAAAAAGTTCTATTTGTTTATGAATAAATTTTGTTAATAAAAATTAATAAAAGAGGTATTATCTTCTCTCTTAAAAAAAGAAATATTTAACTTTTCCAATAACTAGAACTTAACTTTTATTATTTTATCTTATTGATTTTTTGGAGAAAATATTTAATTACTTATTTACTTTTTTGGACCTTCTTGTTAAATAGAATTGTTGCATTAAAAAAAAAATATAAGGTACCCCTTTAAATTTCTTGAAAAAGAACCTTTTTAACTCTCTTATTAAATGCCTTAAGTATTTTCCAGTCAAGAAATAAAATTAAAATTATCAAACATTTTTGTGGACTAAAATGCTCACACATTTTTTATTTTAAATCATATTTATCTTTATATCTATATTTTTATTGTCCCTTACATAAGTTAACTCTTTTTATTTTCTAATAACTATTTAAAAATGTACTATTTAAGACAAGGTCATATATTGGAGGATGCAAGAGTTAGAGAATAGACCAATGGGATCAATGGGGCAATGCACCCTTAGGAGTTTGTATATTCCCTAACTACAATCTTAATAGACGCAGACAAGACACATTCAACTGGCCGAAGCATCCTTGAAGTATCTCTTCTTATCTCCTGAACAGGCAGAGGATGGCTTGTACGGTATCTTCGTCTTCGTCATCTCGTGAAATTTCGTGGAACTGTTCCTTTCTCTCAACTAACTCACTGCCAACTCGCTCCTGCAAACCCTCTTCCCTCTCATGGGTCTCTTCTTTCCCCTCGGTTGCTCTCTCTTTCACTGACAAGTCACTTTCACTCCCTCCAATTCAACTTAACAGGGTATGTACTTTATTCTCTTTTTAGCCATAGTTAATGAATAAATAAATGCAGTTGGTGATATTGTATAACTTGATTTAATTGGGTTGGGAACCTTAACTCGGATTGCGGATGGATTTCTCTTCTTTTGAGGGTAGATGAGCGGATTGCTTTCAGTTGCTAGTTTTAGTTAATGTTCTTTAATTTATGTTATACCGAATTAAGTTGATTAAAATCGTACCCTTCTGATGATTATTAGTCGGAAGAAAATATTAAGAAGAGAGCTAGCTTAACAGGTTATGCAGGTTATGTACTTTCTTTTCCCATCCATTACTAATTGTTTAGCTTTATTTCTTGGTTTGAGAAACTAGCAAATGGGCTAAAGACATCATTTGGAAAATGTATGTTATAAAAGTCAAGTCTTGTAAATGATGGTATTAGTCGTGAATTCAACTTTGGGTTAATCTTTCACCTGCTGGATACTAAGTTAGATAACATCCTGGGAAATTCAGAATTTTGGCTGTCATTTGAAAGCTGATATGTTATGGAGATAGCTTCTGGTGATATAACATGGTTGAGCATTGTTTTCTCACAAGTAGTTTCCCAAGTTAAGGACTTGAGTCCTTTGACTCCTTTCCTGACACAACTTATTCGGAAATTTGCTCCTCATCTTCATTAATATGCATATACCCAAAATATAAAGCCAGTGGCATGAGTCATGCATTGTTTTACATCGATTTGACCTCAACTCTTTTTAAACTTCCGTCAACTATTGATTGCTCGTGTCCAAACTGTCATACTAATTGTAGATTTTATCCTAGAATAATGTATTGGATAAGGTGAAGCATCTAGGAAATAATATTCTGGACTGATGGCTTGTTGGTGACTTGGATTATGTGATTCATATGCAAATTTTGGTGAAGTCTTGAATGTGCTTCACTTGATGTTTTGTGTGATAATATTATTGAACACCTTATTATTCAACACCTTATCCTACCATGTAAAGTTTTTTTTTTAATTAAAGAATAATTCATTCCAAAGCCATAAAAGCATCAATAAGTTACATTACAAGGCAGTAAGACAATACATTTACAAAAGACTACTAAAGTAAAACATCCAAAGTAATCAATCCTGGAAGTTGTAGGGAGTTTATAAGTTCCATTGTCTTCTTGAGTGTGGACTCAATTTCTCCACCACCTGATGAGCCACCGATGTTTCTCTAATCCAGCAAAATAATCTTTGAGCTAAGATATGTTTATCTGTTTTGTTCCTGTTGAAAATTCTTTAATTTCTCTCAAACCATATTGAGTAAACTATATCTTATCTTGTCCAATGGAGAGGTATTTTTCCTCAGCCCATCTCTCCAAATCAGTTTCGGGTATATAAGATTCAGAATGTGTTGAATTTTAGCCCATAAGGGAGCTGTGTAATTTCATTTGAAGAAATGATGATCAGTACTTTCAACTTCTAGATTGCATAATTCACATATGACATCATTAGAACCAATAATCCTATCCTTTGTTTTCAATCTTTACTTTGCAGCCAGCCAAGTAATGAAGGAAGCCTTAGGCTTTAGAGAACCCTTCCATACAATGTTAAACCATGGAACTAGAGGAATACTTGGATTAAGAGGTTTGAAGCATGATGCATTAGAGAACTCCCCTTTGTTGCATAAATGGCCTTCCATGTAATGTTCTTGCTGCATAAACATCTTGCAAGTTGATTGATTTCTAAAATGTTATTAACTTCACCTTTTTACTAAATAGACATGATAATATTTGGCGTTTGAATTATGTTACTTGCTATTTCAAATGTGATTGTCATATTGAAAGACTTATGTGGAACAATGAAATCCATTGTGTGCTGGATTTAAGGATTACCATATGCTGCAGAACTGTGCCATTGAATTCAGGTACTTAAAAGTAATTTGTAGGTGTATGTTGGCAATTACTAGCAGTTACATAGCTAGTTGTGAACTTAATAGTTTCAGGAATTGTACAACAACAACACTCAATAAGAGTTCTGCCAAAATGCGGAGTCTGGAGAGGTCTAATAGTATGCAATTGATGTAGGACAAATAGAAGAATTATTATCTAGTAGCTAAAACTCACAAATTTATAAATATGGTTGATATTAGGCTGTTGGAATATAAGGTTTCAAGGTTGGATTTAGGCTAAGAATGTAGAATTTTCAGATTTTGTATGGTTAGAATTTTAAGGTTTGATTGCTAGAAATTTAGGTTTAGGATTTCAGTTTTAATAAAGCTGGAATATAGGTTTGAGATGGCTAGAATGTAGGTTTAAGAGGGCTGGAATTTGTGTTAGGATTGCTGGAATTTATTGAAGAACACAAAGAATGAAAGGTAGGAAACTAGGAATACTCTTAAAAAAAAGCATCACACCTTCTAGTTGAAAACTCAAAGTTGTAGAAAAACTCCATATTGCTTCTTATTGATGAAAGGCTCAGTACATGTATATAGAGTTCTTAGAATTCTTATTCTAGTAGGAAAACGATTTCTAATTTAAATCCTATTGTAATGAAAAATCTATAAGTTCTAAACAACTAGGATATCATATCTAAAGTAGGATAACATAATAGTGTTACTTCCTATCTAATAAGGAATCCTAATACAATCTAAATTTTAGCCTTTATCTTTAATTTCAATTCAATTCTCATTCCTCATCCTACCAAATTAAAGCTTGTGATTGATTAATCTTTTCTCTTTTATTTCTCTTATAGACTTTAAGTTCTTTTGTGTTAGCAGTCTTACCCTTACATGGTAGAGAGATTGTTTCTAATAGACCTATATTTAAATGCCAGAGATTAAAGAACATTGTAGAAACCATCAAATAGAATAATCACCATCATTCCCAGACTCCCCCTCAATCCATTGGCAAAACTTTTTTTTATTCAATATGCATAAGCAAGACTCCAAGTGAACACCCATTTAAAAATGTGAGCCACTTAGAGCAATTGAACAAAAAGAAGGCATGTAATTTAAGATAATGCCAAAGATTAGAGAACATCTAAAAACCAGCAAATAGAATAATCGCCAACACTCCCAGACCCTCCCAGAGATCATTGGCAAAACTTTGTTTTAATTTGATATGCATAACCAAGAGTCCAAGTGAACAACCATTTAAAAATGTAAGCCACCTCAAACAATTGAACAAAAAGAAGGCACGTAATGGAAGATAATGCCAGGGATTAGAGAACATGTAAAAACCATCAAATAGAATAATCACCAACACTCCCAGACTCCCCCTCAAATCATTGGCAAAACTTTGTTTTAATTCAATATGCATAAGCAAGAGTCCAATTGAACAGCCATTTAAAAATGTAGGCCACCTAGAGCAATTGAACAAAAATAAGGCATGTAATGGGTGATAATCCAGGGATTAGAGAATATGTAAAAACCATCAAATAGAATAATTGTCAACACTCCCAGACTGTCCTTCAGACCATTGGCAAAACCTTGTTTTAATTTGATATGAATAAAGAAGAGTCCAAGTGACAAGCCTCAGCAAAAATCATATGCAGAATAAGATATCCCATCTAGCACATTTAGATGACATGATATATGCTTGATCTTATAATCTTTCATCCGTCCAAGATAATATTCTAAATACTTTTCACCAGTATTTTGACCATCTTGACGTAGTCTCCATACACCAGCTTCAGTGATGCTCATTAGGTTAGATGGCTTTTGTCTTCGGACTTATTTGACTAGTTGGATGAAGATGGGAATCACAACAGAATTTGGGGTTAAACCTAAGTGGTTTCATTTATCTGCAACTTTTTCCTTTAGGTTCACAATGCTAACCCCAGATACTGGTGGGATTAAATATTACATTTTGACACACTTTTCAATGTCCAGGCCCCCACTACCCTATCCTGGAACTTGATTCCCTGCTGTAAAAGCAATTATTCTTTTGTATATTTTTCAGGCATAACTATTTAAAAACATCAAGGCATTCTACTTTCCGGAAAGAAGTGTTGTTGTAAGATCTAAGGTTGGGCTACACTGAAAACATAGTTTTGTGCTACAAGATGGGGTATGAATGACCTAGCTCAATGGTTATGCTGATTTCACATTGCTCAGATGTTAGGATTATATTGCATTGCCACAGTAGTCTCTCAACTGTTGATGTTGCTTAGATTGGACCATCTATAATCCTAAGTTTGAGTACTCTATATCTGCCATACCTTTTCTCAGTAGCACAAGTTATCACTTTCTTGAAAATCTTGGAGCTAACTTTAAATTGAACTTGTTGATACCAATAATGTTACTTAAATATAGGTTGCTAGAGGGTGCAAATTAGATAATTTTCGTTTTGATTTTCTTACTTTCTGTACAATATCTTATTTATGTTATTGCTTCTGTAGAATACAGTTGCTGGAAAAACTTAGAGCGAACTTTACATTGAAAGTGGTGACACAAATAATGTTACATAAATGTTGGTTGCTCGAGGGTGCAAAGTAGATAATTTTTCATTTTAGTTTTCTTCCTTTCTTTATAATCTCTTGTTGGTGTTGTTACTTCTGTAGGATAACTATTGGATTTCTCTCTTGCTTTGTGTAGAATTCTTTCATTCAAGCTGCCTGGACCAGGAGATCTCGTAGCGAACTTGCCAAGAGACCTAACAAGAAATCCTGGAAACAAAGGACAGACATGTATATGAGACCATTCTTGCTTAATGTTTTCTTCTCCAAAAGATTTATCCATGCAAAAGTGATGCATCGTGGAACAAGCAAAGTTATATCCGTAGCTACCACAAATGCCAAGGAACTTAGACACAATTTACCATCACTTACCGACAACAATGCCTGTCAGGTTGTCGGGAAGCTTATTGCTGAGAGGTCAAAGGAGGCTGACGTATATGCTATGGCATACGAACCTAGAAAGAACGAGCGTATTGAAGGTAAGCTTGGCATCATTCTTGATACTATTAAGGAGAACGGGATCATATTTGTTTAAGGTTACTCCTTGTATTGGCCCAATTGTAACTGCAACAATAACATCTTAAGCTTGTTAGTTTATTCTTGTTACGTTGTCTAATGGGTATACTCGGAAGATTCCTTCTTTTGCTACATTCGTTCTCTCGTTGTACTCGAAATTTTGATCTGTACCACGTTCCAGACTCCGCGTAGCACACTATCTACTCCCTGAAAAGAACTGTAACAAATGTGGAGGAGCACTCGTTCTATGGACAGAGAAGGGAGTGCTTAATGCTTATGGTCGTTTCTCCTATTTAGCTAAGCAAAGAGACACGGGACCTTCCCCCTGCCAAGGCTATCAAAACTGGAAGGATGGACGATAAATGAAGAAGAAAATGTTGTTGGAAAAGAGCATAAATGCCTTGAAACTCCACGCTCATCTTGGATAGAAACAATCATACCTTTAATATATTAGTGAAATGTGGTAGGAAAGATATATTTATAGTTCTTTTAAAATTAAAAAAATGGATTTCCAAAAATGAAAATAAGCAGTGCCTCAACAGAGTTAGAGTACATATTCCAAACAAGGAAAGAACTACAATACTGCTTAAACTATTATAAGCAACCAGTTATATAACATGAAATATACAACTTTATGTAAGCATTGTTTTGAAAACCGGATCGGACCGGCTGGTTCGACCGGGAAGCTTTAGTGGGCATTTCTAGCCCCAATTCATCAAGTCTCATAAATTGAAATTTCACAAGAGTTACATGAATAGTA
>JANZLC010000007.1:6863904-6874637 GCA_026413385.1 Erythroxylum gracilipes | reverse complement strand
TTTAGCTTTAAGAGGGTGCAATTTGGCTTGGAAAGTCACTGCTCTTAACTGGAATGAACAGTATCCGAAATTATACCCTAGAGTTTTGCTAATTTTTATGAATTAATTGAGAAGGAATTAGGACAAATGGATTAGATGGAAAAGTGAAGCCTATTAAGTTAGCTTTCTAATGATACTAATTTTACAATTTTTCGATGTGTATATTAGGAGTTATGGACTGATGATTGTTGACTGTTTTTATGCATTGACTGACACCTAGCTGGATTATCAAATTTGGTGCACATTCTGATTTGGAAGAATTTTAGCAATTTTTGTGAATTGAATTGGTGTTGGAAATATACTGAAGAGTTTTAGATGATACATTGATCTTGAAAATGGTATATGACATATAATTTTTGGAGATCAGATGTGGGAGTTATGGATTTTCTACACTTTCTTTCTGTAACTCCATTCTATTGAGGAGTTCTAGGAGCGGAGAAATTATGGAAAATTCCATTCTTTTAAAAAAACTTCAAAAATTTTCATTTTCAAATTCTCCACCATGATCACTACTAATTTCATCAATAGAAATTCCCTTTTCATTTTGTAACTTTTTGGATAAGACCTTAAAGCACTTAAGAGATTCATCTTGATATGATAGAAACAATATCCAACAAAACCTAGTAAAGTCATCAACAATTGCAAGACCATACTTCTTTTCGCCAAGACTTAGTGTTCTGGTTGGACCAAACAAATCTATATGTAACAACTCTAGAGATCTAGACAAAGTTAGAACATTTTTAGAGGAAAAAGATGTTTTAACTTGTTTTCCTTTTTGACAACTTTCACAAAAGAAATCTTTGTTAAAAATTATCTTTGGTAATCCTTTTAGCAACTCATGTCTAACTAACTTGGAAATATGTTTAAAACTAGCATGACCTAGCTTTTTGTGCCAAATCAGTTTTTCCTCATCTGTTGATAAAAAACATGAAATATTTTGACTTTTCAAATTGTCTAAGTTAATTTTATAGTGATTATTTCGTCTCTTGGCATAAAAGAATATGGAGCTGTCCTTGTTTTTGATTACACAAGAGTTTTGATTAAAGGAAACTTCAAAACCAAAATCATATAATTGACTTATACTAATTAGGTTATGCTTTAAGCCTTCAACTACCAGGACATTATCAATAGATGAAAAACAATCTTTACCAATTTTGCCAATTCCAACTATTTTGCCCTGTTGGTTGTCTCCAAAAGTTATTGATCCTCCTTACTTATTTTGGAGGTCTAGGAACATAGACCTTCTTCCCTTCATATGTCGCAAGCATCCACTATCCAAATACCATTGGTACTAGTTGCTTTTTCCAAGAAAGGAGATCTGCAGTATATATTATATCTTTCTTAGGTACCCATATTTTCTTGTGTCCTTTGGGGTTAGCCTTACAATTATTCATCGAGTAATAAGAATATTGTTTCTTTTTCTTTCTGTTAGGAACAAAACTCTTATTATGACTAACATTACTATTATTAAAAGCTAAACCACTCTTATCATTTGGATGTCTATACTTCCCAATCATATCATTCATCTTTTTTGTATTTTCAGTAAATGTTGATAAATTTGCTGAGAGACTGTTAATCCTTTATTTCAGTTGATTAATTTTCACAAATCTATCTACAGTTACTTTCTTTCTCATATCGTCTACTTATTTCTTAAGGCAGACGTTTTCCTTTTCTAAAACTTCTGTGTTCTTCAAACTTTCAGCAAATTTCTTTTTCAATATCCTATATTGTTTTAATATAGCATGTGAATCTTCTAACAATTCTAAATAAGCATCTTGAAGATCATTAAAGTTAGAGATTACCTCATCCTCACATTCCATCTCAGCTACTAAGCATATATTTTCTTTTTAACAACCAGACCACCCGCTCACAGATATTGTCCGCTTTGGGCCTTGGCCCAGACAAGCCCTCACGATTTTGGTTTTCCTGAGAACTTCCCAGGAGGTCACCCATCTTAGAACTACTCTCACCTAAGCACATTTAACCTCAGAGTTCCGATGGGATCCGGTGCATTAGGCAATGAAAAATGAGTCTATAAGGGAGAGGTATCCGTACTCTTATAAGGCATACTTCGTTCCCCTCTCCAACTGATGTGGGATCTCACACTTTCTACCCCCTTAAGGCCCATCCTAGCTGGCACAACAGTTCGGGTACCGGCTCTGATACCACTTGTAACATCTTAGATCTGAGATCCCACGTCGGTTGGAAAAGGGAATGAAGTACGCCTTATAAGGGTACGAATACCTCTCCCTTACAAACGCATTTTCTATACCCTAATGTACCGAATCCCATTAGAACTCTAAAGTTAAACGTGCTTGGGTAAGAGTAGTACTAAGATGGGTGACCTCTTGGGAAGTCCTGTTGTAAAAGCAAAACCATGCGGGTTGGGCCCAAAGTAGACAATATCTATAAGTGGGTAATCTGGGATGTTACAAACATGCTTTTCAGGTTAACTTTGCATGATCATTATTATAAGGTATATGACACAATTAGGCAATACTTCCTTCTAGAAACTTGTTCTCCAATGTATTAAGTTTCTAATAACACAAAGATCATACAATTTGATTTAGTATTCCAAAAGTTATACTCAATTTACTTTGGACTATTCTTTGAACTATAACTATACTCCGTATTCAACTTCAAATCAGATTTTGAAATTCTTAGAGACAGAATTAAAATTCCATCTCTCCATAAAGGTTGTATCCATATGTCTCTAGTTCAAATTAAATCAATAATCATTCCATTTGGATACCTACTAATCAAAATATAGTCAAAATATCGAAGTATGTTCAGTGAAATCATCTCAGTTATCATATTCCATTATTCCTCAAAATTTTCATCTTAAATTCAACAACAATCCTCTTCAGATGATTATAATTTTTGGTGGAAATGAAGAACAATGTGTTATAAATCTATTGGTTCAAGAATCAAGTCATTTGGACATTGGATTAAGAAGTTATGACAAAAATATCAAAGGATGCTCAGGAACCAACTCTCTTTGGTAAAATGTTAAAAGTCGCAATCGTGCAGCACCTGCAAAGTCGTAGTCGTGCAGAAGCATGATCATGACTTTGCTGGTTCTTTAGAGAAATCAGCACGATCGTGCTTTCTCTCTTCTTCTTCTCCAAATATCTCTTCTTCTCGTCCTTCTATTTTTTCATTTCATTTCATTTTTTCCAGATTAATCACTTCTAAATCATCTGTCCTGCATTTCGATATCCAATGCAATCTTTAAACAAGTCAAATTCAAATTTACAATTCAAACATAAAAAATCTGAAACTCCATATATTCTTCCTCTCTCTATTGTAATTTTCCATATTTTTATTCTCACTTCAATCTTCTTCAGTTAACACAATGACACTTAAACCAACTCTTTTAACTTCATTTTAGCTCAATAACACAAAACAAATAAAAAATCCAAGGTTTACACGTAAACATCACAAATCCGATTCTCATACATGCAAATTCTATTGTCTGCATTTTATTTCTCTTTCTACTTTCATCTAATGCATTTTCCACTTTTCTACACTTTCATTTCATAAAAAAACTTATCATTTGATTAACTCTATACCACGACCTCACCAACATCTTCATTTAAATTCATTAAACTCATCTAAATCCATCTCTATAAACACTCCATAAATTCACACATGAATAGTAACAACAACCCATATTTGGTTTTCTCTAAACCAGAACAGAGTATATATATATAGTCATCAATTTTCTAGCACTCTTATATAACTCATCTCAAACTAAAACAGATCCTATTTCATATTTTTATTTCACAAATCCATCAACTGATTCATTCATCACCGAAACTACACTTCTCAAACCCACTCATGCATCTATATATTTACATCATAAAACATCATCAGAGTTACTTACTTGTTTCATCAATGAGAGAGAATCAATAGCACAAAAAGAATTAACAATTTGCTATTTGGTGATGAAGAACAGGGAAGAGAATTACAATGTTGAGTGTTGCAATGAAGAACAGAAGCTACCATATTCTCTTCCTAACCATAACATAGTAATACGTGTATTCTTTGCATGTCTTACACTTTTCACCCAATTAAGACTACCATATGTCACCATGCGTGCAAGTCGTATGTCAATATTTAATCAGTCCAAGTGTCACAATAAAACTATCCAAATTTTAACATTTTTCCTAAAATTCATCAAAAATTCCGAAATACCCTAAATAGAACAAACTTGACAAATTACATTTTAATCGCGTTAGCAACTCAATTATACCCAGACAATGTTATAAATGCATGTACAATCATATTAATGTGCAAAAATCAATATTATCGTGTTTGTATATGCCATATTTTGCATAAGCATGAATTATACTGTCTAATTTCTCAATAATTTCTCATATTCACTATTTAAGTCTTATCATAGGTAACAGGATGTTACATTTAATTGCTTAAAGACCACATCACAACTATAGGGTGGACCATAGCTGACATTAAAGGTATTAGGCCTTCGATATGCATGCACTGAATTCTTTTAGAAGAAGGATCAAAACCATCATGAGAATCACAAAGCATATTGGATCCTTCGATGATGGAAGTGGTAAAGGTGGAGATCTTGAAGTTACTTGATGTTGGTAAAATCTGTCCAATTTCGGAAAGTAAATGGGTGAGTCTAGTCCAAGTGGTATCACAAAAGACTGTGATTACAATGGTGAAAATGGAGAAAAATGTCCCTACAAGAATTCAAAATGGATGGCGAGTATGCATTGATTATAGGAAGTTAAATGTTGTTACATGCAAGGATCACTTTTCACTCCCATTCATTGATCAGATGCTTGAACGACTTGTAGGACGATCTCATTACTGTTTTGTTGATGGGTATTTAGGTTATAATCAAATTGTGATAGCTCCGGAGGATCAAGAGAAAACAACCTTCATATACCCATTTGGTACATTTGCTTACAAAAGGATGTCGTTTAGACTTTACAATGCCCTAGCCACCTTTCAAAGATGCATGGTAAGTATTTTCTCTAAGTATGTTGAGCATATTATTAAGTTCTTTATGGATGCACTGTCTATAGGGTTGATGCATGCTTTGATAATCTGAATTGTATACTTGAATGATTCATTGAAACTAATCTTGTTCTAAATTCTAAAAAATGTCATTTTATGGTTGAATAAGGAATAGTTTTGGGACATGTAATCTCATCTAGAGGAATTGAGGTTGATAAAGCCAAGGTAAAATTTGTGCGAAACTTACCCTACCCCACAAATGCGCAGGAGGATCATTCTTTTCTTGGACATGCAGGTTTTTATCACAGGTTTATCAAAGACTTCAGCAAAATCTCAATAGATCTCTGTCATTTTTTGCAAAAGGATGTACCTTTTGACTTTGATGAGGGATGCAAGGAAGCATTTGACAAGTTGAAAGAACTTTTAACTTTGGCACCAATCATTCAACCACCTAATTGGAGTCAACCATTTGAGATTATATGTGATGCGAGCAATTTTTCTATGGATGTCATCCTTAGTAAAAAATGTGGCAAGATGACTCATGCCATTTACTACGCTTCCCGAACACTCAATCCAGCACAATGCATCTACTCCACCACAAAAGAGGAGCTTTTAGCTATTATGTTTTCTTTAGATAAATTTAGACCTTATTTGCTTTGGTTCTGAAGTGATTATATATTCTGATCATACTCAATCAAGGTATCTTTTATTAAAGAAGGAAGCGAAGTCAAGGCTCATTAGATAGATTCTCCTGCTCTAAGAGTTCAATTTAGAGGTCAAATATAAGAAAGGTGTGGAGAATTTAGTCACGAACCACTTGAGTCAAGTTGTGAAGGAAGAGGATTCAATACCATTGCAAGAGTTGTTTTTAGATGAGCAGCTACTTACTCTTAAAGATAAGGTACCATGGTATGCTGATATTGTGAATTATCTAGTGAACCATGAAATACCTAATGATTTGAGTAAAGCTAGACAGAATAGAATAAAGAGTGATTTAAAATATTATATTTGGGATGATCCTCAATTGTGGAAGTATTGTTCTGACCAAGTGATTAAGACATATATGCCTGAATATAAATGTGAATCTATTTTAAAATTTTGTCATTCATACGCTTGTGGTAGTCATTTTGGGCCTAATAAAACTGCTAGGACAATACTTGAGTGTTTTTTTATTGGAAAAATATATTTCAAGATTCCTATGTGTTCTGCAAAGCATGTGAACAATGCCAAAAACAAGGTAATTTATCCCATAAAGATAAAATGCCTTTATCTTCAATACTTGTATATGAAATCTTTGATGTATGGGGCATCGCTTTATAGGACCATTTCCTACCTCTTTTGGTTTTGTTTACATTTTGTTGGCTGTGGATTATGTTTCTAAATGGGTGGAAGCTAAAGCTACCAGGACTGACGATTCTAAAGTTATTGCAGAATTGTCAAGTCTAACATTTTTGCTAGGTTTGGAACACCACGAGCATTGATTAACGATAGGGATATTCATTTTTGCAATTGAGTGGTGTAAAATCTTTTGAAGAAGTACTAGGTCACTCACAGGTTATCCATAACCTACAATCCACAGATAAACGGGAAGTAAAATTGTCAAATAGAGAAATTAAGTAAATTCTTGAGAACATGGTTAGCTCGAATCATAAAGATTGGAGTCAACGACTTGATGATGTTTTTTAAGCATATAAGATAACATACAAGATACCGATTGACACGTCTCTATATTGCCTAATTTATGAAAAGGGTTGTCATCTTCCAATAGAAATTGAGCAAAAAGCTTTTTGGGCAGTTAAGCAATGCAATATGAAGATGGATGAAGTCGGTGAACAAAGGAAATTGCAAATGCGAGAATTAGAAGAGCTTCGACTTGACTTTCACAGGAATCCAAACATTTAGAAGGAAAAGACAAAGTTGTTTCACGATAAGATGATTGCTAGAAGGAATTTCATTATTGGACAAAAATTTCTTCTCTATCATCCACAACTTAATCCTTTTTCAGCTAAATTACGTTCTCGTTGGATTAGACCTTTTGTTGTTACTGATTTGTTTTTGCATGGTATAGTTGAAATTGAAAGCTTACAGATGAGTAAGAAATTCAAAGTCAATGGTCATCAACTGAAACCCTTCTATGAAGGATTCTAAGTGGAGGATGTGAAAGTGATTAGGTTAGGAAACCTTTATTGTGAAGATTAAGCAACATGGACTCAAGCCAATGAGGATAAACAAAGGAGTTGCTTAGGAGACAACTTAATAGAAGTTGTTTTCTGTTTATATACATTTTGACATTTTCTATTTTCGTTAAATGCTCCATTTCTTGCATTTGACATTACATTAGGGACAATGTAAGTTTTAAGTGTGGGGGTGGGGATCTTGATTTTTATGCATGTTTTTTAGTTTAATTGTTGCTTATATGACTTCATAAGCATTTTCAAAATCGAACAAATAAATATACATTTTCTCTTTTTTATTGCTTTTAAGACTATATAGTTATAATTTAACCTTGAATTGACCAGAAAAAATCTTGGCAACTTTAGCATGTACTTTTGCTCTTGTGATTGGTCATTGTGCATTATCTTTAGAAGAGTAGTGATAAACAAAATCCAGTGAGATTTTAAGCCTTATTAGATTGATATATCCATATCAGTCTCATTGTCTTTTTGTTTATGTGTGACCTTCATGACATGTACATCCTGACTTTGCCTTGAATTTCTATTTGAGACCCCTTTTTATCACACGCATGAACATGAAAATGATTAGGCATTCTTTGTTTTTACAAGCTACATTAACCAAATAGCCTACCCATTGCTATGAGTTATCCTTTTTTAAAGCCCCCTTGAGCTTTGTCAACCTCTCTTTTTGTACTAATCATATTACATGCTTTAAACTGAACCAAATGCCCTATCCAAGCCTTAAAGCTAGTGGAGCATTTGTTAATTCTTGATAATTATGGATGTACAAAAGTTATAAGTGTGGGGGTGTGCATATTTATTGGATGGTTATTATTGTTTGGATGCCATTTTATATTTTATTAAAGAAATTCCCAAATTGATGTAGCTTCTTTGAATTTTTATTTACAAAAAAAAAGAAAACAAAAACAAAAATGAAAAAATGAAAAAAATGTTTGAACAAAATATCAAGGAGGAAATACATTTCTTCTGAAAAGTTGTTAATTATTTGTTTCTCTTTCTAAAGTTGTATTGAATGGGTGATTTGAGTATATTGCATATGAGGTTGATACTGTTTTAGAAGGATCACTCCTTATAGTTTCAATGTATTGATATTAATGATTTTTATGAGTGAGTCATTCTAATTGATTATGCTTCGTGTGTTTTATAATGTGAGAGCTTGAATTTGAGTTGTGAAACATAGTTGTTGCATTCATCATAGCTGATGGTACCTAGTTTTGAATGAATGTTAGCTTTCGCGTTTAATGTTGCATTGACTGCTACTTTTGCTTCACTAGCTTTGATGGATTTTATGCTACATTATCCAAATAAATCTCACTTTAACCTTGCCCATATTACAACCTTAAAAAGTCATTTAATTCATGATTATGCATGTGACTCTTAGTGGTGGAGAAATGAAATGATATACAAAGTTGTGGAATGTTATGATCATGAATGTTGTTTAAGTGTATCTATAGATCTATCTTATTTAAACACATTTTGTCCAAATCTACCTCTAGATAGCTCAGTTCCTAAGGGTGATGAATGTTGATTGATCATAAGCAGAAGCATTGAATGTTGAGTTATTGTTATGGTTTTCGAAAGTTATTCATCTTTGCTTATGACTATCTATTCATAGGAAATATGGAAAATGAGTAAGTGTTTTGGTTTATGACTTTGATTTTGATGATTTGTCTGAGAACAATCAAAAGATAAGTGTGGGGGCACTTGATATGTGCTTAATTGTTGATACATTTAATTCTTGACACTTAGTGATTAATGCTTTAAAATGCTTAAGACACTCACTTTAGGTCATATTTGATTTTAGGCACAATTTGGAAGCATAATGGCTAAAGTGAGTTGAAAGCACGCAATTTGAGCCATCTTCTTAATGTTCACACTCACTTGTCTTAGTGGAACAAGAGGAGACAAGAAAATGTAAGAGATCAAGAGTTTATGTGGCAAATATTAAGTATGGATGGTTATTGGAGATTCACGGCCATGTATAAGTTTGTCAAGGTCGTTAGACCTCACTCCTATGCAAACATGTGTCATGAGCGTGCAATGTGTTTCACGTCCATGACTTGTCTTGCATGGTCGTGCCTTGTCACTCCCATGCAACCATGGCCTATGGTTGTGAGCCTCCATAGAGGCTAATCAAGGCCATGACATTACAAGTCATGGGCGTGACTTCTTGCCAGCTCACCCCAAATCCTAGTTTTTGCTATAAATACATTATGTTGATGGTAGAAACAATTCATTCTTTATTTTTGGGTTTTGGGAGAAAGAAAGGGGTGGTAGAAGTTCATTTCTTAGAGATCAATGGAGAAGATGGAAGGTTAACTTTCCGACACCGGTTCGAAGGTGAAGTCGATTGCGAGGAGCGCATTTAGACATATCATCTTTGTGTATCGTGTTCTTTCCCTCTTTTTGGATTATTTATGTTATCTTGTGTTTATTGATTAGGGATTGTGTAAAGATGATCTTAATGCTCTATTAGATTGTTTTTCATGAAAACGCATTGCTAAAACTTGACTATAATATGTAATAGTCGTGCTTGGGGTTGTATGTGGTAACTAATGGTATTAAATCATTAGGGATAACGTAGCATAGGTTAAATAATTTGAGCATATGTAGTTATTGCTTAGATTGATCTATTTTTCTCATTCATAATGTAGCCATCCGATTAATCATAGAGAGTTTATTTTAGGTTGTCCAATAGTTTGGGTTAATTAAAGAGCTTATTTTAATTAAATATGACCTAAGAAAAAATCAGGATTAGCAGAGCTTGTTGTTAATTCACGATCAATAGTTAGAAGAGAGGAGTGAAGACGATAATGCAATGATGTATGTTAAAATGTGCATAGGCCGAGATTAAACCAAAGAACTAGGTTTTACAAACATTCATCACTTTTATCCTTTTTAGTTGTTTTAGATATATTGCTTACGTTAGTTTTATTTTATTTTATTTTCTCGATTGCATCAACCTAAAACCCCTTATTTATTCCTTTTACATTAATTATTTTCATTGAAAAAATTAACTAAACATTCCCTGTGAATACGATCCTGACTCACCACAGCTACAAATTTTCAATGTGCATATGTTGGACCCCAAACTTTTCTTGGAAGTTAGAACTATTATATGTGAAACGTTGGAAGTTACAAGTTGGAAAATGTGGTTGGAACATGTTCATTGAGCATGCTTTGGTGTTATTTGGATTAAATGAGATGATTCTTAATTTGGATTAAACTAAAGAAATAGGCTACAAATTATCTGATGAAATTGAGTTTTAATTTAGTCTCTAAGAATATCATTTTTCGGATGAAAACTGAGCACAGAATATTGTTTTAGTATAAGAATAGTCCGGAAAGTTTGGTGTATAACTTTTCGATTATGGAACCAAATTGAATGATTTTGATGTCATTAGAAACTTAAGACGATGAAGAACATTTCTCTAGAAGGAAGTACTATCAAATTCCTTCAATTACATGATTAGAAAAAGGTCTTGATTTTTAGAAGGAGTTAAGCAT
>JANZLC010000007.1:6787088-6803628 GCA_026413385.1 Erythroxylum gracilipes | reverse complement strand
AATGTTAAGTGTACAAATTAAACTTTATCAATTTTAAAGAGAATTTTTATGGCATCATATTTTTTGGGTATAGTGTCGCATGACTTTAAAATTAAATATTTTTTTATAAAAAATATTTAATTAAATAAATAATTAAATATGTTTATAAACTTTAATTTTCTATGAATCAAATTAATAAAAAATTTAATTAAACATTAACAAAACTATTAGTTAGCAAATTCCTAACTTTATCAATCTCTAATTCTTATTATTGTTGTTGTTGTTATTATTATTACTATAATTATTATTATATGTTCTATGTTTTTTATTAGAGTTATAAACTTAATTTTTGTAGAATATTGTATAAAAATATTCTACAAAAATTAAGTTTATAACTCTAATAAAAAACATATATTTTTATAAAAATATTCAACAAAATACTAAGATATATAATATTCATACCCTTATAATTTTTTTAAGTCATGTTCTTATAAGTCATTTTACACATAAATAGTTAATAATAAACAATTAATTTTACCAAACATCAAATAACAAACAACTAATACAATTTACTAGTCAAATCAACTAGTATAATCAACTATCAGTTAACAGCTAATGCAATCAGCTGATTGTCAAACAGGTAGTATTAAATTGTAATCAGGAGCATAAATAAACAACCTAAAACACCAAAAAATCAGACAAATTGCAACCGTTAATGAGTAATGCGGGCCGGTTGGGTCAGGTCGCAGGTCAAGTTAGGTGCAGGTCAGGTGGGGTAGACTACAGGTTAACCAGATGCAGATCTGGCTTCTTGACTTTAGTATGGAGCTACTTCTACGTTGGGGACTGGGGTCCAGAAACTGGCTGATTGGACGCATAGGCGATACATGGAGAGCAGCGGACAATGACAGTGCGTAGACAGCAACGACAATGTGTAGGTGTGATTGGGGTGTGGATAGCAGCGAGTAGTGGAGAGCAAATTGCCAAAGAATTGGCGAGGAAGCAGTGGAGGAGGAAATAACTAGTGATGGAGGAAGCGACGACAACTGAGGACTCGATATCTATTTCTGTCAATTGAGAGTTTAACGATGGAATATTTTTATGAAAATTTCGATTTTTTTTTTATAATTTCCCCTGTATTATTTTGATTTTTATGTTTAATTTTCCCTTACACGTCTCATACTATCCCACACGGTAAACAGCTCACTCAAATATATTCCCACACTCCTCTCCTTCGTGGCCGGGAGTGATTAGGGTTCACCGGTGGTGGGTAGCGCACTTTCTCATCACTACTCCGTTCTTGTTACAAGAACCCTAATCAAATCTATTGAGTTTTCGTACGTTGGCTTTAGATTGTAGCACTTGCCCACTTCATTTTCGACATCTGTCTTACCAACGACCGTCTAATCATCAATCATTAGGAGGGAATTGCAGGTGCAGGGAAAGAAAAGAGAGAGGAAGGTAAATAATTTCACCTTGTTACGGCTTTAATTCTTGTTAGTTGTTATGGTTCTCCATTGGGAATTTAAAAAAGTTGAAATCACCCATTTATTGGAAGAAGAATAAGAAGAAGAATGTAGATATTCAAATGCGGATAAAATAAATAGGATCGATAATCATATACAAGTTTTGTTGTTATTAAGTGCCAATAGACACATCCATATTTAATTATGGAACTTGTTGGAATTTATCGAGAAGACGACATGTGGGTAGAAGAAGGTTGAAAGTGAAATAACTTTAATTGGCTTTTTAGGATTGGTTTTCATTGAATTTGATGTGTTGGTGATGATTAGTGGGTTTTCTTCAATGGTGGTGTTTGCTTCGAAAAGCTGAATTTCTGTTAATTCAAGGAAATGGGTGCAAAAGGTTTGATCTTTATCATGTAATCTCACTCAAAATGTTAACTCTTTTGACTACTGTAATTTGTGTATGTAGTTCATTTGTTATTGAAACAATTATAGGGAAAAAAAGATTTAGTGACAAGAAGTTTTTGGATGATCGGATAATATTAATTGGTGGCTGGAAATTATACTTGCTAATTGATGGATGCAGAGGTAATGCTATCACAATGATAAAGCTCTTTTTCAAGTTCCTAGTGTCTTGGAACGATGCTGGTTAACTATATTATAGTGCTAATGGTTCCGTTTATATGATTTTGTGTTGTTTCCTACGTCTTGAGAATTTTTATGTAATCACTTGCAGTTTGTGAACGATTTTCTCTTGAAGATTCTTATTCATTGCATTATAACTTTCATGCACAGTGTTCCTGCAGCATCTGGCATGGGAAGCAACTAATCATACAACTCTTCTGCCAACCCATGTGGACTCCGCCAGCACTATGAAGTCTAGTCCAGGGATGATATTATTTCCTTCTTGCTCAGATAAAGAGCAATGGTCAAGGATAATTACTGGCAGCAACACAGCATTTGCATTGACTGGAAGCGCTGCACTGGGGCAGTTAGGGCCCACAATTGGACTCATGGACATTGGAGAAAGTGATGATGCTTACCTGTTTCGTGTGGCTCTTCCCGGGGTCAAAAGAGATGCACGTAGGTTTTTGCTTTAAGTGAGGAGTTAAATACTAATTGCAGACAGAGTAACCTTTTATATGAGACATATCTTGCCTTGAAGCATAATTAAATGACTCATCGGTTGAAATGCTTGAGCCTGTCAATATATCATAATTGATCAAGTATACAATATCTACCACTTTGATGACTGGTTGTCACTTGCCTGGTGGTGCATATTGAGCTAGTCTGTTTAAAACATCTGTTGTCCCTTTAGCTTATATTACTTTTGTTTATTCCAACTACTGTCGATACCCTTGTTAATTAGAAGTCTATTAATGGAATATCAGTGAACATGGCCACATATATTGATGCATGTTTTGGCTATCAGATTGGGCTTTTCAGTAGCTCTAATTATGTTTACCAACATGATCTTACCCACTTTCACTTCCAGTCACTATATCATAAGACTAATGGTAACTGTTGTAGCTCCGTTAACAATATTTGTCCTATTCTCTTTTATACTTTTTGTCTTAACATTATCTTTATTAACGTATTCTTGCAGAAGAGTTCACTTGCAATGTTGAAAGCGACGGTAAGGTGCTTATAAGGGGAGTCACAACGACAGGAGAGAGAACTGTCTGCAGATTCTCGCAGGTGTTTGAAATGCAAACAGAGAATCTTTGCCCGCCAGGGCACTTCTCCATTACGTTTCACCTGCCTGGACCAGTTGATCCTCAACATTTATTTGGTAATTTTGGCATGGATGGAGTTCTGGAGGGTATTGTGATGAAGGAGAACCAAACTGCCTTATAGCTATGCTTTACTTTTCGTAATGTTTTCACTGGTCATGAACTAGCCAATGTGTACGAGAACTGAATACAAAAGTGATAGAACTGGTAATGCAAGTAGCTATAAGAGACAACGTGCTTCTTAAACATCACCTTTTGCATTTATACCCTTAACCATATAGTTGTTCTCAGTGAAGCTGTGGCACCTTCTAGTCTTTCACGTCAGTATTAGGTTGTAATGGATTAGCACAACCACCCAAAGTTTAGATAGTTGATGGATTCTACCAACATTGATAGTTCCTGGAATTTACAACTATAGACAATACTTCCAAACAGACGGCTTTGCCTAAACAAGGATCCGAGCTTTAAATTTCTATTTATACATTTGTTGCCCAGTGAAAACAAGAAAGCCAACACCATAAGCTTAAGAGTTCCAGCAGATTATTTACAGATATTGCAAATGTTTCTTTAGAAGGGATACATGAAGCATACAGGATGTACCCTTGTTCCCCCAGGCAGTTGGAGCTCATATGCCACCTTCCGATGTGTATGTTTCAAGTGTGTGCTGTTGAAAGTTTGTAGCTTCAGAACCACCATATCGCCCGCGTTAAATTCCACATCCCGTCTCTTTTTACATTCTGTCCGTTTCATTCGATTAACACCCCCTCTAATTGTTCTCGAGTTTTTTTATTTTATTTAGAAAATGAATAAAATTTGTTAAGCTTATACAACTACAAAGGTACAAGAACTATCCATGCAAATAGCCGTACAATTGATTAAGCAAGTCTATGTTAGACCAACAACTGTTAGTAACAATATTACATCATTCAGATTTTAGATACTCCATAAGTGTTTCATTCTTTGGCTGGTCTTGGATTGAACTTCGTGTGCCAATAAGATTTCACTAATCCAATTGATGATAGCTTCTCCAACTATTGTAACTTCCCTCGTTCGACCTCTGTAAAGCTTTTTATTGCTTTCCCTCCTTATAGAATAGATGGAACAAGACCATGTAGTTTTTAGAATGATCCCATCCCGCTTCAAGTGCTTGCACATTCTGCTGGACCATGTAATCATATTTCTCCAATCAATCTGTGCATAATAGATATGCATTATGTTTTGTATTCTCTTCCAGATGGTATGAGAATAATTGCATTGAAAAAACAGATGTGAGATTGTCTCTAATTCTGCTTTACAAAATAGACATTTAGGATCAGTAGTTCCTGGACTTCCTCTCCACCTATCCTTAGTTTTGACCCGGTTCCTGACAGCCAACTAGCTCATAACTGCAGCTTTAGGAGAAATAGTTTTGTTCCAAATCAATTCATATCAGGGGGCTTTAGGTTGATCTTCTCTGAAGAGGTTATAGCAGGAAGTATTGCTGAAGTTTCCCTCATTCCATGTTGGCTTATCCTCACCTCCCCCTGGTTGATAATTTAGGAAATTCAACAAACGACCAGCACCTTTGAATCTGCAATTCCAATCTATATTTGAGATGATGTAGCTTACCTTTGCTTTAACAGGTATTCTTGAACTCAATAATAGCATTTCATAACTTTCTATATGAGGACTAAGTTGCATCCAATTGTCATACCAAAACCGTATGTTTCCCCATTCCCCACCTACCAACTTATGTAAGGGTAGACTTGCCTAAGGTACCAAGAATTCTCCTTACTTACCTCAAGCTGTCAGAAACTTATGTTTTTCAGGTAATATTCATAAAGCCATTTCGACCAAAGGGATTCTTTATCCTTGAAAAGTCTCCTTATCCTTTTAGACAAGAGTACTTTCTGCATAGTTGAAGTAACTCGTTCCTATTAACTCATTGACTAGTGAGAGTTCGTCTTGATAAAATGAAATGGCTAGTTGGGGTTGACTGTATATGGCTTGAAATGGAGTCATCCCCGTGGTCCTATAATATGTTAAATCATACCAGAATTCTACCCACAGCAAAAACACAATCCATTTCTTTGGCCATTGATGGATTAAGGTGTAGAGGCATTGCTCAGGACACCGGTTCGCAACTTTGGGTTGACCAATGACCACCCACTTGTAGATGATAAACAAAAGTAAGATTTAGCTTAATTCATGACATGGTGAAGAACTCCTACGAAAAACTTTCATTGGGGAATAAGCTGCTTATCTCTCATTCCTAAGTGTTGCATAAAGTGCCACGCTGCTAAACCTACTGGAAACTCGTCCTGTCCTTGTTTGAGAAAAAGGACTAATACATGCGGTTAAGTAATTGGTTTAACCTGTTAGCTATTCCAAGCTCAATCCTACTCCCGCCATCTTGCAATTTTCTCGACTAAGATTCAATTTGTTTGCTATTCCGAGCTCAATCCTGCTCATGCTATCTTGCAAGTTTCCCGACTAAGGTTCAACCTGTCAGCTATTCCGAACTCAATCCTGCTCATGCCGTCTTACAAGTTCGACCTGTTAAGCAGCAAAATCATCAATTTATACAAACATATATAATTTTGAAACTGAAATGATGAAAAATCTGCTACATATCGACATAATCTCAAGTATTAGTTGACTACTTTATTTCCCTAAAAATAGCACAAGCTGTTTAGCTTATTGTCAACACATCCAGCCTAACCACTATCCAAATAATAATAGAGATTGAAATTTTCAACTCAAATGAACCTTATTCCATAATCAATTGTGCCTCTGACATATCTAAGAATTCTTTTTGTTCCTTAAAAATGAATTTCACTAGCACAATTCATGTACCTTAATAGCAAACTCACTACATACATGATATCTATCTTAGTTACAATCAAGTACATTAAACAACCTTTTAAGCTCCTCTACAAACTTTCATCAATCTTTTCAGTTCCATTTTCTTTGCAGAACTTCTTCTTTTGGTTCATTGGAGTTACAGTTGGCTTGCACTCTTTCATATTATATTTTATATAGGATTTATTTTGTATGTTTTTTTTGGCACACAACAAATTTATTTTGCTTTTTGTTGTACCTGCATACCTAGGATGAATGTCATCTTGTTAAGATTTGTCATATGAAAGACCTCTTTTATTTCTTCTTTAAACTTGTCTATCAGCTCCTTTTTACTTCCTATGACAAGTAAGTCATCAATATAAAGAGACACCATAAGTATTTCAACATTAGCCTTTTTGATATATAAAGTAAATTCACTTAGACATTTTTTAAAGCACCAAGTGTGCATCAATTCTGCTATACCAAGACCTTGGCTCTTGCTTTAAGCTATACATGGCCTTTTTCAACCAATATACGTTCCTTTTTGTCCTTGAATAACAAAACCTTATGGTTGCTTGTAGCACCCCACTCTCATAAAGCATATTCTCGAACACACCGACGATATTCGAAAATATATTCTACGAGGGTGGCATGCTAGAATAAACTCATTGCAAATTTTTCACGCATTACACGCATATTTAGAAAAATCAATAAATCTTTTTTGGCCCATTTTATTCAAAAACAATTTTAGTCGCAAGTGTTACAAACAATTAATACATCATCATATATTCTAGTAATCATCTGGGCCCATTACAAAACATTTCTAGTCATACAATCAGTACACTTTTCAATTCGCATAAATGTTGTGCAATAATTGCGGAATACAAATTTTAAAATACAAACGAAAGACTGTAGACATATGCAGGTACAACTGATCCCGACCTCTAACTCTTATCTGAATGTAGTGGCTAGACTCCAATTTGTCTAACTGGAAATCTTCTCTAAGCTTGAAAAATGTTGCAAATATTGGTTGAGTTTTACAAACTCAGTGAGTGGACCATCCTCAATGGCTCACTCAATCACATAACATGTCAATTCATATACTCACCAAATTCACATCACGTCATCAATTCAACATGTTGAGTCACTTACATTTCATAATCACTTAAATCATATTTCACATTCAGAAATCATTCAAACTATTTATTTCAACCATTTATATCATACATATAAAATGCATATGCAATGCTCATGAGACTCACTTTCAATTGTTATTGTTGTGACCGAGTACCTGTAACTGTCCCGTATCTATTATGGATACCGGGCTCATTAATAACTGTCCCTTATCTGTTAGAGATACATGACTCATTTTACATAGTGAGCCAGAGGCTCTTACTACATTCTGAGCTTTAAGCCCTTTTTCACTTTCTGAGCTTTAAGCTTTTTTTTTTCGGTGGCTACTCTAATCACAACAGTCTTTATGTTGTTTTTCACTCATGTAATGAAATGCATCACATTCACATATATTCAATCAGTCACTTGATTTCAGTTTCACATTCACATTCACATTTATCATTGGACCTTGGTCCGACATTCAACAATAATGTTGAGTATCACTTATTCATTTAAATTCACATTCAATGAGCAATTTCAATGATTTTTACATGCATCAAATGCCTCAGACATTTATTATCCGGAATCAACACATTTACATCAATCATATCAGTAGTAATTCAATACAGAAAATTAAAACAGAACAAACAATGAAGATGAGACCATCTAGGTTGACTCACAGTACGCTCCAGATTAACATTTGCTTTCTTGATCCGGAAACGTTTGGATGTAGACGTTCTATCCTGTACAATACATATATTGCATACACATTATTAATTGCACAATCACAAAAACTAGGTGTAATGTATAATGCATGCTCAATTTGACTATTCCGGGTATGTTTCCTTAATCAAGTCTCTTGATTATTCAAACTTTATCATTTGTATGTGTTTAGCTTATTCTTAGGTTTACACCTCAAGAATGCTTCGTTATTCTAATATCATAATTCAATTACTCGTCATTTCTTTTCTAGCATTATATGCTCTCATAATATCCAATTCTCATTCACCTTTACTAAACACATATTACTCAACTCCTTTGAATCACAACTACAATCACATGAACATCTTTATTCCCATTATACTCATACCTTTGGTACTTTGACATCAACAATTCATTCACTAAGTTATAATCTCAATTATCACCTCATACATATCACACATTTAGTCACCTAATCCAAGCATCATTTTAGCTTTTCTCAAAACAGATTTTCGAATCAATTTTGCATGGTCATTTTGACAAGGAAAATGAAGTATTTAGGCAATACATTCTTCTAAACAATGTTCCCATATGTCTTAAGTTTCTAACGACACCAAGGTCACACAATTTGGTGCAATATTCTGCAAGTTATACACAAAATAATTCAAACTGTACTCACACCGTGGCAGTACACAATACTCAACTTCGAGCCAAAATTTGAAACTCTTAAAAGCAGAATTAAAATTCGAATCCTTCATAAAAAATATAGCAATATGTTTTTAGTTTAATATAAATTAAAAATAATACAATTTGGATATCTAAAGATCAAGATATGGCCAAAATACAGATTCATGTTTAGTGAAAACACTTCATTTAACATATTCGAGCACACATTTAACTTCATTTTCAACTTTACTTTGTCTCAAAACTATCATCCTACTTCTTCTCATTTCAAGACAATACACTAGCCTTTTCTTTGGCTTTAAACTCATTCTAGTTCATCTTTATAACAACTACCAATAATCCACGTGATCACACCTCAAAGCAGAACATGAACATATATCATCCCTTTATAAATTTCTACATTCATTCTACAACATTTAAAATGATAATTTTAGCTAAAAATCATCTATATAACAATTTATAAATTATCACTCACAACATACACAAAAACAAGACACCTACAAGCTCATTTTTCTCATCCATGCTTCAACATGTTTTCATCACCATTTCATGATCTTTCAAGATCTAACTATCATCATACATGTTTCACTTAACATATCAAGAAGAATAAGATACTACTTACTTGTCTAAGCTTCAAGATCTTCAAATCACTCTTAACCTTAGCTTCTCAACACCAAATGATCATTATCATAATTGATTATACATTTATTCCATAACACTTAGTGATTAATGATATGAAATGCTTAAGACATTCACTTGAGTTCATATTTGGTTTTAGGTATAATTCGGAAGCGAAAGAGCTAAAGTGAGTCGAAACCACAATATTTGAGCCTTCTTGTTGAGATTTATACTCACTTGTCTTCATGGAGCAAGAATGAGAAGGATTAGAGCAAGATGAGACAAGAAAATGCACGAAGATGATGATTATATGTTGAAAACATCAAGATCAAGAGTGTAGGAAATGACTCACGACATGCACTATGTTGTCATGGTCGAGACTCGTCTCTCACAGCGATGACAACATTGTCATAGGTGTAAGACTCTTCTCACGCCCACTACAAGTGTGTCACATGTGTGACACACTAGTCATGCCTATGAGAATTGGTCAGCTCACTTAAACCTTAAATTTTAGTATAAAAGTATCGTTTTGTTGGAAAAATTTTATGTTTTCGTTTGGGGTTTTCATTTTGGGTGTTAGTTCTCAATTTTGAAGAAGAGAAGGGGAAAAGCTTCATTCCTTTGGAGACCTATGGAGGGTCAACTTCTCGATATCGGTTTGAAAGTGATATCGACGTCGAAGAACCTGGTTAAGCATTTCTCTCATTATTTGTTGTTCTTTCTGTTAGGGATTGACTATATTATCCTATGTTTAATGTTTGGGTGTTGTGTAAGAATGATTGAATGCTTTATTTAATTGTTTCTATGTAAGAACCCATTGCTAGAATCTTCAATATGATCTGTAATTATTATGTTGAGATTCATTTGTTGCAAATAATGGTTTGTAATCATTAGGGATAACATAACCTAGGTTAAATGACTCAAGCTTTTGTGGTTGTTGCCTTGATTAATCTATTTTCCTAATTCGTAATGCAACTGTCCAATTAAATCTAGAGAGCTTGTTCTAGGTTGTTCAATAGCTAGGTTTAATTAACCATCTCTTCTTTATTAAACATGACCTAAAGGAAAACTAGGGTTAACAGAGCTTATTGTTAACCTACGATTAATAGTTACTAAGAGAGGTATGAGAACAACAATTCAATGAAGTACGTTTAATTATGTGTAGGTCGAGATTGAACCAATGAATGGGTCCCTAACATATTCATCACTTTTCATCATTTTTAAATGTTTTCATTAGTTTAGTTTCATTTTATTTTCTTATCCCCCCCATAAACCTAAACATTGATTCTTTCCATTTCAAAAGCTTTACACACACTCTTTGTAGAATCGAACCTAGACTTACCACTGCTATAGTTGTAGGTCTAGTTATTTTGAATAGTGTTACAATGTGCTATGTCATTGAATGAAGCTTCTGAATTCATTTTCAATGGGTTACAGTTTTATGTTTGTGTATATAGGTGATAAGTGTTTATGAATTGAGTTTTTTGGTTTCTTGAATTTCACATATCCCTAATGATATTGCTTTGATACCACTTTATTGGCAAACAATAATAAAAAATAATATTTGGGAACTATAGAAATCTAATTTTATTAATTAGAAAAATCATCAATTTGTATAACATAATTTTGAAATTGAAATGGAAAAAAATCTACTACATATTGATACAACATTAACTATTATTTGACTAATTTGTTTCATTAAAAAATAACACAAAATAAAACTAATTTTGTTGACTGCTTCAAAAGTTATGATAGTTAACACCAAGCTCAATCCTTCTTAATTCGTTTTAAAAGTCTGACTAAGGTTCAACCTGTCAACTAAGGTTAACCCCTTAGTTGACCAATACTCAAGGAGAATTTGGTGAAAATTTACCCCACAAAAGGATTTACTTCTACTTAACATCCTCCAAGTTGATCCTTAACTTCCACATTTGCAAGAAAATTGGCAAAATTTAAGGCACCAAGGGCCTTCTTTAGTTCCATTGAATTTTGAGATTCTTGAGAGAGCGTAGACTAGTAAAGATCCCACATATCATCAACTAAGACTTTTTTGTTGCAAGGCATTTAGATATGTACCCAAGGATTAGAGACAGAAGCTTGACTTAAAGAAAATATCTTACATCTTTGTTGGCTATGGTGATGATTAGTTTGTCTTCAAACTTTATGACCCAGAGAAGCTTAAAGTGGTCGGGAGCAGGGATGCGGTATTCCAAGAGCATGAGAGAGTTGCAGATCTTCTAAGAGGAGATAAGTCCATATACAATAGCTCATCTTATAGCGTTGTTAACTCTTCTCTAGTTTATCCTACTACTGAGCAGTCTACAAGTGAAGGAGATGAAGTGTGTGATCAAATGCATATTAGTGATCAAGTATAACCTGGTAATGATAAGCTACATGAACCATACCCGAACAATGCTAAAGATGAAGTCATTGGGGATAATGAGAAGGGGGAGCAAGTGATATACAACTTCGAAGGTTGACAAAGGAGAAAAGGCATTTTACCAAATATCCAAATGTAGAATATTTGTTGATTATTACTGAGGGGAAGCCTAAGAATGTGTAAGAGGTTGCATCTTGTGAAGGCAGAGATCTCTGGCTCGCAGTTATGAAGGAAGAGATGAATTCTTTGAAGAAGAATGATATATATGAGCTTGTAAAGCTTTCAAAAGGAAAAAAGACACTTAAGAAAATGTGGGTGTTCAAGATAAAGAAAGATGGTGATAAGCCAGTGAAGCATAAGCAAGGTTAATGGTGAAAGGGTTTCAGTCAGAAAAAGGACACAAAATTTGATGAAATCTTCTAACTAGTGGATAAGATGACTTGAATTTGAATATTATTAGGTTTGACTGCTTACTTGGATCTTGAACTTGAACAGTTCGATATTAAAACAACTTTCTTGCATGGAGATTTGGAAGAGGAGATATACATGGAGTAGCTAGAAGGTTTCACAGCTAAACGCAAGGAGAATCTGGTCTGCAATTTGAAAAGAAGGTTATATGGGTTGAAACAAGCACCAAGGTAGTGGTATCGAAAGTTCGATTCTTTATGTTGAGTTATGGTTATAAGCGAACTTGTACTGATCTTTGTGCGTATTTCAAGAAGTTTCCAGGTGAAAACTTCATCATTCTTCTTTTATATATTGATGATATGTTGATTGTAGGTTAAGATGTTGGGAGAATCTAAAAATTAAAGGAGAATTTGTTTAAATCTTTTGATATGAAAGGTTTGAGACCTACAAAGCAGATTTTAGGCATAAAAATAACTCAAGACCGATAGATTAGGAAATTGTGGTTGTTATACGAAAGATATATTGAATGGGTATTGTAAAGGTTCAATATGAGCAAGCTAGTTAGCACTTCATTAACCACTCACTTCAAGTTGAGTAAGTGTGCATATCCCTTAACAAAAAAGGAGAAAGATGGTGTGTCTTCTGCTCCATAGTCATTTACAATAGGGTCTCTGATGTATGCAATAGTTTGTACAAGGCCAGATATTGCACAAGTTGTTGGGGTAGTGAATAGATACTTATCAAATCTAGGGAAGGTGCATTAAGAAACAGTGAAATGAATTTTGAGGTACTTGAGAGGTACGTCAAAGTGGAGTTTGTGTTTTGTTGATGGTAAGCCAACTCTAGAAGGTTATAGAGTTGATGGAAGAAAATTCACTTCAAGTTTTCTATTCAGATTTGTAAAGGGAGACATCTCATGGCAATACAAGCTATAAAAGTGTTTTTTTTTCTATGAATGAAGAAGGGTATATACCCTGGATGAATATGTTCCTTCAAGAGTTGGATGTAAAGCAAAAAGACTATGCAGTATTTTGTAATAATTAATATGTGATTGACTTGTATAAAAATACTATGTATCATTCCCGCGCAAACATATCAATGTCAAATATCATTAGTAAAGGTTTGTAATTAAGGAGCAAAAATTGATGTTGAAGAAGGTTCATATAGATATGAACGGTGTTGATATGTTAACTAAAGCGATTCCCGGAAGCAAGCATGAGCTATGTAGTAAGCTTGCTGGGATATCTCTCAAGAAGATGTCGAATCATAACGTGTCTTCCCCATAATTGGGCTAGAGGGGGAGATTGTTGAGTGTTCGACCATATTTTGAGATTCGCAGTGATCATAAAAATCTTTATAGTTTGTGGGGATGACAAACGAGTGAAAATAAGATGGATGAAGGTTGGGTTAAGCTCTTTTAGACAAACACAACTATGCAGGATGCTACACGTCCGTGCCCTTTACTTATATGAGCGTGTGCATTAACCGTGTAAGTCTCTAGAATTGTGTGAAGAAGGACGTGAAGGAAAAAGACATACACGATCATGTACACACTTGTGTTCATAATATACACAGCCGTGTGTAACGACTGTGTAATTCTCTGTAACTATGTATATCGCGACTGAGGTGGTATTGGAAGAGACACCGTCTCCTACATGGCTGTATATGTGACCGTGTACGGTACAAAAAAGCCTATTTTGTGACATAAGAAAAGGTGCGTAAGTTTTGTACGAGAGTGTGGCAAAAACGTCTACAAGTGAGGAAAAACAAAGATAGAACAAGTAGCATAATATTCTCATTCCTTTTTTTTATTATTTTTTAGAATTGATTTAAGAGTTTGTTAATTGATAAATCAACTTTGATTTCAATCCTGAAACTTAGTAAAAAATATGTAATTGTGAGGTAAAATATTAAACTTTGTAAATTCTTATTTGAATTTATTAGATTTGATTGTTAATTTAGCCCATGATTTTTCTTTGTACACTGGAAAATTTTACATGCAAATCTTGTTTGCTTTATTGTTAAGTTTCTTATACGCATATTGATTTACTGGCTAAAGCAGAAAAGTGTTTTTGTTATTAATCTTTTGTTGATCTTTTAGAGAGTTTTGTCAACTCTCAACGTTATCTTCCTTGGGACGTATAAATAATCCAGGAATATTTACCTGGAATCCCACATTTTGGACGATTTTCTTGAAAGAATATTTTGATTGTAGATCTCTCCATAATTTTCCCAGTAGAATCAATCGAGTCCATACAATGTTCAAGAAAGGAAAGTGGGAAGAAGGATCACCCGAAATTCACCAAAAAGATCTTAGCAATCGAAACTGTAATTTTCACTTTCATTTGAAAAACATAGTAAATCCTTCCCCTGTTTCTATTTCTTCTAAGCTCACTTCTATCATCCCACGTTAAACGGCTAAAGTTACAGCAAACTCATACAATCCACTATAGCAACCTCATCTATATTCCTCAGGCAAGCGGTACCCTGACATAACTAATTTGTTGGCAAACATCTTGCCAGTCTTGGGCATGACATGCCAGTGCAATGTCAAGTTGAATTCCTTGCCTCGGAGGTTACTTCCCTGCAACATAACAGAAAAGACTCATTATCAAACATGATAAAAGAATCACAAAACTTGATCAGATAGATATCTGGATGAATAAACTTAAACAACGTTTCATTGGGTTTGCATACCTGATCTACAAATCGATACTTGTTAGCTGTCTGAATCCAAAACATAGCATGATCTTTAGCAGGTATAATCGCATCCCAGAGTGACACCTATTACAGGATAAAACATTTAAGCATCTTACATAGTTTGTTTAACATAGAAAACAGTTGAATTTCATGGCACACTCTAGTTTCCATGCATAAATAAACAGGGAACATGGTAAGACAAACTAGGCTAGCAAGGACCATGCAATTCCTAAAAAAGGATAACCAGTCAGAACTAAAACTGGACATAATTTTAAACAAAAACTAAAATTACCTGGTTCAAAGCATTCTTTGCGGTCCTGTACTCAGCTGCGACAAATACAAATACCTGCAAAAATGTAAAATGAGTTACTCTACATGATGATGAACTTACAATAATAAATGAAGAGAAACTGAGGAGGGCGGGGCGAGTTGACGGATGACCAAGAAGTTCAATAGAGCAAACATTTTGCTTTCATAAGACACCACAAGGCAACTTGCCTGAATGTGAAATGCGACTTTACTATTAGCAGAAAAGAAATACATTTGGTACTAAAATGTGGTAAGATTAGATATATTGAACTACATATCTAGAAGTACTTGAGAACAAGATTTTTGAATAAGAACCTGCTTTGTATTCCAAGTAAACAGTGACCGTAGATCAGCTGTTATGTTCATCGTCAGGCTAACCTAGAAACGGAAAAATAAATTAGCATATAACAAGAAGTTAGGACATTTTGTAAAACATGACATGTCTGAATGTCTAATTATAAAACTAGAAACAGAGAAAATGATGATTGAAACCGTATTATATGAAAATTGAAAACTCGATAACAGAAGAATCGTGTGGAGAATGAATAACCAACTGAAAAGGACAATTATCACTGCTTTTAGCTTAAACATCTGTATCGAATTTCCACTTCAAGTACATGAATATCCCGTCAACTGTTTTCTAAATTAATTTACAAGCCATTATGTTTAGGTTTGAAATTTCTTCAAATTTTAGGCAAAGAATTTTATTAAGGATCGCATCTTTTGGTTCATTAGACGCATTCAGGATCATGCATCACTCGAAATGACTTAGGGGCTTCATCCATAACGTGGCCATGGAATTGAAAGACAAGATGACAAGCGTAATAACGAAACTTTCTAATTTCACTCAAATTGTAAATTAGCTCCATGCCAATTAAATCCAAAATAACCACCCCCAAGTAAAGGATATAAAAGAAAAACTTACTTCATCATTTCCACGGGGCTGCTTCTGAAACCGGTTGAAATTCAGAATCTACAAAAGGAAAAAGATAACTCCGCAAAACCCAAATTAGAAGTCAGCATTTCAGATCCCGACATGTCAATAGACCTATAAAATACCTGAATTTGAGAAGAAGGATAAGGGGAATTAAGGTTATCGGAGAGGGACGCCATAGCGCACACGAGCGCCAGGATTGTAACAGCGAAGGTGAGCACCGCGTTGGCTCTGTAGCCAAAAGAATGCATCTTTATGACGCCGTTTCAATGAAGACTCTACTTAGTAACGCGTCCAAGTCGTGGGTAGTACACGTACTACTAGCAAGAAAGCTCCATAGGCGTTAGTGTCAGTGTTTCTGTGGCGTTTTCGTTTGAGAAGAGATAAAAGGAATGCTGTCTTGGTTACTATGATTAGTCTATGAATCCATTTAAAAATAAACAGTTTATTATCAAGTATTAATATATGCTTTTGTTATATTATTCATATTTATTTATTCATGAATAATATGATTAGAAAGTATTAATATATGCACATATACTATTCAATTTTATTTATGATAAATTTTATAAAAATAGTCTTTTATAATTTTATTAAAAAATTTTATTAAGCTATTGGTTGGGTAGGCCATCTTAGGCCTGGGCTTGGTCCTAACAGCCTGTGGGCCGATCGATCGGCCTATATTCTCCAAAGCCCA
>JANZLC010000007.1:6776368-6786988 GCA_026413385.1 Erythroxylum gracilipes | reverse complement strand
TGTGTCTGTCTCTTGCATTTGCTTATTATTGTCTAAGTTGTCTTTTGTAATTTTCTGAATCATTGTATTAGTGTTCGTCCCTAACTGGCACAATCTGTATGCTTAGAATGTACCGACTAATTGATCAATGAACTGTAGTTGGCCTTGGCCGAGCAGTATTGCTTGTTAGTGACTCTGATATGTATATCATTCTTATGCCGATCAGATTTCAATTGTAATCGAAATTTGTACCAAACGAACCGACTAACCTCTCTAGCTCGCTGCTTCCACTGGCACGGACCCGGATACCCCTCTCGGTATTGAGTTCGGGTCAGTTGGGAGTGGGGTGCTACAGAAGACGAAGGCTATAAATATGATTCGGAGCCGAAGACTGAAAAAGTTAGATATTTCAAAAGTTAGTGACTTTGAGAAACATTGTATTCATTGTGCTAAACTCTAGAGCTATTATTTTCTATAACAAAGCTCGCAATATTCCTCTGTAAGAGAGAAGAAAAGCTGAGAGCCTGAAGAGGCTAAGTGAGAAAAAAATACTTGCTATAAGAGACCTGAAAAGGCTCGGAGAAAAGAATATTTGTATTTTTGAGATGTATAGTAAAATCTCATAAAGGATTCTGAGGACTGGACGTAGCCCACAGTTTGGAGTGAACTAGGATAAAACTGCTGTGTCAACTTCTACACTCTAACTCTTGACTTTTAATTTCTATTATATATGCCAGTACTTAGACGTTAATTGCAATATATTGTGATATTCTTGCTTAATAGTTTTGAAAAAGCAAGTTTTTCAAAGAAATTGAAAAGGGGATTGTATTCACAAAAAGGATACACAATTCAACCCCCTTCTTGTGTATTGTGTATATTAAACGTTAAGTCTATACTAACGCGTGATTTACTTCATCTCCTGTATTAGTCCTATTACCCACTTTTGTAAGACGAATTAGCAATCTAACTTGTTTTGTATTTTGATACATGTTTAGTTTTAATATAAACAAAGTCTGTTCTGGTTCAAATAATGTTCTGATTTGAAGGGTTTATACCTTATTCTAATATTCAGTTCTGACATTTGTACATTCTGATATGAGACTTAAATGATTTTCTTCAATATTAGAAATATTCTATATTGATAAATTACATCCAGTTCAGGAATACATTGTGGTTGAATTCTGATAATGGTGAGTTATGCTCTGGAAAAAATATACATAATGTTCTACTATGTTATATTATGTTTTGTGATTTATGATATTTGGATTGCTTTTGAATATATTAATGTTTAGAGATATTATTCATTATGTATCCTATTTAGTTATTCCCCACTAAGCTATATGTTTAGCATGGTGGATTTACCTCGTGTAGTTTCAGATAGAAGGGTATAAAGACTGGGACAAAGGCAACCGTAATGGCCAAAAAAGAATGTGTTCTATTTTGGAAGTGTGTTATGTTTAATTTTGAGATCTATTTCAATGTAATTAGACATTTTGTATATTTGTGGATAAGGTTTGTAATATCTTGTAAAAAATTTGTAATAACCTTTCTATAAGTTGGCTTTTAAAATTATGACATTTATATGGATAAATACAATATGTTTGATGTGTTATGTTTAAAAACGACTTTTAATGAAAGGTAATATTTGTTTGCTTGAGTTTATGGGAATGCATGTAATGAATGTTTAGTATGTTTTGAATATTGTTTGTGTAATACTTGCATATCCTCCCAGGGGGTATATGGGTGTTACATGTTCAACATTGGCAGATATTTGGAACTGATGTAAAAAACTGTGGATCAAAATTTCGTTGAGAATCTCTAAGTTTCTAAGATTCCTAACACTAAAACCACAACCTCATAAGATTCTATTATTAATCCTTCTTATTCACTAAGCAGGGACCATCTAAAGAGAACTTTGAAAAACCTCAACCTCATACAATACCATACCAGGAATAGGAACCTACAAACCTATTTCAAAGAGTGACTCTAAACGAGCTTCCGCAGAACCACCTCCAGTAACTTCAGTACCTATGATTGAATCTTTCATAATACCAACTTGTCTACTTTAGATACACCTATAACACCTATGATTAAACCCTTTCATGTTGCCAACTTGACTACTTTAGATACTCCTATAGAACCTATTTTACATTACATCTTGCATCCCCATAGGAAGAAGAATTCCAGCTAGCCTCTAAAAGGAAATTAGATAAAAGGAAGAACTAAGGTTCATCTATTTTAAAAAATGATTTTCTCCTCAAGGAATATTAGAGGTTTGAATTCCCCTGCAAAGCAACAAGCCATTAGAAGACTTGTTACTATAAATAGCATATCTCTTATTGGTATTTTGGAAACAAAACAAAATCAAAATCACTGTGCCATCCTTACCTTATTTCCCAGCAGTTAGAGGGCCATTTCTAATTCAACTACTCATCCTAATGGAAGAATTTTGGTTCTCTAAAACTTTGATGTGCTTTAGCTTCTTAATTCATTCATCAGTGATCAACTCATACATCTGGAAGTCAAAATCCTCAATAATAACCTCTATATTAATATTTCAATTATCTATGCCTATAATCATGCTTATTAGAGAACTTACCTCTGGAACAAGCTCAAGAATATCCATCAAAGTATTAACTATACATGGATTTTACATGGTGATTTCAATGCTATTATACATATTAATGAAGCTGATGGGAATTTTTCAAACAAACCTCTATGTGAATACTTGAAATTTTGTATTAATGCAATTGATGCCATTGATCTTCCAAAAGATGGAAACTATTTCACTTGCAGTAATAAACATAAAGATTCTAATTTCCTACGGAAAAAGCTAGATAGGGGCATGTAAAATTTGAAATGGACACAAGCTTTCCCTAATTCTTATACTTTCTTTCTCAATCTGAGTACATCTAGCCATTGTCCTGTGTTAATTTTCTCAGGATCTTTACAACCTATAATAATACATCCCTTTATACTAAACAACACCTTGATAAGTATGGAAGGATTCAAATATGCTATTAGAAAAGGAATGAGCTCAATCATCTCAGGTTCTAAACATTTTTAATATGCCAGAAAACTCAAGAAAATTAGAGAGGAAATCAAAGTCTTCCATAAAGCTAACACTGGCAACATTCACTACTTATTAAATGCTGTTAGAGAAGTTCTTAATAAGGCATAAAATGACTTGAATCTAGGTCCAACTAATCCCCTATTCCAACAATATGAATTTCAAGCCTCTTTTAATTAAATCAAAGTTGCTAAGTTTGATTATTCTTTGTGGATGTAAAGGTCCAAAAACAAATGGCTAGTAGAAGGTAATAAGAATTTTGATTTCTTTCATAGATTTCCCCAAGTAAGAAAATCAACTAACAGAAATTTCTCCTTAACGTCTAATGGCACTCAACTCCACACACAAGTTGACTTTAATAAGCTATTAGGCACCAGATCTTCTGCCACTTTTAGAAGACTTATTAATTAAATTATTCAATAGAAAATATCTTCCAATGAGGTTGAATTTCCATCATCCATAATTACTCCTTCTAAAATTGAACTAACAATTAAGTCATCTTACTCAATTCAAAGCCTCTGGTCCATATGGCATTAATATTATATCCTTTTCAGAGAATTGGAGCATTATGAGGCAAAATGTTATTATTTTTTTTTAGTCTTTTAGCAACAAAGTCTTATTGAAAGAGCTTAACATATTTTTTTTATCACCTTGATACCCAAAAGGAAAGATCACAATACAATAATGACTTTTGACCTAACTCTTACTACTCATCCATACACAAGATCATCTCTAAGATAATAGCAAAAAGGCTTAAAAGAGTGCTCCCATGTCTAGTGGATATCTCTCAATGTGCTTACATTCCAAGAAAATAAAATTTATTATACTACGTCTAATGGATATCTCTCACTATGCTTACATTCCAATAAAAAAGGCACAAAGGTGTATATTATACTATGTTTTACTAGATATTTAAGTATTTTTTTCCAGTGTTTATTAGATTATTATTATGTGTATAGGCTTAGAAGTATGCTATTGTTAATGTTTATACGTATTATAAGTGTTTGTTTGGTTTAAAGCAAGAATTTGATCTTAATTTCATATTTCATGAGTTGTTTAATGTGTTTATTAGTGATGGAAACTAGGAAATTGAAGAATGAAGAAGATGGAGGCTGAATGAAGTAGTGCCCGATTGTTTAGTATAAATTAATTAAACATTAATAATAATTTAAAAAGGATAAGAAAGAGAGAATGCAAATTAATTTTTAATGGTTTGACAAGCAACCTTTGCCTATATCCACTCCTACTCTTTTTAGAATTCCACTATAATTCATCTTTTAGGGTGAAAAAAAATCTTTGTGCAATCTTTTCTTAACAAAGAGTAACCATTTTACAATCTTTCTTTATGGTGAAGAGGAACCTCAATGCCACATGGAAAACCCCGAAATATAATAATGTAATGCCTTAACTAAATTTTATATCTTAAAATATCTCAATTTATTAGTTTAATAAAACCAAAAGGGCTTACTCACATAAATACGAGACAATGATACTCAAATGATTGAAAAATGCCTTGAAATATGTGTAAAAGACACCCAAATGTTTCTTGATGCAAGAACTATGAGAAAATAGGTATTTGTAGGATTTTTACACCCTTATTAGCTATTAGAGAAAAATTTTAGCTATTATAATAGTTAGTTATATATATTGGTTAACTAGTCTTGTATATTCGTTAACATGTGTGCATTAAAAGCATAGATTCACTAGTTTTTGAGACATTGGTCAACCACTAGGCATGTTAATCGACCAATATATCAACCAATGTTACTAAAATAATTTTTGAAAATGTTAACCTATATTAGTCGACCATTAACCAATATTGATTGACTAATCTCTAAAAATATGATTTTAACAAATTTAAATGTTGAAACTCAACTTGTTTAATGCAATTATGATTTAAACACTTCAAAAAGTGTTCCCTAAAGAGCTTTTAAAACATCCAAAGGCTTTTCTTTTAAAACCAAAGCTTTAATGCCAACTAATAATTTAAAAGACTTGTGCATTGAAGTGATATGAAAAATTTATACATGGTGAGTCTTTCAGAATGTCAAAGTGACTAAATGAGATTGAAATTAGTGTTACAAACTAAAGAATGACCTTCATATTCCTTGTTTTTCTTTTGTTCTTGACTTAGTCTTCACATTGTAAGTTGCAAATTTCATCTTTTCTTTTATTAGCTTTATGAAGTATCTTTTCGAGTTTATGACTATATCTTATTCTATTATTCCTTCTCATTAAAATAATAAACCCATTAGTAACACTTTTATTTTATTATCATTAAAACATCGATCAGAGTCTCCCTTGGTTTAATACTTGTAAAGTTCATTACCTACAATATCAAACACTGTTGATAAAAAAGAAATAAATAAATAATTGTAAAAATAAATTAAACAGTGATCATGATTAAAACAATCAATAGATAAACTAGATCCAAGTAAGGTATTATGTAAAACTTTTGTGTATTTTAACTTCAATATAGTTTAATGAACAACTTTAGCTCTTTTAATTAGTAAGACATCCTTTTATTTTGGATGGCATTGAGGAACTGATTGTCAACTATGGATAGGCTACACTTTATGAACATATTTGGAACTTGTCCTATTTACAAAGGTGTAAGAATCAATTAGTCGCTTGTTCTTTGATGCAATTACTCAACAAGTGTGTAGAATTATGTCAAGGAACTTAGCTTGTGGTAGAGCACCATCAACAAGCACCCTAAAGTTATATAACTCCTATAAGATAATAGGAGCAGCCCTAGGGGTTAATATTTCCATATACATGATTAGCCTTGAAATATGCATATAGGATTATGGAGAGGAACTTTAGGTGTTTCAAAGGTAAAGAGAATTTGATGGATGTAGTTATAAAGAAAGTTATTCATAATATAAGAAAGCAGTTAATTCTAAGTAAGGAAGCTAAAAATTTTAATCATTGAATAGTGAGTTTCTGGATGATATAATGATCACTAGTGGTAGTAGTCCAAGAATGGATACTCACATAGATTGATACTGAATCCAAAATGTAGGAATTAATAACGAAATTGTACCTAGAGAAAAAAATATAATGGGAGGAAGCCTTTCAAGCCGGGGAGAAGAAGTTAGAGACTAATCATGTCTTAGAAAACAGCTACAGAAGTTAAAGAAACTAAATATTTACTACTAAAGTGCATTCTTATTGAGACATGCAAGGTGATTTCACTATTTCTCAGATAACTTTTAAGGGAAATGTGTAGATTCAAGACTCCATTGTTGAGTTCTCGGCTAGTAAATTTGGACACAGTAGCTAAAAGAAGACATTTTCTTTCCAAACGCAGTAGTTAACTTGATACAGGGATACGTGTAACTAAGTTGTATCACCTAATATATGGTCTCATTTTTGTCTTTTTGCATTTATGCATAGTGGGAACAAGAGCTTAATATGCCTTATATAGCTCTCAGTGTAACATTTCTTTCAATACTTTTTTTTAATAAAAAATGCACTTTTTTGGAAAAATTAAAAAAAATCATTTATGTTGAAAGAAATGTTACATTGACAAAAAGTTCATTTTTAAAACATGCAAAAAGAAAATTTGAGATAAAATGAGCTTTTAGGTGGTAAGGGAGCTTTATCAACTTGATTTCCTAATATTCACCCAAGCAAGAGAGAGCAAGGCGATGTAATATACTAAGGGCATGTTTAATTGGATGTTAAATAATGGAATGGAATGGAATATAACATAATGGTTTATAATGGAATGAAATGTAATATAGTAAAAAGTTGTTTGGGAGGGATGGAAGGGTTCATAATGTAATGTAGCGAAATGTTGTTTAGAAGATGGATGTGATGGAATATAATGTATAGGAATGGGTTATTTAGCAATTGCTTTCACTCAAAATTTTGAGATTCATCTTACTGGACTAGCCCCTATTTCTTATAAGTATTTTGATGAACCATACTTAAGACATACAGAGATACTACTGCACCACAACAACGAGCTCTGAGATCCTTAAACACGTAATACAGTCAAGCACAGGTTTTCAGGTAGAGCTTCAAGTTCTAGACTTTCTCCAAAATCATATGAATCAAGTGAGAAATTAGAAGGGCCAACAGGTTGGAAGAAATTATACACACTCCTAGCTGACAGCAATGAAAAGACACAGCAGCAGCTTGACCAAATGAATGAGCAACTGCAACTAATAGCCCTCCAACAGCGACACCTGTAAAAGAAAATCCATAAATCTAGGGAGATGCAAGGACTCCACGTGCCATCTCCAACCCATCGCCTCTGCCCTCTCCATAAGCATTTTAAACTCCCTCTTTTGTTGTTTTTGATTTTGGTTTTTATATTTGTTGATTTGTTTGTTTGTTTCTAGTTCTTTTTTGACTGTTGCATTGGTACTTGTTCTGTGTTGTGGTTTTTGGCCTTAGTAATTGTGTTATTTGTTTGTAGTTATCTCATCATAAATTGAAGACAATGTGTCCTTTAAGTATGTGGAGGTAGCTTGGTAGCTAATTATTTGATGTTTGTGTTTGCATTGTGTTTTGACATGTCTTATAGGTTTCATATTAGGTTGCTAGTTCTAGGTTTATCATTTTCCCTGCATTTGAATCTTTGAGATAGAAGTTGTTGAATTTAGATTCTATCATAATAATCAGAATAGGATTAAGTCACAAGCCTAAAGATTGAATTAGGCCACCTGTATAAAAGGTGAACCATACGGATTGGCTTAAGTAGTTGGTTATATAGGCTTACTCAGAAATTGATATTTTAGTAATTAGGTGATGTGTAGAAACATGATGGATTTTCATTTCAGCCTAAGTGAGGAGTTGAGCCTATATGACTCTATTCCATAGTCATATCATTTCCTTGAATGTGTGATACTCCCATAGGTAGTACCCCTAGAACTTGCCTTAAACCAATTTGAATCTACTAGATGCATGCTAAATAGAAGTGATTAAGGCCCTCATTCTTTTAGCCCTTGACTTAAATGAACAACCTATGTCATTTTCCCTTGCAAACCCCTTTGAGCCTTTGACCTTTTTGTTTCTAGAAAACACCTCATTTTAAACCTTAAACCCCATTAGCCTACCCTATCACAAGTTTAATAAAGTGCTAAGTTTGCATGAGTTTGGGATTCTTGATTGCAATTTTTTCTTTTTACTGAGACTCTCTGATCAATTTTCTTTGTACCTCTACTTTTAGAGAACATTACATCTAGCTGCTAATGTTAGTTTGTGGTTCTTTATTATTGTTCAAAAAAAAGAGAAAAGAAGAAAACAAAAAGAAAAGGACAAGGAAAAAGGGAAAGAATAACATTTAGTAGCAACAATAAGTGCGGAGTAGTTAGTTATATCCATTTGCATGTCTTAGAAATCATTTTATGTCCCTTTGCATACTTAGTATTCTATGAGTGTGTCCCTTTGCATACTTAGTATTCTATGAGTGCTTGTGATGAGCCTTCAAACCCTTTTGACATACCTTAAACCCTAACCCCATTACAACCCTTAGCAAAGTCCTTTTGATCTATTTGTGCATGTAATCACTGTGGAGAAGAATTGGTGTATTTACAAGCCTATGGTAGCGTACTTTCCTATAGGGAGTCTTGAGCAAAACACAAACCTTAAACACTTTAGTGAAATGAGTGAATTCCATAAGGAAGATCCATTTTGAGTATATGCTTGCCATTCATCAATAGTGTCATAACTTGAGTTTGTTTATGTATGTTGATGAAAACTAGTCATGACGTGTGTAGTAATCAGACCTTTGAGTGGTCAAAGTTTGAATGATTGCATGCTCTTAATCCTTATGATGATGAATTGATAAAATGGATTGGTTGTGCTTGATTTTTCTTGAGGACAAGAAAAGGTTTAAGTGTGGGGAAGTCAATAAGTGTGTTTTTAGGTTATGTTTCTAGTGTGTTTCCATCTACTTTAAGTGCTTCTTTGTATGTTTTAGTTCTAGTTTATTTGATCTTTTGCATCTTTTCTTGATCTTTGAAGTTTTTGGTTATTTCTTTACATTATCTAGTGTTTAAGGGTAGTTTTAGAGCCTGTTTGTAGGATGGAATGATGCACCTTGTTGATGAATTATGCAGGTATCAGATTTCCAGTTGTGGATTTGCTATAGGTGATTTAATGGCAACACTAGGCAGACTTGGAGAATTCAAATGACAATGAAATCTAGTGTAAAGGAAGGACAATGTGTAAGGAGCTTGCAGTTCAAATTGTATTAATCGAAGGTTCGGAGAAGAAGTTATGGCCAAAAGAGTGAAGAGTAAAGAAAGTTATCACACAGCAGTGCATGATCGTTCTTGTGCACAATCGTGCAACTACTCTAGTGTGAAAAACATGGATTTTGTTGGTTTTGTCATGATTATAAGTAGCTAAATACCTTGTAGGAGTTGTTCTTGAACTATTTGTGGAACTCTTGTTGTTTTGGATGCAATGAAAGATGTTTTTTGATATTTATTATATTTATACCATACAATAGACCAAGAAGGTGAGTGTGGGTTTTTAGGTTGGGTAGTGTAACGAGAGTTAGCTCCCAATGGACCTAATAAATATTCAGGTTTTTCTGAATAGTTGAAGAGAGATCTTAGATGTTTTCTTAAAATCACCTATAGGAGTGCTTAAAATCTTGTTGAAGGATTAGGAGAAGTTGTTAAGGCTAGAGATAGCATAACTAATTCTAATCCATTCAATTAGGGTCGGCTAATTACGCCTTAAGAGAGGGTAATTAAACATTACAGAATTTTGGGTCAAGCATAATTGGATCAAGAACACAAGAAGAGAGAATAATAGGGATAGAGTAACTCCTAATTTTAAACCTTGGCCATCAAATTATTGCACTTTGCTTTAATTGGTTGTTCATTGCTAGTTTAATTAATTTTCACTTAATTTCTAGTTTTTAATATTTTGAAATCATTTTCTTAAACAAAGCTTAACCTAAATTGAGTAGTGTATAACATCAATCTCTGTGGGACGATATCTGTTTTTAACTACAAGTAACGACTTGTATACTTGTGGTTTTTGACATAAAACTAATAGTTTAGTTTGTGAACAAACAATTGTGGTGGTATAGTGGAGTCAGAGCTCTCTCGAGATATATAGTGTAGTCTTTTTTTGTACCTCCTCATCTACTCTCAGTTATGTACCTATAAGTGTAAAATACTACCCTCGATTATCCATCCTCAGTTAGACCATCCACATTTCCCTATGAATCTTAATAGACAAAAGTGTAAAACTAGCCTCCACTATTAGATCCTTATGACCTATAGGCACATATAACCATCAAACCAATCTAGTAATGATTGAACCTCCGCTAATGATCCTAAAGTTGGCTTGGTTAAGATACTCATAGACTAATTGTATAAAGATGACATTGAAGTTTGTCCTTTATCTCTAGAGCATATAGTAGATCAAAAGTAGGTGTTGCCTAATGACAACACTTGTACTGTTGGGACCCGTTTCCGGAACCCAACTCATAACAAACGAATCATAGGGTAACTAAAATTTCGTCATCATTTTTTTTTCATTTACACATCATTCAAAGTAGTTCCAATTTCCCATTTGAAATTCATCAATTCCTCAAT
>JANZLC010000007.1:6743593-6776268 GCA_026413385.1 Erythroxylum gracilipes | reverse complement strand
ACATATGCAGTCTTACAAAACTTTAGTGGGCATTTCTAGCCCCAATACATCAAAGTCTCACAAATTGAAATTTCAAAATAGTTACATTAATAGTAACTATATAAGCTCACTTTTTCAATTATAAAGGTGTTACCCACAATACATGCATTCACAAAAACCCATTTCATGCATTAGCCTCAAAATATCATTTCAAATCACGAATTTTCATTTTTCTTTGTACAAGAATAACTCACCACCATTTCAATCTTCCAAGAAAAGATTCGGGGTCCAACAAAAGGTGTGAATAAACTTGACCTTTAAGTTTTTGATTAATATGCATATTTAGTCCAGAGTTCCTAGATGCAGATTTTTCATGTTAATAATTAGGAACAACTTGAATGATTATGTTTAGAGTTAAATTTGTTTCGTGAAGTTAAAGCCATTGCCTCATTATTGCATTATGTGCTTTATGCTTTTGTGCTGTTTGCTAATTTTTTTGCTTGAGGACAATCAAATGTTTAAGTGTGGGGATGTTGATAAGTGTAAATCGCATCATCTTTTAGGGCATAGTTTGATATATGTTCAGTTGTTAATTTGATCATTTAGTTTGTGTTTAGGTTAGAATTGTGTTAGTTTGTTAATTATTTGTGTTTTAAGTGTTTTATGGGTTAGTACAAGCTTTAAAGCTTAAATATTATATTTTTGAGGTACTTTGATGAGTTTGCTAGTGTTTCAGGATCAATATTGAAGAATGGAGGAGTTTTAGAAGACATTCAGGTCGAAACAATGAGCCATCATGATTAGCCATGATCGTGGCCTGCATCGAGCAGATGTATAGACGCTTATGAACTTCACATTTTGATGGATTTTTTGGATGTTTCAAACCACGAAAAAATTGTAGGGTTACCCAAAATATAAAAGAATATTTAAAGAACAACAACAGAAGAAGGGAGCTTTTCATGCAGTCATTTTTGGAAACCTTAAGAGAGAAAGAGGAAGAGAAAGAGAGGAGGAAGAAGAAGCAGTCTCGATATGCTTCCCAGATCAGGAGGTTTCTCGACACTGTTGCCTTCCTAAATCATCCATTCTAAGTTTCTATTTCCTTTTTGTTTCAATTTTATTCATGTATAAAGTTAGGATGGATTGTATGATGATAGATGGTAGAATGTTGATAATGTTCTAACTCTTCGATATTTTATTTTGATTTAATGATAATTTAGTCAATTGTGTTTATTGGATATATGTTATGATTTGATTGCATTCTTGCATAATTCAGTAATAAGCTGGGAGGGTGAATTGAATGAAAAATAATTAAATCAAATTAATGAGAGTTAGGCGATTTAATAGAAACTGTGACAAATCATATTGGTAATTGTGTAGAGAGGATCCCGTGTGATATTCCAATAGTTTATTAGAGTACTTCAGATCTAATTAAGGTTTTGAAAAATTTATGAATTGAGAGATTACAAATTTCATAATCTAATAAGGGTTTACAAATTAGGGTTTAATAGTTATAACTCAAGAGAGAGTAATCAACCTTAGAATCGTCTAAAACTGACACCCCATTAACACATAATCAGCTAGGTTAGTATTAACGATAGGTTAAATCCCCTTTCTCATAACTTGGTAATTTTCTTGGTTGATTTCCATTGTGTGTGCTTGTTACTCAATTGTTAATTCCTTCATGTTTAACTTCTGATTTGAATGGTTGAATTGAATTCTAGCATTTACTTCCTATTGCATTGTTTGTTTTTAGTCATACATTTTTAACCTTAGATTTGTAGGATTAGATTAACCTCATCCTTGTGGGATCGACACCTCTTATACTATAGTCATGACTTGTGCACTTACGATATTTGAGGGCTTATAAATTTTAAAGCTCGAACAACACGATCACTCACGAAGGGACAACATGATCACTCACAAAAGGTTGTATGTTGTCTACCTGATCGTTTGTCCAAAGATAACTATTGCTAGCCATTTCTTCCAACAACTCCTCAACTTCATCCACAGTCTTCCTCATTAATGATCCTCTTGATGATGCATCAATAATGCCTCAGGTGGGTGGGTTCACTCCATTATAAAAGGTTACAACAGCAATTCTTTGGGTAAATTATGATGTAGACACCTCCTTTGCAAGTCCTTGTATCTCTCCCATGCCTCGTAAAGTGATTCCCCATCACTCTGTTGAAAGTTTGTAATCTCCCTAATTATCTTTGTGGTTTTGGTGAGGGGGAAGTATTTGTCTAAAAATGCACGTACCAATTGCTCTCGCGTTGTGATGTTTGTGGGACTGGGAGAGTGATACCACGCTTTGGCTCTATCCCTTAATGTAAAGGGGAAAAGCCTCATTATAACAACGTCTTTTGACATTTGATGTTGTCGGAAGGTATCACATATCTCAAGGAAGTTCACGATATATGCACTGGGATCCTCGTTGGTCAATCCGTAAAATTGTATGTTTTGTTGCAACATGTTCAGTAGAGCGGGTTTTATTTCAAATGAAGCTACTTGGACAAGTGGCCTCGTAAAACCTTGATTAGCCACATTAAACCCTGGTCTCATGAAATCCATGAGGGTCCTTGGTTGCCTCCTTGAAGAAATTCTTGCTGAAACTCCTAGGCCATGATTGCTTTCTTATTTTCTTCTTCACGTCTCACTTTTTGGATTGCGCGCTCTAAATGAGCTATGTCAAGCTCTAACATTTCAATTATCTGACTCGAACTTCTAGTAACTCTTGTGTTCATGCAAGTGCACAAACACAAGAGTAGGAAAAATGCCTTAGACTAAAAAAATTAAACTAATCCTACTACTCCCCTGTATCGATGGCAAAAGCTTATTGAGCAAGTTTTATCTAATGTAAAACCCCAATATCTGCAAGTATATGGATTGTAAACTTGTAATATTAAAGGTGTCGATCCTATGAGGAGTTGTAAACTAATCTAATCCTAAGTTATCTAAGGCTTAAAAAACTTAATAAAATTAAAATAAAAACTGAACCAAAAAATAAACATGTGAAGATGGATTGATAGAAATTCAATTACAAAATTAACACAAACGAAATCAAATTGAGTACCTTCAGCTTAACAATTGAGAATTATGCAAGAAGAATTACCAAATTATGAGAGGGGATTTTTCCTATCATCAATGCTGACCTAGTCATTTATGTGTTAATGAATTATTAGTTCTAGACAATCGAAGGGAGGATTACTCTCTCTTGAGTTATAATCAGAAGCCCTAAATAATAAACTCTAATTAAGTTTAGACCGAACATGTAATCTCTCAAGTACAAACAACCCTAACACTAGTTACTTAAGCTTCCTAATAAACAATCAGCTCTTAAACGAGATCTATCTTTATATACAAACCGATTTGATTAATTATGTGGTCTATTTCATCAGTTAAATCTCATTAATCCAACTCAATCATTTTGCATTCGGTTCACCCTTATGATTTATTACTGAAGCATGAAGTTATAGCAATTAATCACAACACCTAATGGGATTAACATAAAAATAACAAAGCATGAAGTTATAGCGATTAATCGCAACACCCAATGGGATTAACACAAAAAATAACTAGATTAACATTAAATCAAGTCAAAATCCCTAAACAAAAGTTAGAAGATTATTGTCAATCCCAAATCCATTGTCATGCAATCCATATCAATTTCAAACATTTAAATGAACGAAAATGAAAGATGGAAAGAAGAAATGAACTTGGTAAGATGGAGGTTGGAGCTACGGGATAGGTCTTCTTCCTTGCTCTTTCCTTTCTCTCTCTATCTTCTTCTTCTTCTTGGAGCTTTCCAAAAGTGGCAGAGAATGGAGCTCCTTTCAGGGTTCTTTTCTTTTCTTTATATACTCTTTTCAATTCTGAGCAACCCTAGGATTTTTTCAAGTCCAAAAAGTTCCTCAAAAACTTGAATTTAGAAGGCCATCCATGTCTGATGTCGTGCAGGCCATGATCCTGCAATGGGTTTTACCTCAGGCTTCCTCCAATTCTCCTCTGTTCTTCTATATTTGCCCTGAAACACTAGCAAACACATCAAGGCACCTCAAACACTAAAAAATTAAAGCTTAATTGCGTGCTGTAACTGAAAAAACACACAAAACACAAATATTTAACTAAATAATAAAATCCTAACCTAAACGTGCACTAAACATTCAATTTAATAACTAAACACATATTAAACTACCCACTAAAACATTATGCAATCAACTACTATCACCAACCTATTGATATAATTTTTCCTTTGTTAAGCCCCCTTGGGCTTTAATTTCTTGTGTTAACTACAACCCAAGCCTTCAAGCTAGAGGAACATTTGTTGATTGTTAATGATTGTGGATGTACAAGAGTATAAGTGTAGGGGTGTATATATGTATGGGATGGTATAATTATTAGGATGTTATTTTATATCGTATCAACGAAATTGCCATGTTAATGTAGTTTTTCCAATTTTTATTACACAAAAAACTGAAAAAAAAAGAAAGAAAAAGAGAAAAGCAAACGAAAAGAAAAATGTTTGAATAAAAGTATCAAGGAGGAAATACATTTTTTTGACAAGTTGTTTATGATTGGTTTCTCCTCTTAAAGTTGTATGGAATGGGTGACTTGAATTTAATACATGTGAGGTAGATGTTGCTTTGAATGATCAGTCCTTATAGTTTTAATTTATTGTTATCTACACATTTTACTAGTGATTCCTTCTAATTAGTTATGCTTCATATGGTTTATGGTGTGAGAGTTTGAGTTTGAGCTATGAAATATAATTGTTTCATTCATCATAGCTGATGGTGCCCAATTTTGAATGAATGTTAACTTTTATGCTTGATGTTTCATTGAGTGTTACTTTTGCGTCACTAGCTTTGATGGATTTTATTCCATATTACCCAAGTACATCTCACGTTACCATTTCTCACATTACAATCTTAAAAAGTCCTTTGATTCATGATTATATGTGTGAATTTTAGTGGTGGAGAAGCGAAATGATATGCAAAGTTGTGAAACATCTTGATCATGAATGGAATTTGAGTGTACCCATAAATTTACCATATTTAAACACATTTTTTCCAAGTCTATCAAATTGCTTAGTTTCTAAAGGTAATGAATGTTGATTGATCATGAGTAGGAGCAAGAAATGATGACTTTTTGCTATGGTTTTTGAAGTTATTCCTCTTTGCTTATGACTATCTATTCTTGGGAAATATGGAAAATGAGTAAGTTTTTTAGTTTGTGACATTGATTTTGATGATTTGCCTGAGCATAGCCAAAATCTAAGTGCAGGGGAACTTAATATGTGCTTAATTGTTGATATAATTAATCTATGACACTTAGTGATTAATGCTTTAAAATGCTTAAGATACTCACTTTAGTTCATATTTGATTTTAGGTACAATTTGGAAGCATAATAGTTAAAGTGAGTCAAAAGCATACTTGTTGAGCCATCTTCTTAAGATTTGCACTCAGTTGTCTTCATGCAGTAAGAAGGAGAAGGATTAAAATAAACAAAAGATAAGAAAATGCAAAAACATGAAGTCTATATGGTGTATATCATGACCCTCTTGCCATGATCGTGACAGAAGGGAACAACAATGGGTCACGATCATGACAGAAGCCAAATTTTAATGATCATGATCATGAAATCTCTTGCCACGATAGTAATAGATGTGAGGCAAATGCGAGGATCTCCTTCTACTCTCATTTTTGAAGGCTCTTTTTAGATTTTTTTAGCTTGCGTAAAACATAGTTTTTACCCTAAATGGCCCCAGGACTGTATAAGATCAGAAGATGACCCTAAACAAAGGAGCCTCCATTTTGTTACGTTAGGAAAGAAGCTAAGGAAGAAGGGAGAAGAAGATATAAGAGGAGAGAGGAAGAGGGAGCTGCTGCCGCTACTGTCATTCCAGTCCACTCAAAGTTATATTTCTCTTCCATCTTGTTATTTCTTTCATTTTGATGCATAAGATGGATGTGATGATGATGAATTTGGGTTTAAGGATGTTCTTAACTCTTTTAGGGATTTGTTCTTGAATCAATGTTAATTTGATTGATTTTGATGTTAATGAGATGGGAACTAAGATTGTTTGTTGTATTTGCATGCTTTGGTAATAAATTGAGAGAATGAATCGATAATAAAATGATTAGATTGGGTAATGAGAGTTAAACAATCTAATAGATCACGCAACAATCAAATTGGTAATTTATACGAAGCGAGATCTCATGTAAGGACCTGATTGTCTATTAGAGTGCTTTAGATCTAAGCTGTTTGCTAATTAAGAGATTGCAAATTTCATAATTCAATTTAATTAGGGTTTATGATTTATGGTTAAATGATTATAAGTTGAGAGAGTCATCACCCTTTGAACTTCTAGGACCAATACCAGATTAACTCAAAAGTGATTAAGTTAACATTAAATGATAGGATAAATCCCTTTTCTCATAATTCGTTAACCTTCTTTGTGTAAATTTCCAATTGTTAATTGGTTGTGCTCAATTTTGGTTTCTTTATGTTAATTTTACGATTTCATTTTCAATCGACCCATATTCAATTGCTTAATTTCCCTCTCATTTTTTATTTTCATTTTAATTACAATTTTAGAACTTAGACAAATTAGGATTCAATTAGTTTACTACCTCATGGGATCAACACCTCACATACTACGTTTATGACTCATGCGCTTATGAAATACTGAGGGTTTTATAAGATTAAAACTTTCCCAATAAGTTTTAATCTTATCTTATAAAACCCTTAATGTTCTGCAAGCGCAAGTTTTTGGTGTCGTTGCTAAGGAATTAGTTTAGAACTTTTTGAATTTCTTTGTTTTAATGAATTATTACCCTTGTTGTGATTCTGGTACCTAATCATAAAAAATTAAAAAATAAATAAATAAAGAGAAGGAAGTTTGGGTGCAAAGTTGAAGACACATCAATTTGGGCATCATAAGGCAACTATGAGGAATCCAAAAAGTTTAATGCCAAGAAAAGGTAGAAAGAACAATGATGGAGGAAATATATCATAGGGAGAAAAGGAACCTTGCAAACTTCAATGAGGCACAATTTGATAGGGGAATTCAAATGGGAAATCAAGGCCTGATAATATTGATCGAGCAAAGGCCCAGATTTCTTTTAGTCTAACAATACAAGAACTCAAATGGGAATTCAAGGCCTATCAAGATTTCAACAAGATATTTCATAGGATTCTAAATTGGATAAGATCATTGTCCATGAATTTGGAAGAGGCCCAGAAGAGACTAGAAGGGAAGTTTGAGCATGTAATAGAAGATCATGCCTCTTCTATTCATAACCTAGAGGTTTAAAAGAGCTAGTTTTGCAGAGAATTTTGTAAGAGAAGTGTGGAAAACTTTCTGAGCAACATGGAAGTAAACCCAAAAGAGTAATGCAAAGCTATCACATTTAGGAGTGGGAAAGAGCTAGAAAAATAGGCAGAAAGACAAGCTAATACCCACTTTGTAAAAGAACAAAAGAAGAAGAAAAAGGATGAAGACAAGAATAAGGACCCTCCATACACTCCTTCTCTACCTTATACATCGAAAATACCATTTCCATAAAGACTTCAGAAGAGCGAATTGGATGCACCATTCACAAAGCTCTTGGAAAGGCTAAAGAAATGACAAATGTACTTGTCTTTTGTGGAAGTGTTAAAACGTAGGTCCAAGTGCACAAAGTTCCTTAAATACATATTATTTACCAAGCGGACTTGGGATGATAATCAAACATTAGCCATGATAGAAATCTCCAGCTCTTTAATTACCAACCATATGCCCTAATAATTGACATATAGGGAGCTTTATAATACCTTGTGTAGTTGGTAATTTAAATATTTGAAAATGTTTATGTGACTTAGGTGCAAATATAAATCTTATGTCTTTGTCGATATTTAAGAAATTAGGGCTAAGAGAGGTGAAGCCAACATCTATGCATATTCAGTTGGTAGATCAATTGATGAAGAAACCATTTGGCGTGGTGGAGGATGTACCTATAAAAGTTGATAAGTTTATCATTCCTATCGATTTTGTCATGCTAGACTTTGAAGAGGATTAAAATTGTCTGCTAATTCTTAGTATACCATTTTTGACCACTAGAGAAGATTTGGTAGATGTCCATGAAGACAACCTCAACCTTCAGATTGGAGATGAACAAGTGAACTTCAAGATGAATAAGGTATTAAAAAATTCAAAGGAGGGTAGCTCATTCATGAGAATTGATGAAGTCAAATCTTTAAAGGATCAAGAGGAAGAAGAAAAGATGACAATAGACATAAAGCTTAAAGTATATAAGGAAGTCTTTGATCCAAAAGCTGAAGAAGAAGAGAACAAAGAACAAAGAACAAAGGATATAGGACAAAGAGGTTAAAGAAGATATGAAAGTCTCTGTTCATGAAGTGAAAGAAGAAGAGGGGTCAGGGTGACTTAGGAAGAACAAGAACAAATCACCCCCTTATAGGACAAACTACTAGATTCAATAGAAGATTCAGGGAGTTTTGTTATTTCCTATTTTATTGATAGTTTGTTAGTAAAAAGGAAATTACTAAACTTAATAAAGGAAATTACTAAACTTAATTGGTTATCTTAATTTTATCAATATTGTCCTTTTGATTATCTTAAAATTTTTAGCTTATTTACATGCTACAAATCTGAAATTTGGTGACACAAGTGGAAGCAAGTCACTTATAATTGACACAGGTTAAGTGTGGAAGGAAGGGCACGTCAAGCTAATGACGTTAAGTAAATGCTACTTGGGAGGCAACTCAAGAATTAGTATAATTTTTATTTGTTTTATTATTTTTATTGGTATTTTGTTTTTTATTTTATTTTATAGGAAGTGAATTGCTGGAACTTCATGGCTAGAAGTATCTCTAAATTCCTTCACCAATGCCATCACTACCTCAATTTCCATGATGGGTTTTTATGCTTTAACCCTTGTCTTTTTATTTTATTTTATTTTTATGTTTTTTCTTGTCATTTTGTTTTATTCCCACCTTATGTGTTATTTTTTTCTCACATTAAGGACAATGTGTTGTCCAAGTGTGGCGAGGGTTGTGTGCATTGTATGTTTTTATTTTGAGTGTGAATTTTGCATACTGTCTACCAGTATTGTTTAGGTTTTTATGTTGTGACTCGTGTGAATATGTCAATGGCTAGGACTTAACAGAATTAGTTTAGTTTTGAACATAGTCTTTTAGGTTGTAAAGATTTATTAACTTGTGAAATTGGTGTCCTATGGCGCTTTGATTAAATATGCATGTTAATTAAGATATGATGTTAGTTCATTCACCCTAGGAATTTTCCACATACATTTATAATTTAAGGTCAATTGAATAAGTATCATCATTAATATCCTTTCATGAGAATGATTAGCTAAATAAATGAGGTAGGCATTAAAAAGTGTATTTCTTAAATAAACAACTATTCCACTAGCCTTCGAGTTATGAATAGAGCTAGTAGCCAGTTAAGAATGTGATCTAGCTAAGTAACCGGGGACATTCATCATAAATGTTTGCCTTTGCCTCAAAAGGCTAGAATGACATTCTAATGAAGCCTATAAATAAAAACATGACCTAGCTGAGTAACCGAGAGACATTCATTACAAATGTTTGCCTTCATACCAAAAGACTAGGTCAATGTCAATGAAAAATAACAAAAATAGTGTTTTCATAAATAAAACCTATTGGTCTTTTTGAATAACTTGAATTTTCATAAAAAAGCTACTTAGGGATAGTTACAATTTTGATTGACTAAATAATTATCAATGTATGTGTGCAAGTGATAGGGGTGAATGAATTTGACATTAAGGTTTTAGTTAGTATGTATATTTAATCCGAAGTGCATAGCCACAAATTTCATAAGTTAATAAGTTAAAACAACATAAAGGTTTGTGTTTGAATTTAAATTATTTTTGTGAAGTTCAATGCCATTATACCATTATTGCATATGTGTGCTTATATGTGTTATTGTTTAATGTGTTTGTTTTTTATTTTGTTTTTTTAATTTTAGGGTACAAAAAAGTTTAAGTATAGGGATGTTGATAATTATAAGTTGTATTATGTTTTTGTGGGTAATTTAGTATGTTTTTAGTTATCAATTAGATGATTTGTGCATGTTCAGGTTTATAATTGTGTTAATGTGATTATGTGTTTGTGTTTTTGAGTGTTATGTGGTTTACAACATATTATTGGACTTTAATCTTGTGTATTTGAGGTGTTTTGATGTGTTTGTTAGTGTATGAACTCAAATAAAGAAGATTAAAGGAAGTTGGAGAAAGATTGGACAAAAGGATCGAGGTCATGATCGTGACATGCCTGTCATGGTTGTGACAAAAGCTCTCCCCTAGGGTCACAATCATGACACCCTTGTCACGATTATGATAGAAGTCAAATTTTAATGGTCATGATCATGACATCCCTTGCCACGATTGCAACAAGTGCGTGGCAAATCCAGGGATCTCCTTATATTCTCATTTTTAAAGGGTCTTTTTGGACTTTTTGGCTCTGGATAAAACCTAGTTTTTACCCTAAATGGCCCCAGGACTATATAAGATCAGAAGATGATCCCTAAATAAAGGATCTTCAATTTTGCTACAATGGGAAAGAAGCTAAAGAAGAAGGGAGAAGAAGAGAGAAGAGGAGGGAGGAAGAGGGGGTTGCTACTACTGCTGCCATTCCAGTCCACTCCAAGTTATATTTCTCTTCCATCTTGTTATTTCTTTTATTTTAATATATAATCTGGATGTGATCATGATCAATTTGGGTTTAAGGATGTTCTAAACTCTTTTAGGGATTTGTTCTTGAATCAATATTAATTTTATTACTTTTGATGTTAATGAGAGGGTACTATGATTGTTTATTGTATTTGCAAGCATCGGTAATAAATCGAGAGAGTGAACCAATAGCAAAATGATTAAAATGGGTAATGAAAGTTAAACAATCTAATAGATCATGCAACAATCAAATCGGTAATTTTTACAAAGAGAGATCTCATTTAAAGACCTAATTGTCTATTAGAATGTTTATGATCTAATTGGATGTGTAGCCTATTTGTTAATTGAGAGATTGCAAATTTCATAATTCAATTCAATTGGGGTTTATGATTTATGGTTAAACGATTATAACTTTACAGAGAGTAATCACCCTTTAAACTTCTAGGACCAATACCAGATTAACTCAAAAGTGATTAAGTTAACATTAGATTATAAGATAAATCCCCTTTTGTCATAATTGCTTAACCTTCCCTTTGTGAATTTCTAATTGTTAATTGATTGTGCTCAATTTTGATTTCTTTATATCAATTTTACAATTTCATTTTCAATCAACCCATATTCAATTGCTTAATTTCCTACTCATTTTTTTATTTTCATTTTAATTACACTTTAAGCCTTAGAAAAATTAGGATTCAATCAGTTCACAAATTCCTCGTAGGATCAACACCTCACATACTACATTTATGGAACTTGCTGAATATTGAGCTTTTTATAAGATTAAAACTTGCTCAACAAAAGCGAAAGAAGAAAAGGAGACAAAGGTGATTGCGGAAGAAGAAGAGCAGTTCACATTCTTATAGGGCAAATTGTTGGATTCGATAGATGATTGAGGGAGTTTCACTGAAAGTTTGTTAGCGAAAAGGGAATTATTGAACTTATTTGGTTTTCTTAATTTGATTAATTATATCATTTTTATTATCTTGCAATATGTAGCTTATTTACAGGCTATGAAACTGAAAGTAGGCGACATGGGTAGAAGTAAGCCACTCATAATAGACCCAGGTTGAATGTAAACGTGAAGAGTACATCAAGCTGATGACGTGAAAGAAACGCTACTTGAAAGGCAAGTTAAGAATTATATTTTTCAAATTTTCAATTTAATTTTTAATTTTTTCATTTTATTTTGTTGGTAATTTTTATTTTTATTTTATAGGGAGTGATTTTTTCATTTTATTTTGTTGGTAATTTTTACTTTTATTTTATAGGGAGTGAATTACTAGAATTTTATAACATAAAATGTCTCCATCTTCCATCACCCACACCATTACTGCTGAAACAACATTAGTATTCTTGCTTTAACATTGTATCTATTGTTCTTTATTTATCTATTTTTATTTGTATTGTTGTGTTTTCCATATTGAGGACAATATGTTGTTCAAGTGTGTGGATGTATATCCAATTGCATATGACGTGTATATGAATTTTGCATTTATATCAATTATGTTTGAATTTCACAATTAAGTAAGTTTTTGATTAGGTTGACATAATGTGAACATTTTGTTGCATATGTGCAAATTGTGTAAATTTGTCAATGGTGAGAATTGAATGGAATTGGCTTATTTTGAACATGGTCATTTAAATTGTAAAGGCATAATAACTTGGAAATTTTATGTTTTTAAGTATCTTTGGAATGAATATGCATGTTAATTAAGATATGACACCTATTTTTTACTTTATGATTTTTGTTCACTTACATTTCTAATTATAGTCAATTGAATTGATTAGCATTATTAATACCCTTTCATGAGAATGATTGAGTCAAAAGAAATGAGGTAGGCTAAGAAATTGGAAAAAAAATGTATGTTAAATAAATTCCTATTATGTTGGTCCTTTTTAAGAAAATTGGGTTAAGAATAGAGTTGGTGGCCAGTTAAGGGTTGTGATATAGTTGATTAATTGGCGGCATCCACAAAAAAATATTTGTCTTTGTGTCAAAAGGCTATAATGACACTCTAACCAAGCTAAACAAACAACATGACCCAATTGAGTAATCAGGGGAAATTCATGACAAGATATTTGTCTTCGCGTCAAAAGACTAGGTTATTTTTTAAGAAAAAATGTTCTTAAAATAAATAAACCTATTGATCTTTGACAATAGCAAAAATTTTCATAAAAGGTTACTCAATGATAGTTTGCCTTTTTGATTGATTCATAATAATATATGATGCTTACAAGTGCATAGGTGTATGAATAAGGTGTTAATATTTTGATTGATATACATATATGTATTTTGATTGATATGTATATTTAAATCAACGCACTTAAATATGAAAGTACTTACTTAATATGTTGGCATATATTGAGTGATTGGTATTTGAGGTTAAGTCGATGAGATTTGATGCCATTATCATTATTGTATTATTGCATAATTGTGTGTTTATGTATTTATGTGTTCCTTTTGTCTGTGTTTTAATTTTTGCTTTAGGAAAAGCAAAGGTTTAAGTGTGGCGATGTTAATAGATGTAGATTATATTATGTTTTGCTAGATGTTTAAGTGTGTTTTTAAATATTTCTTAGATGGTTATCATGTTTATAGTATAAGAATTATGCTATTGTTAGTGTTTGTGACAAGCCCCTGTCTTATAATGACTAGGCGACCTGCCCAATACTTCATGGTGGCTCTCCAGTTGATATCTGAGTCAGTTGGAAAGTTCCAATCAAGCTAAGCCTATTTCCCTTTGTTAAGGAAATGCTTCAATTCACACTTTATTAAAATAATAAGAAATGTAAATAGTGGAGTTTTGTCTTTCAGTTTATTAAAATTTTAGAAATACAATAACTGTATTTTGACATCCCAAAAATTTCAAAGTCCTTGTAAAAGTTCAAAACACTTCTATTATCACTTCAATTTCTCAACTCCAAATTTCAAATTGTGGACTTCAAATCCACTCATATGCAGTCTCAAATAGTTACATCAATAAACTTTGAAAAGCTAAAACAAATTCATGCATTCCATTTAAAAACCTTTATACACATCCATCCTTTATACAAATGTACTTTCCCAACTATGTTTAAAGATATACAATAGTTTTAAAAAATATGTACAAGAAAAAATAAAAATGCCTACACAGTAGCACTTGACAATGTTGACTATTCACGAGATAGAATCCTTGCTACTAAAGCCCCTGAACGTGTACCTGGGAGGTTTTATTTCAAAATAGAAAATAAAGGGTGAGCTAAACGAGCTCAATGAATGTTATTGGTTTCCAACAAAAAACTTTATACGAACATTAACCTCTATAAAAGAAGACAATTTCTTTTCTTTTCAAGTAATAACTAATGTTGTAAAAAAATTCTTTTCTTTCATAAGATCAATGCATATGTAAAACAAAACATATTTTTTTTAGATCAAGTTCATCTTTTCTTGTAAGGTAAACAATGATGGCAAACAATACTTTCATGAACTTTCTTTCTAAAACATAGCCTATCACTAATTTTCTTTGCCATACGATGCCTTTAGGTCTAAGGCCATAGAGCTAGTTCTGCATTGCTTACCTATGCCTGAATAACCTCTATATATCAATTGTTATGAAGCTAGTTCTACATCGCTTACCCATAACGATGCTAGCACTACATATAAATCAGTGGTTACAGAGTTGGTTCTGCATCGCTTACTTATAACAGTGCCAGCACAATATATACTCCACATGTACAGAGGGTGACTACAGGACATACTGACATACACAACACCACCCATGTTAGTGACAGATGATAAGTGTGTTTTTAGGTTATGTTTTTAGTGTGTTTTCATGTGCTTTAAGTACTTCTTTATGTGTTTTAGTTCTAGTATATTTGATCTTTAGCATCTTTTACATCTTTTCTTGATCCTTGAAGTGTTTAGTTGTTTCTTTACATTATCTAGTGTTTGAGGGTAGTTTTGGAGCCTATTTGTAGGATGGATTGATGCACCTTGTTGATGAATTGTGTAGGTATCAGATTTGAAGATGTGGATGTGGTACAGGTGATCTAATGGCACCACTGGGCAGACTTAGAGAATTCAGATGAAAATGAAATCTAGTGGAGAGGAAGGATAATGTGTAAGGAGCTTGCAGTTCAAATTTTAAGCCAATCGGAGGTCAGAAGAAGAAGTTATGGCCAAAAGAGTGAAGAGTACAGAAAATTGTCAGACAACAGTGCATGATCATGCTTATGCACAATTGTGAAACTATAGATGGCCAGCTCTCAGTCACGATTGTGCTTGTGCACTATCATGCAACTACAGATGGCCAACTCTCTGTCATGATTGTTCTTGTGCACAATCGTGCAACCACATGATGATTAGCTCTCTATCACGTGCTTGAGCACAAGGGTGATAGGCGAAACTCACCAAGATCAGGTCAAACCTGGGATTTTAAGTGACTTGACCCTCCCCTTGACATATATAAAGGGCTCTAAACCTTAGGAGCCTCCATCAATCAGATCACACCCCAAAAATAGAAAAAGTGACTTTTGGAATCTAGCCAAAGAAGGGAAACACAAAATCTACATTGGAAAGTGGTGAAAACATCAAGATTTATAGTTTTTCCTGCTTTTTGGAGTAGAGAGAAGGAGTTCTTGACTTTACTCAGATTTTATTCTTTTCTCTTTATAATTTTTAACGTGAAAAACATGGATTTGTTGGATTGTTCATGATTATGAGTAGCTAAATACTTTGCAGGAGTTGTTCTTCAACTATTTGTGGAATGTTGTTGTTTTGGATACATTGACAGATGTTTTGTGATATTTATTATGCCTATACCATACAATAGACCAAGAAGGTAAGTGTGGGTATTTAAGTTCAGTAGTGTGACAAGAGTTAGCTCCTAACGGACCTAATAAATATTCAGGTTTTTCCAAATAGTTGAAGAGAGATCTTAGCTATTTGCTTAAAATCGCCTATAGGAGTGCTTAAAATCTTGTTGAAGGATGAGGAGAAGTTGGTAAGACTAGAGATGGCATAACCAATTCTAATCCGTTCAATTAGGGTCAACTAATTACGCCTTGAGAGAGGGTAATTGAACATTAGAAAATATTGGGTCAAGCATAATTGGATCAAGAACACAAGAGGAAAGCAAAATAAGGATAGAGTAACTTCTAATTTTAAACCTTAGCCATCAAATTACTGTACTTTGCCTTATTTGGTTGTTTATTGCTAGTTTAATTAATTTTCATTTAATTTTCAGTTTTTAATCTTTTGAAATCATTTTCTTAAACAAAGCATAACCTAAATTGAGTGGTGTCTAACATCAATCTTTTTGGGATGATATCTATTTTAACTACAAGTAAAGACCCATATAATTGTGGTTCTTGATGTAAAACTAATAGTTTGGTTTGCATTGTCGGGGATTGATTTATTTAGCATCTTCTTTAGTTTAGTTGACTTTGATTTAAGAGTTTGTGATACTTTTCCTTAAGTATTTGCAGGTACATGAACACAAGGAGCACAAGAAGATCTACTGAGTTTAGTGAAGAAGAGCTATCCGACATCATAAGACACGAAAGAGAGCTAAGAAGAGCTAAGCGCTAAGAGGCATTACAAAGAAATATAGCAGAAGAAGGAGAACTAGGAGGGGTCTAGTGAACATTGATGGATTTCATGAGGCTAGGATTTAGTCCACAAGGAGTTGCAAGGCCTACGGTTCAAGAAAACAATTTTGAAATCAAGCCTGCACTCCTCAACATACTACAAAATAGTGTTCAATTATATTGGTTACCAAATGAAGATCCCAATGCCTAACTAGCAAAATTCTTGGAGATATGTGATACTTTTAGATTTCAAGGGATATCTGATTATGCTGTGCGGCTCAGATTATTGCCATTCACTTTACGAGATCGGGCCAAGGCATGGTACAACTCATTTAGTGCATCTCAGATTACCACATGGGAGCAAGTAGCCCAAGCCTTCCTTGCCAAGTACTTCCCTTTGACAAAGACTACTCGGTTCTCTAAGGAGATTACAAAATTTCAGCAAATGATGGGGAGTCTTTATATAAAGCTTGGGAGAGGTTTAAAGAATTACAACGGAGCTGCCCACCCATAATCTTCGAAGGGAGTTCTTACTCTAGACATTCTACAATGGAGTGAATCAAAAGTACAAGAGGGACAATTGATGCAACTGCTAGAGGGTCTTTGATGAGGAAAATCATTGAGACAACTCATGATCCTTTGGAGGAATTAGCCAGTAACAGTTGCATATGGTCAAATGAAAGGAGTAAGCAAGGCATAAAGGAACAAAGAGGCATGATTCCAATTAATTCTGTTATAGCCTTGCAAGCCTAGATTACCGCTCTTACTCAGAAGTTGAACAATATGCAAGGAGCTTCTTCATCCACAGTCAAAGCTATGCAAACCCAATGCGGGTTTTGTGGGCCGGACAACTATTGTATAGTAGAGTGTTTCTTTTTAGGAGCCAGTGGCACAGAATAGGTAAATTACTTAGGGAGACCGCAACAAAAAGGTAACAATTCATACTCCAACACTTACAATCCAGGGTGAAAAATCACCCAAATTTTTCTTGGAGTACTAACATTGCAGGTGGCCTAGCAAGACCTCCAGGACCTCCCAGATTTTAGCAAGATTGATTTGGGACCTTGGAGAGCAAGATGGATAGGATGATGGATGCAATGAACTCAATGAACTCTAAATTTGCAACCCAAGAAGGGTACCAGAAACGAATGTTTACAAGCCACGATGTAATCTTGAAGAGCCATGCTTTATCCATCCACAATTTAGAGGTTCAGGTAGGCCAACTTGCTACTACTTTATCTTCTAGAAATGAAGGTAGTCTACCAAGCAACACTAAGCCAAATCCAAAGGCGATCACACTTAGGAGTGGTAAGCAACTGGAAGAACCAAGTGTGCAAACAAAGGAGAAGGGCAAGGAGATAGAAGGGAAGAAGGAGGAAGAGCAAAAAGAAGAGAAGCCATACGTTCCACCACCACCTTACAAGCCTAAGCTTCCGTATCCACAAAGGGTGAGACAACATTAGGTAGACACTTAGTTCTTCAAGTTCTTGGAGAAGCTGAAGAAGCTTAAGATTAACTTGTCATTGGTGGAATCATTAAAGTGCATGCCTAAGTATGAGAAGTTTCTCAAGGACATATTCACACACAAAAGCACTTGGGAGGACAATTAAACGGTCACCTTGACAGAAAATTATAGTTCAATCATTTCAAGCATCTTGCCATCAAAACTACAAGATCCAGGGAGTTTCACGATTCCATGTGTTATTGGTGACTTTGAATTTGCTAAATGCTTATATGATTTAGGTGTTAGTATTAATTTGATGCCTTTATCTGTTTTCAGGAAACTGGGATTAGGAGAAGTCAAGCCAACATCTATGCTCATTCAACTTATGGACTAATCCACTAAGAGGCCATTCGGAGTTGTCGAAGATGTAATGGTAAAAGTAGATAAATTTATCATTTTAGTGGATTTTTTGGGTTGGATTTTGAAGAAGATAGGAATTGTCCTTTGATTTTGGGTAGGCCCTTTATGAATATTGGTATGGAGTAGTTAATGTGCATGAAGGGAAACTTGTTTTGAGATTTGGTGATAATCAAGTCGAACTTAATATGCCTAAAACTCTAAAGAAACCGATGGATGGTACTGTATGTATGAAAATTGATATTGTAGATGATTGTGTGAAGGAAGTTGAAAAGGAGGTTGCAGAAGTTTTTGAAGTGAATATGGATGAAGGTGTGAATGAAGAAGAGTTATGTGGGGAAAGTGAGCAAGAGAAGTTGGAGAGATTGGATACCCCTACACCACCTTCCCATGTTAAGCCACCCATTTTAGACCTAAAACCCTTACCTTCTCACTTGAGGTATACTTTCTTAGGTAAGGACCACACCCTACCCATCATCATAACCAACTTATTGGATTTTGAGCAGGAAAAGAAACTAGTAGAGATTATTAAGAAGCGGTTGAAAGCCATAGTGTGGCAAATTGCTTATATTAGGGGGATTAGCCCCAATTTGGTGATTCATAGGATTAACCTTGAGGAAGGATGCAAAACAGTGAGGGAGAGACAAAGAAGGTTAAATCCACACATGCAAGAGATTGTGAAGAATGAAGTAATGAAGCTCTTGGATCTGAGGATTATTTACCCCATTTCAGATAGTGAGTGGGTGAGTCATGTGCAGAGTGTGCCTAAGAAAGGAGGCATGACAGTGATATAAAATGAAAAAGGTGAGCAGATTTCTATTAGGACCATCACTGGTTGGAGAGCGTGTATTGATTACAAGAAGCTTAACTTGGACACCAAGAAAGACCACTTTCCTTTACCTTTTGTGGACCAAATGATTGAGAGGGTGGCTGGCTATGCATTTTATTATTTTCTTAATGGATATTCAGGGTACAATCAGGTGTTCATATACCCACAGGATCAAGAGAAAACCACTTTCACTTGTCCTTTTAGGAATTTCACTTATCAACCTTTTGGGTTATGCAATGCAATGCCACATTCCAAAGGTGTATGATGGCCATTTTTGCAGACATGAATGAGAATTTCATGAAGGTATTTATAGATGACTTCTATATCATTGGAGATTCTTTTGATAATTGTTTGTTTAATTTAGATAGAGTGGTTCAAAGATGTGAGGAGACTCATCTGGTCCTAAACTAGGAGAAGTGTCATTTCATAGTCTAAGAGGGGATTGTATTGGGCCATAGGATCTCATGCAAAGGGATTGAAGTGGATCGAGCAAAGATCGAAGTGATTGAAATGTTACCCCCTACCACCAACATTAAGGGCATTCGAGCTTCCCTTAGTCATGAAGGGTTCTATAGACAATTCATCAAGGATTTTTCCCTTATTGCTAGACCCTTAACCCATTTGTAAGTAAAAGATGTGCCTTTTATGTTTACTAATGATTACTTGGATACTTTTAACAGGTTGAAGAAGGCACTCACAATAGTACCTATCTTGACAACGCCAGATTGGTCATCTCCTTTCGAGATTATGTGTGATGTAAGTGACCATGCAATGGGGTGTGTACTTGGACAGTGGAAGGAGAAGAAACTACATGTTATCTACTATATGAGCAAGACCTTGACAGGCACATAACTAAACTACACCACTACGGAAAAGGAGTTTCTTGCAATAGTCATTGTATGTGAGAAATCTCGCTTTCATCTTTTAGGCTCACATGTTATTATCTTTATAGATCATGTGGTATTGGGTTATCTCTTTGCAAAGAAGGATGCCAAGGCCAGACCCATCTGATAGGTACTTCTACTCCAAGAGTTCAACCTTGAGATTAAAGACAAGAAAGGAGTAGAAAATGTTATAGCTGACCACCTATCAAGACTTGAAGGGGAACATAAAGAACAAATGCAAAAACTACCTCCCCAAACTTAAATGACACATTGTCGTCAATGTGAAAAAGAGAACACCCAAAACAAAAAACAACGCATAAGAAGAATCATATAAGAGATTAAAGGCAAGATAGGCTCATGGTGGTAGGGGGCGATGGAGGTGGCGCGTTTTTCCTCTTATCTTTTGGTCCTCCAACAAGCTATGATGCATAACAAACCTCCAAGTAACCTCAAAACACATCATTGAGCACCTAATCAACAAGAGATTGAAGGGCAAAACAAGTTAAAACCCAATCAAAACCAAGCTAAACAGTATCAAATCAAAGTAAAACCACACTAACACAAAGACAAGACAATGAAAGACAAATATGCTAAGGTAAGGTCATTAGCTTGACCATTCCATATGCAATCATAAAAGAGTGAGTGAAAGGAAAGAAAGTATTTCCCTTTCTTGTGAGAATGGCCCTCCAAAGTATAGCTTGCACCTATGCCCATTAACCTTAAAAGTTTCACCCTTATCACTTTCTAACTCCAAAGATCCATGGGGAAATACTTGAATAACCTTGAAAGGGGCCACTCCATCTTGACTTGAGCTTTTTGGAAAATAACCGACGTCATGAATTGAATAATAGCACCAAATCCCCACTCTTGAATTCCTTCTTCTTGATGTGGGCATCATGCCACTTCTTAGCCCTTTCCTTGTACAACTTGGCATTTTCATATGGATCATACCTTAACTCCTTCAATTCATCAAGTTGTAACAATCTCTTCTCTCCCGCTAGCTTCTAATCCATTTTCAATTTTCTAATTGCCCAATAGGCTCTATGGTCTAACTCCAATGGTAAATGGCAAGCTTTTCCATACACAAGTCGATATGGTGTTGTACCTATGGGAGTTTTGAAAGTCGTCCTGTAAGCCCGCAATGTATCATCCAGCTTTAAAGCCCAATGTTTTCTTAAAATGTTCACTACCTTCTCCAAAATCTTCTTCAACTCTCTATTCATCACCTCCATTTGGCCACTCGTTTGTGGATGGTAAGAGGTTGCCACTCTATGATGAACATTATATCTCCTCAGAAGAGCCTCAAAGGGTTTGTTGCAAAAGTGACTCCCTCCATCACTTATAATAGCTTTAAGCACCCCAAGTCTAGTAAAGATCTTCTTGATGAACTGTTTTATCACCTTACCATCATTTGTTGGAGTAGCTATTGCTTCGACCTACCCTAGACACATAATCAACTCTAACCAATATATAAGAGTTACCTAGAGAAGATAGGAATGGTCACTTGACATGTAAGTCCCACACATCAAATATCTCCACCTCTATGATGTTTGAAAGTGGCATCTCATCTCTCTTCAAAATATTGCCCACCCTTTGGCACCTATCATAATGCAATACAAAATCTCGGGCATCTTTGAACAAGTATAGCTAGTAGAATCCACACTCCAAAATGCGAGCAGTCATCTTGTTCGCTCTATAGTGTCCTGCATAAACTGAACTATGACACTGAGTCAAAACTTCAGGCATTTCATCTTCAGGGGCTCAACTACGAATCAAATTGTCAACACATATTTATATAACACAGGTTCATCCCAAATATAGCAAGAACACTGAAATAAGAAATGCTTTCTTTATTGATGCGAGAGATTAGGGGAAAGAATACTTCTTGAGAGATAATTGGCAATATCTGCAAACCAAAGAAGAAAAGAATTTTCTACCATTATTAAGGCTTCGTCAGGAAAACACTCTTTAATTTCCTCTTCCTCTTCATTTTGTACCCCTTCAAGTCTCGATAGGTGATCTGCTATAACATGTTTTGCTACTTTCTTTTCTTTAATCTCAATGTTGAATTATTGGAGCAGAAGCACCCATCGGATGAGCCTAGCCTTGGCATCCTTCTTTGCAAAGAGATAATGCAACGCCCCATAATCTGTAAAAACAATAACTTGTAAGCCCAAAAGATAAAAAACAAAAAATTTCACATGCAAATACCACTACAAGCAACTCCTTCTCAGTAGTGGTGTAGTTCAATTGTGCTCTCTTTAAGATCTTATTGGTGTAGTAAATTGCATGTAGCCTCTTCTCCTTTTGCTATCCAAGTACACAACCTATGGCATGATCACTTGCATCACATATGATCTCGAAGGGAATTGACCAATCCGGCGATGTCAAAATAGGTGTTGTTGTAAGTGCCTTCTTTAACCTGTTAAAAGCATCTAAATAATCATCATGAAAGACCAAAGACACATCTTTAACTTATCAATTAACTTGATAAATGCAGTCTATAGGGTGCCAACTCTCATTGTACAACCTTACATAATTTACCCAACTCAATTTCTCAATATATTGTACGATTTAAGCACAACATTTATCAAATCATTCATTCATTCAAAACAACAAAGTAGGAGTTCAACAAGTACTTTAAAAGTAATATCTACAATAAAGTTAGCCACTCATAATAGGAACAAGTTCAATCATATCCATATTGTCCATAATACAAAATATACTGAAAAATAAAAGTAAAACAAATACAATGGTAGCTTTCTTCCCTTTTTGTATCTGAAAATCTAGAATGATGGAAGCTCTTGATTATCAATCCTGATTCCCACCTTTTTCACCTGAAAGCTTGTGACCTACATCGTAGAAAAATGTGAATGGTGGTTTCCCAATATCTAAATGTGTAAGAAAGGCCTATGGGTTTTTGGCGGTCCGAAAAGACCAAAAAGTCCCTTGAAAACTTGAGTCTGGAAGTGTCCACGCGTTTGTCCCGATGCTGGCCACAATCGTGGCCTATATGACACAATTGTGGTCCTTAAGTAAGTTCTCTGTCATAATCGTAGTATGCAAGCCACAATCGTGGGCCAATCCTGGTGCTTCTACGACGATCGTTATAGCCTAGGTTCCCTTCGAGACGCCTTCGTTCTTCGATATTGATCCTGAAACAGTAGCAAACTCATTAAGGCACCTCAAATTCGCAACATTGAAACTCAAAAGCATGCCTTAATCCATAAAACACGTAAAACACAAATATTTAACAAACTAACATAATTATAAGCTAAACACATACTAAATAATCAAATCAACAACTAAACACACACCAAATTGCCCACTAAAACACGATGCAATATATAACTATCACGTATAGACACCTATAACAAGCCTCCTTCCAATATCCTTTGACTATTTCCCGTAATGTTTTAATGATGGTATCTAGTGTTAGGATACCCTTATAGAATACTCGATCAACTTATCATCCTTAGCAAGTCTCAATAGTGGTATTGATTTAATGAGCATTTCTTCCTATTCCATATACCATTTTTGAAGTCCAAGCAAAGTCATTTCCGTGTAGAAGATGAGTCATCAGTCCTCGCATTAGAAGGACCTGCCCCCGTTGGGTTTACGCTCGTAAGTCTACATTGATTTTGTGTCTGACGTTTCTTCCATCCTTGCTACAACTACAGGGAGGAGTAAAAAAGTAACTAGATCAAGTTTCTCTAGAATTGTCTCTACAGTTCTAGTACCTATAATGTAAGAGAAAGAAAAAAGCAGAATGGGACAATTAAAGGTTTAAAGGTCTATTTCTAGAAAAGTAAATGATGAAAAGGCCAGAAGACTTTATGTGAATAAGGATGTCAAAGGGATAGGCTAGGCCTAGGTAGCTCTTAGTCTGTCTCGGCCCGAACCACGAGCTAGGTTGCTCGTGGCCTAACCTGTAACCGGATGGGCAACTAACGAGCTTGGCATATTTTTTAAAAAATTTAAAACTGATATCGTTTTTAAAAGAACGACGTCATTTTTGATGTTACAGTGGAGCCACGAGCCACCCAGCTTGCTCGCGGTAAGCCCGACCTTAGCCCATGGCCCAATCAGGCCGAACAATTTTGACCTATAGCCCACTCGTGGTCCTATCAACCCAGGAAAAATCGAGCCAGGTTGGGCCAAAATTAACATTCCTATGGGTGGAATTTTCCTAAACTACTCGTTTAGTTTAGTTGCCTGAATAGAGGATAGTCGGGTCAAACATTGAGAAGGAGCAGAAGATTGAGCAAGGTTATCAAAAATGGGGGAGCAAGACAACTAAAGCACTGAATAGAGTGAGAACGTAATTACAGCCTAAACAAGTATATGGATGTTATGGCCTTTATGGAAGGACGCCTAAGGCAAGATAAATTATTAGAGAGAGAGACTCCATCTGATGTAATCTTCTTACACTATAGAGTAATTATGATTTTCTAGTTACTAGTACTTGAATTTGTGTATTTTTCAAGAACCAAAGTATGCAGTACATGCATATAGGGACCTAGGGGTTTTGAGCGTGGTTTTGTAAAGCTGGATTTATGAAGCTTTCTACATAGACAAAGGATTATGTCCATTAAATTATTTTTAATTAATTTTAGGACTTTAAAAAGTTATAAATATTAGACCAATGATAAGGCTTGAAATTTAATCTTAACATTAGGTGGCAATCCATTACAGGCCCAGTCTAGTTAGCTTAGGTTTAAGGCATCACATAATTTTAATATAGCTTAAGGTAGATTATGATCCTAGATTATAGGGAGATGATTGGGTGTAGAATGACTCAGTCAATTTTGTCACTTAATTTACTCAATAGGATATGATTTTAAACTTAAGTTTTATTATCTTATATACATTAAACATGAAAAGACAAGTGGCTTTTTCATTGAAAATTAAGTAATAGTATTAAGAGTTCTAAGTGAGTTATGTTTTGGGGACAAAACTTATTTTAAGAGAAAGAGAATATGAGACCCAAAATTTTGAGCTTATAATATTATGGTTTGATATAATTAAACAACTTAAGAATATTTTTCTGATATTGGTTAATTAAGTTATATATTGATTTTTGATGAATAGAAAGTGTAGAATCAACTAATTATGGTGATAACACTTAAGGATGAAGAAAAATTTTGGTAGAAAAGCATGTTATTTTTATTTGTTTTCACCTATGAACACTTTTTGAAGCATCAAGTATAACTTTTGACAAAATATTGAGTTGAGATTATTCAAAAAGTGATGATAAGCTAAGAGGAATATATAGATTTTATAAGAAGACATCAGGAGGAGACAGCTTACTTAAAGAAGAGTGTAGGTTCATTATGTTGTCACCATTGAAAATTTTGATATTTTAGATATAACGTTTAACAAAAACACTATATTGACGTAATTTAAGAGGCCATACAAGGATAAGATAATTCCTTATGATTAACAAAATTACATTTAGCATTAATTCGAGCTTATTGATAGACCAATACACCATATTAGTAAATTAATCTAGGAAAAAATTAAGCTTAAGTATCTATTATGAGTTTGTAAGGATATTAGTCACATATGAGCCAATCAGCACTCCTAATACCTGACATTTTTCTATTAGTGGCTCATACTAGTCAACTAATGTGTCAAAAATGTGTTTTTAGAGTTAATTTTAAAAAATTCAGTCATCATGTTTATGAGAAATTAAACTAAGAACTAACAAAATAGCAACAAATAAGGATGAAGAGACATATAAGAGAGGAAAGAGAGGTCATTATAGTGAATTAAATCAACATCCATAGGATCTGGATAATGTGAAAAATCTTTCCAAGATAAGAATGATTTATGATACCTTTTGTAGGAAAGCTAGCAGTCTATGTTATCCAAAGGGGGCAATTAATTCATATGGGAGAATGAGAATAGGAATAGGAATGAATATAGTGAGAAATGAGAATAGATATAATCATTATAATTATGATGGTTGGTTAAGAGGAATGAATGATTACCATTACTATTGATAATAGTTGGTTTGTTAAAAATATTAAATTTTTAGATATAAAATTTTGTTAAAATTTTTTACATCAAATTTTAATATATTTTAATTAATTATATTTAATTGCTAAAAAGAGAATAATATAATTAGTTAACTGTATTGTAATTAATTAATTAATTATATTGAATTAATTATATTTTAAACAATTATATTGTAATTAATTAATTATATCGTAACTAAGTATATTTTAATTAATTAATTAATTAGTAATATTTTGATTAATTAAATAATTATATTTAATTTTTAAAAAAGAAGATGTATGTCACAGGTGTGACAAGATGTTTCACATTTTGTCACGCCGGTGACACCTACTTAGACTTAGGAATGAAACTCATTTCTCCGATATATGAGGAGTATGACCGATTCCTTGAAAGTGAGATATGCCCTATAATCATAATATAAAACAAACAAATCTGTATTCATTCCATACCATTGATTCATTTCCAAACCCATTACCCGCTAAGACATTCTAGGTTTATTTTGTTTTGTTATTTATGCATATTAAATGAATTATTTGGTGTTTATTAAAATTTTGCAAACTGTTAGTTTTATTTTTAGATAGATTTGTGGAGGCCTTGAGCATTCAGTGAAATTAAGGTTCTTTTTTGTTGATTATCAGGATTGAGTTTATGTAAATTGTGTGTGCTTTGTATAATTTATAGACATATAGAGATTCGTAGGCTTATGACTTATGATTTTGGGTATCTACAAACACCAATTAGACCTCCTATGTTAGTTTATGCCCTTGCAGCCAATCAATTGGATGCAAATTAATGTATAACATTATTTTGAATTAATGAAAAGGCTTTATTTATCTTTATGTATTAATTTAATTAATATTTTATTTTTTAATACTAAAAATAAAATCCTTGAAATAATTACTGTGTAATAAAAATTATGATGAGATCATAATTATGAGGTTCAATTTACACTTAAGTGTTATTCCTAAATGTTCCTAGTTCTAGTTTTATCAAGACTAGATATTGTTGAAACGGTAAAACTAGCACACATTATATTTCTTTATCATGAAGAAAATAAATGATCTCGTAAATTAAAGTATAGAGATATTTAAACTAATGTCTAGGTAATTATTAGAGAACAAGTCACTAAACTGACTCGATTATAAGAATTCTGAATGGAATATTACTTACGTGTCTATGGATAATCTCATAATGGTGGTTGTATAATTGATACTCAGACTAGATTACTTAAGTATCTAATATGAGAATTACTGTGTTTTAATATGAGAATATTTTACTATTCTTGATTAGTAATGATTTATGGAATTCTTTGGCCAGAGTGAATTGATATTTGAAAAGAAGTTTTCAAATTTCAATAACAAATCAATTACTAATTAGTAAGAACGAACACGATTGGATGATAAGAGTAGACACTATATCCATACTCTGTCCAATTAGAATATTGAATGACGAAATGATTAAATTATACATTATAGTCATGCATGGACAGGTTAAGTCAATTATTTTGACATTCCTTATTTTTGGATAATCATGACTTGTTGCTAGACATCAATCATGATTTATAATTATGAATTATTTAATTGGAGAATTAAAGATAAATTAAAAGAAGTTTTAATTTATCTAATTTTAATTGTGAATAAGAATTATAATTTATAATCATTGTCAATTAATTAGGAACCTAATCGGTCACACATCAAAGAGCAATTTGTGAAAAAAAATCAATTTAATTAAGTTGGACTTAATTATAAAGTTTGAGATTTGATGATCAAATGAGATATTTGATTTTATTAAAATTAAATTAATTATAATTAGGATTTGATTTTAATTATAATTAAAAATATTTAATTTTAATAAAAGATTGTTATGATTTTTCTATTTAAAGGGAAGAGCTTTTTAGAAGCTAGCACTTTTTGTCTTCTTCATCTAAAATAATTTGAGAATTGCTCTGTGGATACCATCAGAGGTTGGACACTTGAACAACTCGTGATTGATCAATTGGAAAAGTTTCAAAGATTTTTTAACAGAAAAACCAGCAAGGTATAATTTCTAAATTGATTTATAATTTATTCAAATTTATTCAATTATCGAGATTCGCTCAGAATCTGTAAAAGTTTTTGTTTTCCACTACGGCCGTGATTTGATCACGATTAGATTCCAACATATTCTTAGGTTGGGGTAGGTCCGATCCTAATCTAAATATCATCCATAATTTCAATAAAATATTCTTAAAAGTTGTTAGTGTGAGCTTGAAAATGAATGGTTGCCATCGTAACATTTATGTATGACAATGTCATTTCGTTTGATTGGTTCCAGCCTTTGAAGACTTGGAGTGGTCAAATCAGATTTTCAGCTATACCCCCAAAAAAAAAAAAAAGTGAACAATAATTGGGTTTAGTTGAAAGGGATAAATTAATGCAAGCAAAAATTAGTAGGTAAAATATTTGCACTTTACTTAATTTAGGATAAAAAGTTTGGTAATAAAATTCTTGTTGTGAAAATAATCAAACTTAATTAAATTATCTATTTTTCTTAAATACGTTTTGATATATAACTAGCATGAGGTTACATTAAAAAATTAAATATTAGCAAATAATTTATAAATAAAAATAAATTATTTTAATTGATGAGATTAACTGAGAAGGGGATAAAGATTTTGTGGATGTCTGAACTTCGTCTTAATATAAGTTTTAACACAACTCGTAACGTCGATTTCTTACATGCCTAAAATTGTCTTTAAATTATCCTTTTAATTGCAAAATAAATATGAGGCAGACAACGTGCGTTCTACTTCAAGAAGCACCTCTTCGCAATGTTAACCAATCCCTACCAATAATACATATTAATATCTCTTCCTATGGTATTTTTCATAACTTAATATGCTTCTTATCAACTACTGAATACTTGTTTCAATTCTCCAACATCAGCAAATTAAATGCATGCCAACACTAAACTCATGTTTCTATGTCATATCTACATTTAGAGCTTCTCTCCTCTAAATTGCTAGCACCTTCTTCTTCATTATCAGTATCAAGTGTCAACATAATATGTCTCTTCATCTTCTTGCCTATCTCTCACATTATTGACTTCTTATACAGACTACATGGTATGCTGCTTCCTCTTCCTCGCCAATTAACTCTTATTATCATTGCCTGAAAGAAAACCAGCATGGTCAATTCTCCCCTCACTTGCAAGCCCGATTTCTTCTTCATTATAACTTCAGGATTTATATCCACCAGTATATTGGCTATCAAAATTTCAACTCCTACAGCCCTAACATGAACACCCCTAACATCTTCATTACCGTCAACGTACCCAACTTCAAAAGTATTATAAACAACCCCACATTCTTAAGTTACTTGAATAGCTCCAGATTCTTCAATCGCCTCAACATTATGATTACTTATATTTAATTAATTTTTTGCATTTTCACTTCCTTCACGCCCTCTTCTGCCTACTTCATATATAAACATATAAACAGTCTTTTCCACTTTTTAATTGAGATATTAAAGGTGCTAACCCACATCTACTATCAACAACATGCAAAAAATACTCCACTAATTTCTAATGGTCACTTAAGTCTTCAATCCGCCGATATTCTCCGTAAACTTTATCACAACACTATATATAAAATAAATATAGTTATTTTAACAAGGACATTTTTATTATTTTCTACCCTATATATAAAATAAATATAGTTATTCCTTTGAGATCACAACACTGGACGTTGTTGTTCGGATCTATAAGGTTTGTGAGTAAACCCTCTGAAATACCTGCAAAACAGTAAAAGACACACCTGGGGTTATCGCCGGGAGGCCCCTCCGATACTTAAGTCAGTCATTTGGTAAGGGTTCTGGTTGCCAAGAATAGAGAAAATTAGGGTTGCAGTATCATACCTGTACCATGGGTAAATAGTACCTTATATATGGGATAATTGCTAGGTTTAGATCCTTACGTAGGTCTTTGTGTTTGCATGGGAGACGATAACCTATTACTGAGTCGTCGATGTCTGGGCCTAGAGTTGGGCCTTATGTGGCCGACCTAACCATAAGCCCCCCTACTCCTCGGCTCTGACCAAAGAGAAGGGTCGAAGGAGTATATCAGGATTTTGAGGCTCGTCTGTTATGACGACTCGCTATTAGGTCTATCGGTCGGAGATCAATGCCCTCTTTGTAACAGCTTTGGTTAGGACATAAAACTGGTCGGCTAGCTTGCATTGGGTCTAGGAGACCGATCGACTCGCGCCATACCGAGGCAATCGATTGGACATTGACGTCTTGTCGGATAATTAAGCCTAATTATTACTCGACGATACGTATCTTATGGGGGTCGTTTAAAATTTGAAAATACACCTCCTTTTAACAGCTGCACAGCTGTCATGCGTTGTCATACCTGTCCTTTCGATTGTCGCGCCGCTTCGGGTCTTTTGTAACCCTAATCTACCCTAACTCAGATTTTGCCACGTCTTCGACTCCGGCTAGGATTTCACCGCGTGTCTTTAAGCTGATTGGTGTTCCCTTTCAGCTGATGCTATAAATTTTTAAATCGATATTCTTCCCCAGCTTCTGTCTCTGCATACCAGATTCTCCTGTTTTTACCTTCCTTATTCACTTCTTTGCATTTCTTTACTTGTGGGTGCTAGGGTTTTACTTGCGCCGTCGTTCAAATCCTTAACTTCTGCCACTATACTAGGTACGTCCTTTTTCTTCCCTTCATCCCATAAATTTCCTTTTTGTAATCATGTCATCATCCAGCCTTAGAGGGGAAGTTAGTCCTAGGGAGGAACTTGCCGAAAGCGCCTTAGAGGTTGGGCCGCTGGGGTTAGCGGCGGAAATGGTGGAGGTGCCGAAGGTTGGTGGGAATGAGGCGCCTGATATAGAGGGGACTGAAGAAGTTGGGGTGAGTGCCTGGAAAGATGGGCTGATTGTCGAGAACCCGCCAGATGACCCATCAACGCTGACCGCGAAGGAGTTGAATCGATTGGTCATCAATCATAACATCCCCGCAACATGGGGGCCTAGATTGGTCTCCAAGAATGAAAGATTTCATAATAGTCTGGGAGGGTATTTCACTGTTTCGGACAGCTTTTTCAAGGTCGGTGGTATGAAGCTGCCGTATGTCCCGGTTATTGACGAAGTGTGCCGTACTTTCCAACTAAGGCCGAGCCAAATTCCTCCGAATGGCTGGAGATTTATAAACCGTCTGGCCTTACTATGCCATCAGTTCGGGTGCCCCCCATTGGTCGGCATCCTGCGCCATTTCTTAAGAATGAACCAGACCCCAAGTACCGGGGTCGGGATCCCTTCTCTCCAATATAGAGATGCGCACTACCGCCCTGCAGGAACGGCCTCGAAAGTCGCATCTTGGAGGACGAAGTACTTCTTCGTGAGGCCTCCGGGGTCTTCTTTCGAATCCAGGCCGTGGAGGTAACCGTTGGCCAAGCAGTGGAATGATCTTTCGAATGTGTTGCTTAGTAGGGAGGAGAAGGAGGCGGTTGATCAAATAAAAGTGCTCGGTCAATATGACTTCGGTCGGCTCGTCATGTGGTATCATGGAGGGGCTTCAGCCGATTCGTTCTTGATTTATCCCCCGCCCCGTATTAGCGGGCTAGAAGTAGAAACTGCCCCTTCTGGTCGACCCTTTGTGATTTCATTATTTGCCGTGTTTGTTGGTATGGGTTTCATTTTCTAACTTATTTCCATGTCTGTGCAGCCATGGTGAGAGTTAATGCCTTTTCTGGGTCCTTCAGCGCTTCCAAGAGCCAACGCCAGGCTGTTAGGCCATCCAAAAATACCCACGAGCCAAGAAAAAAGGGAGAGTCTAGATTGGAGGTCGCTCAGTCGGCTGTTCCTGAGCCACCCACGACGCTAGTCCTGGAGAAGGTCCCCGTTCGACCGACGGTGCTGACCTAGTTGGTGGACATGGAGGAAGAGGATGAGGAGGCGGAACTACCTTTTAAGAGGACTGCTCGGGTTCTCGACCGACCTCCCTGCTCGGCAGATGCCATTAGGGAGAAAGGGAAGGAGACGGAGAAAAGAGAAGAATGAGTAGCCCGGTTAGACAAGGGAAAGCGTAAAGAGCGAGCGACGAGCGTCGATAAGTGGGAGCCAACAATTATCCTGGATAAGACCACGTTGCTTGGGAGCATCGAATTGGCGCTTCATATTGCTGAGAATATCATTCCTCCCGTGGATGAGAGTCTTTTCGACTCGTTGGATGATCAGAAGCTGTCGACTCGTCTCCTCTGTAATTGTGCCAGGGATCTGGCGTTCGCTTTTGTGACGCACCATCGCGTCGTGCAACTTACTGAGCAGCGCAACGCTTCGGAAGATAAGCTTTCGGAGGTGACGGAAGAGAGAGACGTTGCGCGAGCTCAACTTTCCTCTTTAGAAGAGGAGAAGAAACGTTGGGAGGAGAAGAGGGACTTTTTGAAGGCTCAAGTCATTTTGGAAGAAGAGGAGAAGAGCCGGGTGATCACGGCCAGGTCCGAGCTGGAGGAGAAGTGTCATGCACTGCAACTCGACAATGAGGGTCTGAAAGGAGAGGTGCTTGTCGCCAATTCTAAGGCAAAGAGGGAAAACGAACTCGGATTCAAGTTCCTTAAAGATTGCCATGAGGCGGTAGATACCAGAGTAAGGGCTGACGACAGGGTGAAGGAGCTGCAAAGCTCCATCAAAAGGGAGAGAATTGCTGCAATCAAGCGATGGAGAGAGCGGTATTTAGAAGAGGAATGCCATGAATACGCTTGCGACTTGGCTCTCTCCATCCTGAAGAGCTGTCATAGCGTTCACGTTCCTGACGGGTCGGGTCCTCCTTCCTT
>JANZLC010000007.1:6730993-6743493 GCA_026413385.1 Erythroxylum gracilipes | reverse complement strand
CAGATTTACATCCTCTAGGCTCTTGGGGTGGGGTCGTAGGGGCTTAGGATTAGTCCGGCGAAGCCGGGATACCTAATATAATCAAAAAAATAATAATAAAATAAACAGTAAAGTGTCCTGTTCTGTCACCGCTGTACGACGACCAGTGAAAATTGTTTCTGATATTTTTGGATCTCACTGTAAAATCGGACATGTGATCCATGCTTATATAAAAATTTGTTTTTCTCTTGGGTCAGTGGTATAAAACATTAGTAATGAGGCTAAAAAATATAAAACTTTGATTTTTAAAATTTTTTATTTTTTAATTTTCAATTTTTCAATAAAAATTTGTTTTCTTAAAATTTAGTAAAAAATGTGTTTTCTTAAAATTTACTGATTTCTTAAACATATAATTAAATTTAACTTAAATTAATAATTTAAAAAATTAATAATTTATTATAACTATTTTAAATTATTAATTTAAGTCAAATTTAATTAATTCAATTTTAGTTTTAAAACTACAATAAATCATCATATAAATAATATTTAATTAGTTTATATTTAATATTTATATTATAAATAATTTGTTATTATTTTCAGTCGATATTTAAGAAAAAGATTATTTTAATTAAAACTAAAAAAGTTCAAGTTAAAAAAAATAAAATCTAAAACTATCACAAGTTGTTAGTTGTTAGGCCATCGTGACCATGATATGACCAGATCGCTGCCGCGCCAACTGTAAAGCACCATTTGCTGGCCAAGTTGCAAGATTCATCCGTATAGGTTTAATCTTGTTGAGAGTTGACAGGTAGGAACAGGTTAAACTTTAATTTTGGCATTATTTTGGCATGCGTTTTCGAACTTCAGTTTTTATGAAGCTCATTTCTATATTTTTATTTGCTAATTATTGTCATTTTTTAAATAAAAAATATTTTAAATGTCAATCACTTAAGTTGCACTTATTAAATAAGTATTGATTACAAATTAAATGTTTAAGATTGTAATAGGACCGAATCGTTGTATGTAACAAATGCAAGATTTTTAAAGGTTTAAAAGTAGTTACATTTTGATTATGAAAGCCGGATAAAATTATATATATCGCGTCATAAAAATTATCATTTGAGAATATAAAATATTAAAATTCCAAAAAGAAGTAGAAAACTTTATTTCAAGATTTTAATAAAAATTATACAAGAAAATTTTATGGTTATCATGAGTCATGCTATAAGAAATAAATTTTTAGAGGAATGGACCACAATAACTGCTTATAATGTTTATATTTGTGAATTTTAAAAGCTCATAGCAACTTTTTCATGCTAAGCAACTTTGCTTAGTATTTTTTGTCATATAAAATGTAAATAGTTTATATCAACACGTGAATCTTTAATAGAGTTATAATTTACATAATGCCTTTACTTCCTTAATAATTTTTTTAAGAAAATGTAATGAATTAACCTTAAAGGCAATTAAACGTTTACACAAGCTATAGAAAGCATTACAGAGGTGTTAGCAAAAATTAAAAGATAATATGAAGAGAGTTAACGACAAGGTTTAAGCAGGTCTAGATATTTCACATTTCAGTCCAATATGCATGTCTGGGAGAAGTAAGTTTGTGTAAGTTGGTGTATCGTCTAATTTACAAGTATAGAATTGTTTTGGAACTATGCTTGAGTAGTGCTTCTATCTTGAATTATGCGAAGGTTCCTCTCATCCCAAATTGCTTTAATAAGCAAGGAGAGCGCTATGCAAAAGCTCCAACGGGAAGGGTCATCATGCAACACAAAATGATCACACCAAGCAATACGAGAGGTCCAACTATGAGGCATATTTATCACATACCATTTATGTAGAATCATTATCCCGCTAGAATTTACAAACTCACATTAGAAGAGCAGGTATTCATGGCTTTCCTCTGCTCACTGACAGAGTATGCATCTATTTGGTATGTAGAGAAAAGTATGTATTTTATCAATAGTCAGTGATTGTGTTTTCATAGTAAGCCACAAGGTAAGTGCAGCTCTCGGGTGATAATGTTCAACCCAAACCACTCGGGTTCAAAGAAGAAGGTTATGCTGTCTCTGGAGGAAGTCCCTACAAGATTTACAGGTAAAGGATCCATTCCTAAAGTGCTGATAGATAAGCCTATCCTCCTCTTTATGTAGATTGGTTTGGAGTAATTCAAGGTAAATGGAAGTGGGGATTGCACGATGATTGAATATGCTTCGATCACTTAGAGTCTCCTCCATTATTACCTCCAGAGGTAGGACTACTCTAAGACTATCCATACCCGGCACATTGTGTAATGGACCACATGACAACCAGCTGTCAAACCAAAAATAAGTGGTCTTGCCATTGCCAAAAATGGTATGAAATTCATGGTGCATAAGCTCCCCTGTTCTCAAGATGGCCATCGAAGTGTATGAGAAGGTGGGTTTACAATTTATACTCTAAATGCTTCGACCTTTTAAGAAAAATACTATGCATCCATTTACACTATAATGCTTGTTTATCCATCTTTAATCTCCAAAGTCTTTTGGCCAATATGATTGTATTCATCAACTTTAGAGATATGATGTCAAATCTGCCTTTGTCTTTTGGTAAATGTATATACTTCCATTACATGTAGGCTTTCCTACCATAATCCTCCTGACCATGCTAAGGAAAGTTATTATAGAGCTTCTTTATAGTTTTAATGACTTTCCTAGGAAGAACCAAATGACCAATCTAAAAAACATTTATCGAGTTCAAAACAGATGATATAAGTTTTAATTTGCCTGCAATTGCTAAAGTTTTAAAGTTCAAATTAGCAATATTGTGTTTGATTCGTTTAACCAATAAAGAAAAATCAATAGCTATATAAGTAGAGTTTGAAAGAGGTATACCAAGGTAGATCACTGGGAGGGGTTGAAATCTAAAACCATTTATAGAGTGGAGATGTGTTTCATACCCCAATGCAAATTTGGATAAGAAGAAGCTACTTTTGGCAGAGTTAACCTCCAAACCAGAGAGTTTATTGAAGATTTTGAGTGCTTTCATCAATATGGAAACTAAAGTGTGGTCCGCCTTTGAAAGAAAAATAAGATCATCTGCAAAGCTTAGATTGGTAATCCTCAGACCTTTGCATTTGGAGTGGTATTTAAAAGCTTTGGTACGTGCAACAACTGCTATTAAAGTTCTATTAAAAACCTCCATTACAAGGATGAAAAGATATGGATGGATATAAGGGGCCACCTTGTCGAAGTCCTTTGGAGCTCTTGAAATGGTTGGTAGGCTGCCCATTCACCAGGATTTTAAACAAAGAAGTGGTGACACATTCATAAATCCTCTTGATGAAGGTGTGTGGTTAGTTTAAGGCCATATACGTGTTTAATAAGAATTGCCAGTTAACATTGTCAAAAGCCTTCCTCAAGTCTACTTTAAGGAAGCATTTCTTCTTACCTCTTCGAGAGCCATAAGGTTTAATGAGTTATTGCATAAGGCGTATGTTGTCTCCTATGACCCATCTAGGGATGAATGCACCCTGAGGTAAGTTGATGTAATTAGCCAAAACTTTCTTCAATATTTAACCTAAGATCTTTGAGTTGAGTTTTTACACAGTATTTTAACATGAGATTGTTCGAAAGTCAGAGAAAGTATTATGCTTCCTAGGTTTTAGGCACTAGGGTTATGAAGGTACTGTTAAACTCTATTAACAACTTCCCACTATTGAAGAATTCAAGAATAACAGTTATCATCGTAGGCTCAATTAGGTGCCAGGCCTTATTGTAGAAGAATGGATTAAATCATAAGCACCACATAGTAATGAAGGTTGAAAAGTTAATTCCTAGTTGTTATGTAGTAAGGAGATGATTCTGTTGTAGTTTTTCCTAGAGATGACTTTTCTGTGGAAGTAAATAGTGTTTTTGTCCCCCTCTTTCAACCACTAGACCATTAACCTTTGTCTCAATAAGGAGTAATCATAATGAAGAGCATTACAGAGGTGTTCAATGGTTGTTCTTTCATAAAAGTTCTAATATAAGTTATCATAAAAATCTTAATAGAAGACATAGCAATGAAAATAAGAGTTACATGGAGAAGTAGAACATCAATCAGTGAAGGCTCCCTAGCATTGCTCACCACACCGTTCACCTCTCTTCTACTCGACTTTCTCCACTCTACTTACTCTGTCTGCTTATGCTTCTCTTCTTGACCTCCCTACCCGTGCTTTCTCCTATGTTATCTTCTTCATTACCTATTTACCCTTACCAATCTTTACTTCTGGCTCCCGACCCATTTCTTCTTCATCTCCTACCAAACTAGCATACATAGACCTCATAAACTTCTCGCCACTGACCTCACATTCCACTCCCACTCCACCTATTGTCCCCTCTACCCCTCCCACTCTAACTAACCCATCTCTAACCCTAACTCTGAACCACCACTACTAACATCCTTAGAACCTGGAGCCAGGTTGTTGGTGAAACCACCCTCGAGGTGAAACTATGCTATAACCCTCCTTTAGCCACCACCGAACACTTGATTGTAGCTCTCCCTCTTAAGGTGCTCCGAATTAGTGCTTCCAAACAACACTCTACCCTGGTGGGATTCTTCATCAATATAAGAGTGACCTTCCATGTTATGAAGCATTGAGCTATGAGCAATTGGAAATCCTTTGGATTACATGAGGCTCTAATTAATAGTGAGGAAATGTTCCTATTTCGATTTGCGAATATTGAGGATGCCAAGAAAGTGATCCAAACCAATCCCTGACACATCTAGATCAAACTGCTTCTTCTACAAATTTGGAGACCTGGCTTGAAAATGGAAGACATCAAGCAAGATAATATACCCATCTGGATCCACATACATGGCGTACTATTAGAATACTGGACTACTGTTGGTCTCAGTTACATTTTCAGTTATTTAGGTGAGCCTATTTGCTTAGATCAAGCAACTGAAGAGGTGAGGAGGGTTCAATATGCTAGAATATGTGTTTTGGTATCTCCATGTCGATCATGCCAGATAGCATTCCTATCATTAGACTGGATGAAGATCTTGAACCATTTAAAAATCAACTTTCTATCTCTTATGCTTAGAAACCACATTCTAATGTCAAGAAAGTGTGGAAGCCAACTGGATGACTATTCACTTTAGGGGATTATGAGGAAGTTCTGGGATTAGCTGAAGCACAAATTGAGATACAATCTTCTGTCTAACCAGATGCACATCTTGAGTCAAAAGCACCAACCCCTACTTTGCTAGTGGATAATCATATGGATGCTAATATCTTGTACCTCCTTAAGTGGCTATGCAACTTGATTCCCTACCTACTCCTAATGGCAGTCCTTTAAATAAGGTAGATTCCCCTTCTTTGGATACTTCAGACTCTTCTGAGATGCCTATAGATTGTGAATCAGGCATGAGCACTCAAACTACACCAAATAAGCCTTCTACTCTAGATGAGTTTGTAACAATGGTTAAAAGGAGGTCTAGTAGAAAGAAAAAGGTTCCCAGATGGTTTGGAATATCAGAGGGGTCAATGCTCCTCACAAAAAACTTTTGTTGAGGAACTCTATTATGCAAAATAAAGCCTTCCTAGCTGGTTTCTTGGAAATCTGTATACTCAAATTGCAACATCCTCCATTTCTTCCCTAGTAAATGAAACCTAATATCCAATTATCACCACCATCTAAATGGGAGAATATTAGTTATCTACAATACTATGACAGTTACCACCATAACAGGCTTCACCTCAGATCTGTTGATATATCTTGATGTTGTCCAGAAGGATTCGGGTATGTCCTTCTGCACACATTCATCTATGCTTATAACAATCCATATCAACGAGCTGCACTCTAGAGCCAAATCAAATCCTTAGCATCCTCTATATCTCAACGATGGATTTTACTTTGAGACTTCAATGCCTTCATTCACCCAAAAGGCCACAAGGGATCAGATATGTTGGGACCCCTTGCCATGAGATAAGACAAATTTTGGTTGATATTCAAGTTATGGATATTCCTCGAGGGGGCAATTTTTTCACTTGGAGCAATAAACAAGATGGAGACAACCTCATGCAAAATAATTTAGATAGATGCTTAGTTAATCAGTTATGGTTCACCAATTTCCCAAGTTGTTACACTCACTTCAGCACCCTAAGTCTCTCTGATCATTCAGCTCTCATAATTCATTTAACTTCAGAAAGAGTCACCTTCTTGTTTCATTTTAACAACCTCGTAGTTGGACTTATGATAGTTGTAAATTGCATCATGTTTTTGTGGGTAGTTTAGTTTGTATTTAGTTGTTAATTTGATTGTTTAGTGCGTGTTAGGTTAAAATTGTGTTAGTTAGTAGATATTTATGTTTTATAGGTTAGAGTGTGCTTTTGAGCTTCATTTTCAGCTACATTTGGAAAGCTTCAAAGAGAGAGAGAAAGAAGAAAAAAGGAAGAAGAGGAAGAAGAAGTGGGTCTCCTGATGTTACTGCGTTCCCGAATAAGTGGGTCTCCTGATGCTGCTACCTTCTTGGATTATCCGATCCAAGATCTTTCTCTTTTCCATTTTCAATGTTATTCATTCAATGTATAAGATTGAAATGGATTGTATGATGCTGGATTTTGTATTGTTGATGATGTTCTAACTCTTCCTTCGGGATTTACCTTGATTTAATGCTAATATACTTATTTTTGTGTTTTATTGATTGGGTGTTGTAATTAATTACGGTATTTACATATTTAGGTAATAAACTGTGAGGGTGAACAAGATAAAAATGATTGGATTGGATTAATAAGAGCTGGCCGATTCAGTAGATCACGTGATTAATCTTATCGGGTTTTGTGTGGAGAGAGATCCCGTGTGAATCCTAGTAGTTTATTAGAGGGCTTAAGATCTAATTAGAATTATGAGTCTTTTGTTAATTGAGAGATTGCAATTCAATAAAGGTTTATGATTTAGGGTTTAACGATTATAACTTGAGAGAGGGTAATCGACTCTTTGATAATCTAGAACCAACACCACAATAACGCATAAATAGCTAGATTAACATTAATGATTGGAAAATCTCCTCTCTCATAACTTGGTAATTTCTCTTGAGTGAATTTCATTATGACATGAGTTGCTCAATTTCCCTTGTTTGTGTCTTAATTTTCTAAATTAAATTCCTGCTAATCAAATTCCCGTATTTACTTTTCTGTGCATTTTTATTTTATTTTCATTTTATTAATTTTCTAGCCTTAAATTACCTAGATTAGATTAGTTCCCCCTCCTCATAGGATCGACCCTTCACTTGCTACAATTCACAACCTGTGCTCTTGCGGCAATTGAAGGCTATAAATTGTAACACTCGACACCTTCGATCAACTTGTTGAATTTGACTCATGTATTATGAAAGCATTATGTACACCAGTTCAAGGAACCAAGCAATACATTCTTGCAAGGAAGCTCTCACTCATTAGGTAGGAAATGCAAGTGTTTTTTAAAAACAACAATGGGAACACTCATCATCTATTGAATATTGCACAACCTACTCTAGATAGAATCCAATTACATCTTCAAGATGATCCCCAGTCTCCATCATTGCTCGAGTAAGAAAGAACAACCATTTAACACCTTTCTAGTGCTCTTAATTATGATTACTCCTTATTGAGAGAAAGGTCAAGGGTTAAGTGGTTGAAAGAGAAGGATAGAAACACTGCTTACTTCTATAAAAAAAGTCATATCTAGGAAAAACCACAACAGAATCATATCCTTGCTGCATAACAACCAGGAATTATCTTCTCAACCTTCATTACTATCTGGTGCTTATGATTATTTTTCTCAGCTTTTGACAACTCCTTCATAGGACACTTCTTTTGAACACCTTCTGAGTTAAATTATGCAATGTCATATTACTGCTATTGAAGCTGAATGGTTAACACAACCTGTTTCTAGTCAAGAAGTTAAGGATGTCTTGAAAACATTGAACCCATACAAAGCCCCTATTTCGGATGGATTCAATCCATTCTTTTACTATAAGGCCTAGCACCTAATCAAGCCTATAGTGATAGTTGTTATTCTTGAATTCTTCAATAATGGGAAGTTGTTGGTAAAAACTCTTGCTATCATTGCTATGTCTTTTATTAAGATTTTTATGATAACTTATATTAGAATATAGTAGATGTTAATTTTGAACATATGGAATGTGGAGTGAACGATTTTATATTTGATATATTGATTTTGATACTATATTTGTATGAAAACTAGGGTAATAAAAATTGAAGGATTGAAATCAAATCTTGTTGTTTATGTTTTCTAATACCTTTTATTGCCATTAAAAGACTTGCATGTAATTATATCATACTGTTAGTTTATGCCCTGCAGTCAATTAGTTAGATGTATTTTAGTGACGTAATTATTTAAATACATTCGTCATCTTATATATATATATATATATATATTGAAATGTATTTGATAAAGTATATAGGATAAAGGTACACTGTACATGAAATTATAATTATAAGATTCATATTGTATTTATATACTATCTCTAAATTATTTACAATCAATGTTCTATAAAAATTGAATATTAATAAAGCGTAAAAACATTAGCACATATTATGTTTCTTTCTAATGAAGGAAGTAGTTGATCTCGTAAACTAAAATATGAAGATACTTAAACAAATATGTGAGTGTTTGTTAGAGAACAAGTATAATGAACTAACTCCCTATGAGAATTCTATTTAGAACATTACTTATAAGTTTATAAAAATTCTCATTGTGATGATTGTATAAGTGATTCTTTGACTTAAGATCTCAAAAGTATCTCATATAGGGATTACTATATTTTGATACTACTTATGACCGATTATAATCAAGGATCTCAATTAGTAGTTATTGAATATAACATGAACTATATGGAAGTAGTTTTATGATCAATATATGATTCATTACTTTAAATTGATTAGAGAGAATGTTTTATTATTCTCAATTAATATGAATTTGGAAAATCCTTGATCAAAGGGGAATGACACTTTGATAATAGTTTTCAAATACTATTAGGCAAAAGGGTCATTTTTGACCCTTAGTTTTGCACCAATCAACAAGTATGACCCAAACTTTTAGACGTTAACAATTCTAACCCTAACATTTAGAAAATGTCAAATTTTAACCTCATCCTAATGAAAAATTCAAATGATTATGTTAAGTGTCAGGTCAACGCTGACCTAACACTTGAAAAATATTTTTTATTAAAATGAATAGGCCTTTGTGCCACATCAGCATTGACGTGGCAAGTGGTACCTAGATTTTAATTAAATAAAAGAAAATTTTAATTTTATTATTAAATTTAGGGCCTACCTTCATCGTTTTGTTTACCGTCTGGATCAACTTTTGAAGAATCTATGAAATTTGGTCCCTTTCTTACCCACCAACTATTTTCAACATCTAATGCTATAGAATGTCCTTAAAGGTACAAGCTCCTTTCTTCACTTAACGTATGTCTCTTTACTTTCCTACAATCAGCAGACCTTTTAACACTCCTATGAGATTCATCCAGTCCTGTTTCTGATGAAGTTAAACAGTTTGGAAGTTGTAATAGTACATAAATGTAGGCTTTGAGTTCATAAAGATAAGCACTGACCTTGAACCTGTTTGAATTTAGAACATTACATGGCTTTAAAAGATCAAAAGGAGCTGATGAAAGATCATCATTTCTAGTGGCTAAATGGTGGTTTTTCTTCTACACAAATATATTAGATTTTAGTGAATTTGGATATTGTTTAAACATACAACCATAAAGCAAAAGATGGCGTTCATTTGAGTAAACATGAAATGCCTCCAAAGGTTATAAATCTTCAGCAACCTTTGCCTCTACTAAAACATTACGGATGAAGTACCCAAAAAGTTCTTTCAAGATTCGATAATGTCTTTTCCATCTGGTAATGTTAGCTATAGAACCACTTATATCTATTATTCCACTAACTAACTACTGCTTAACATATGCTTGGGGGTAAGATTTTCCATAAAAAATTAGTTCCACACTAAGTAGCTGAAGATGCTTCATATCCTGTCCCTTATGCACTTCATGTTGATCAATCCAACAAATGATGATATTGTGTAAAGGATATAGGCTTTCAAATATATTGAAAACTAGAGCATAATCTCTTAAATGATGATATCATGTAAACTAGAACATATAATAATGCACTGCTAACATGATTCATACACGATATTGGTTCATCAATTGTACCCCTCTTTATGTTCTTTCTGATATAATCTATTAATCCCTATTCACCCCTTTTCAGGAGATGCATTTAGTTGTATTAACTTTGTAGATGGCTTTTTTTCTTGTAATTTAATGATTTTACTATCAAGTTCCATCTCACATGATGTTGGGTATAACAAAGCATGAAGAAGCACCACCTACACCGCTTCGTCCTCTTTCTCTAATAGGTGATACATGTTCACGGATGGATCTCACAATTATTCATCAAATTTTGGTAATGGTGCATTACAAAGATCATGAAGCAACAAGTGAGGTGATTAAATGCTCATTGGTATGTTGCTTATTCTTATTACCAATCCTTTTCTTTATCCTCGTACTAAACTATTGTACAATTATCTTTCCAAGAATGGACTCAACAAATAAGGGATATGTTGGATCCTAGAAAGCGTGGAGACGTAACTTTTAGTTACAAAGATTTTAAAACTACAATAGAATGTTATTCTCAGGCAAGTAGCGCAGGTTCTACATTTTTTATTGTTCATGCTCTCCTATCCAAAACTTAAAGGGATTCTATATCCCTAATCATAATCTAAGTGCAGTTTATAGCTTGTGAAGTATATCAATGTGAGTTGTAATGATCTGCTTGGCCCTTGAATATGCCTTTTCCACTAGCTCCCTAACTTCTGAATCCACCACATCTACAGTTGCCATTGATTCTTGTATATCGAACACTAGCATTTAATAAGAAAATTAAAATTTCAAACAATTAATAGAGGATTTCATAAAATCATGACCACTTTCTACTTCATATCAGTGACTTACATAGCAAAAAGTGGTTCATGGATGATCTATGACTGACCTTCCACCAAGTGCAACAACCATTTGGTTCTCTAAGTAGCTTATGCTATACAATGCAGACTCTAACCTCTCCTCACTTGGAGCAAAAAATGTAAGACCACTGACTTGGCCACGGGGTATGATTGATATCTTGGCCACAAGATTATATTCAGGCATTAAAGCACTAGCCAAAGCATGTCCAGCCTCTTCAGATAATGGAACAAAACGGTTCTGATGGTTGAGACTTTTAGCAATGCAATTAGCCTTACTAGATCTATCATTCTTCCCTTGATGTGGGTTTTGCAGATCTATATGCTTTAGCTTCAGAATGCGACTAGCAACATAAACCTGAGAAAAATCTCTCTTGCCAGTGAATTTAAGATCACGAAGGGATGCAGCTCGAGAATTCCTATAATCACATATTGCCCACTCATACAAGAAGAAAAACAAAGCAAACAAATGACAAGCTCAAACAAAATAAAGGAGGGAGGGTCGGAGCAATGAGGGATGGTCGGAGATATTTCAAAAAAAGAGTAAACAAAACGATGAAGGAGATATCATTTTGTTTACTAGTAATCTAATCCCTCTGCTTAACAAAAATGTTTGGTTAAGGTTTGCGTAGCACCCCACTCCCATAGGGCATATTCCTGAAAAAACCGATGGTATTCAAGAATACACTTTATAAGAGTTGTGTACTAGGACAGTCAATCAATCATAACCATTAAAAACTTTTCACGCATCACACCCATACTTCGAAAAACCAATAACCAAATTTGGCCCATTTTATTCATAAACATTTTTAATAACAAGTGTTACAACCATTATACATATCATCAGAATTTCAGTAGTCACTTGGGCCCATTACAAATACAAAACACTTTTAGTCATAATGTCATTACATAACATAATTATTCAGATACACATGGTACAATAATTACGGAATGCATTCTTTAATACAAAAGAATAATAGAAAAATCTATGCAGATGCGAATTGATCCCGACCTCTATTTCTTACTCGAATGCAGTGGTCAAAGTCCAATTTGTCTAACTGGAGATCTTCTCTAAGCCTGAAAAATGTTGCAAATATTGGGTTGAATTTTGTGAACTCAATGAGTGGACCATCCTCGATTGCTCACTCAATCACATAACACATCAATTCATGTACTCACAAAATTCACATTACTTCATCAATTCAACATGTTCAGCCACATACATTTCATATTCACTTAAATCATATTTCACATTAAAAAATCATTCAAACTATTTATTGCAATCATTTAATGTAACATCCCATCACCGATGGGAAGGGTATTTTAGTAAAGGGTTAGGAGTATTGAATTATATCTCGGCATAATCATACAACATATAGCCTCTATAAATGAGGATTTGTTCATCCACATGGTATACATGCATTCATGACATTTCCGACATAAGTGTCTAATTGTGATCTTTTGTGAAATTTATGTGAAAATTGTATTTGAAAAATTATTCTGAGTGCGCCATAA
>JANZLC010000007.1:6706291-6722882 GCA_026413385.1 Erythroxylum gracilipes | reverse complement strand
GGTACTTTGATATCAACAATTCATTCACTAAGTTATAACCTCAATTATCACCTCATACATATCACACATTTAGTCACTTAATCTAAGCATCATTCTAGGTTTTCTCAAAATAGATTTTCGGGTCAATATTGCATTGCTATTTTGAAAAAGTAAATTGAAGTATTTAGGCAATACATTCTTCTAAAAAATGTTTTCATATGTCTTAAGTTTCTAACGACACCAAGTTCACATAATTTGGTTTAGTATTCTACAATTTATACACAAAATGGTTCAGACTATACTCACACCATGGCAGTACACAATACTCAACTTCAAGCCAAATTTTTTAACTCTTGGAGAAAGAATTAAAATTCGAGTCCTCATGAAAAATATAGCCATATGTCTATAGTTTAATATAAAATTAAAATCATCCCATTTGGATGTCTACATATCAAGCTATGGCAAAAATACAGATGTCTATTCAGTGAAAACACTCCATTTAACATATTCCAACACACTTCATTATTTTCATGATAATTCTTTTCTTTTGCACGATTGTGACAGAACCCCTTACTCATAGGGGTGTTGCATGACCGTGGAGGGGTTCTGTCACGATCATGCACTAGCACAATCGTGACAGACGAACTTGCTAAAATTAATGAGCTTTTAATATCACTATCACACTAATTTTTCCCATTTCAAGACACCATATTACCCTTTTTCATTAGCATCAAACTCATTTTAACTCATCTTTATAGCACTTGAAGAGATCAACATTGATACACTAAGAAAACAGAACATAAAGCCCATCCATTTATCTATCAAATTGCTGCACAATTTCTACATCATTTCAATGATCATTCTAACTCAAAACCATCTTAACAACAACTTATGAAATATTGATCATCATATATGTAAAAGCAAGAGATGTACATACCCAGGTTTTCTCATTCACGTTTCAGTATATACGTATTACCATTTAATGATCATCTGACCTTTAACTATCATCAAACATGTTTTATGTAACAAATCATGAAGAGTAATGCTTTAGACTTACTTGTTTACTCCAAGATCTTCAAATAACGCTCTTAACCCTAGCTTCTCCAGTGCTATTTGATCATCAACATTCAAAGGTGGTAGGTTGGGTCTTTAGTAAGAAATGAAGAAGACAACAAAACAGTAGGAGGAAATGAAAGGTGAAAGTAAGCTTCAACGTGGATGGGGTGAGAAGTGAGTATCGAAAATGAAGACAAATAAAGAAGATGATGAACAAAATGAAGTGATCGTTTAACAATTGAAAGACAAAGAAAAGAAAATGGTCTTTCACTTTGAAAATTTTTGTGGGTTAGTAAAATAATCATGACACCTTCCACTTAAAGATTAAAGGTTAAATTGGGTATTTACTAAAGCTACCATATGATTTTTTTTTATCATTCGAATTGTCCCTCAATTCCTAATCTAATTGTCTCCTAATTTTAAATGACACTTGTCATTAAATCTCAATGCCTCTTATCAATAATTTCTACTGCTATTTGACAATTAATTCTACTACTATTTATCAATTATTCTACCACTTGGCTTTTTTTCTAGTTCAAAAATACTCATAATTATCAGAAATTTCTCATATTTTACCAAAAATTATAAATCACTAATTGTACACATCAACTCAATTTTTAAGACACAAAATCCACAATTCACATTATAATCACATTAAGTATCAATTATACCCGGAGAATGTCAAATGAGTGCATGTACAATTATTGAAATGTGTGCAAAACAATCAAATTCATATGTATGAATTCTATATTATACATGAATAAAAAATATATTTTTCTAATCAGGGTTCTAACCTTTAGTATGAAAACGAGATGTTATAGTTTGTTTAACATTTAATAAAAATGGTGGGTCCCACATTTAATAATAATATTAATATTTTATTTTATTTAATTAAAATATGGGTCTCGCATTACCACGTCAGTGCTTACATGGCATAGGGATCCATTCGTTTTAATAAAAAATTATTTTTCAAATGTCAAGTCTGCACTAACTTAACACTTAACATAATCGTTTGAATTTTCCGTTAAAGTGGGGTTAAACTTTGGTGTTTTCCAAATGTTATGGTTAGAATTGTTAACGCTCGAATAAAGGTCATACTTGTTGATTAGTGCAAAACTTAGGATCAAAAGTGACCCTTTTGCCATACAATTAATTGAATTTATTACTAATGATAGAGAACTAATATGATTGAACTCAAAGCATTAATTTCATATTCTATGGCTAATTGAAACATTGCGTGATAAAATGATTGAACTATACGGAAAAATTATACACAAAAAGATTAGTTAAAATTAATTTGACATTCCTAAATATTTAATTGGTTATGATATGTTGCTAGATGTAAAAACTTGATATATAGATATAAATAATTTAATTAGAGAATTAAAGATGCATTAAAGAGTTTAATTTATCTAATCATAAATATAATTTATGATTATAATTTTTATTTATTACTACATATTTGAGAACATAGTGAGTCACATACAAATAATAAATTGAAGAGAGAAAAATGTGTTAATCAAATTAGACTTAATTGTAAAAGTTGAGAAACTTTATAATTAAATATAAGATAATTAATAAATAAAGACTAATATGAGATATTAGATCTCATTTGGTCCTAATTGGTATTTAATTAAAATTAATTATAATTCTACTTAAATTTTAATGAAATTAAAATTTTATTTTAATTGAATTACTAAAAGATTTCAAACATATTATAAATAAACATATGCTCTAAAAGAACTAAAACTTTTTATATAATTTCTATATAACAGTTGTAGAGATCTCTCAACACGTTCTGTGAATACTATTAAATGCTGAGCACATGTGCAATCATGATAGTTGGGATAAACTAATTTTAGAAATAATTAGAAGAAAATGATCAAACTTTATAATAAGGTAAGAATTATGATTTATTATGATTTATATATTAATCATATTGTAAATTTTAAATGATATTACTTTTAAAAAAATTAAATGTAAAATATTCATATTTATTCCATTATGCGTGAAATCAAATTTAGTCTTAATTTTCCAACACATAATTCATTGTTAAAAGCGAGAAGCAGACTACCATAATATATAATTGTCAAGGTTCCAAAGTTAAGCTTGCGAAGATGTGTTCGGACCAGGACAAACACTAGAGTTAAGAAACACAGAACTGCGAAAGTGACTTAATAAAAGAGAATTTCCTGAGATTGGATCCTTCTTTAGCAACCAATATTATTGTTTGTCTCAAACCCTTGAAGGAGATGTCGTCCTTTTTTTTCCATTAATGCGCGCCTTTTCCCCTGCAAAAGATGTTGGAATGGTGACAAAAGAATGAAGCCCCCTGCAAGGCAAAAACCTGGAAACTATACTACACTATCTGACCCCTGGCAGACACCAAGCTTTTTAGGTTTTGATGATGCGTTACTTCACGGGATAGTTTATTGAGCCCTCTCGCTTGACTGATCAATCTTTTCATATTATTGTACCCTTCCCATGTTAGAGCTCATTTGGATTCCTCGGGTTTGGAAAAGTAGCAATTACTGGAGATGCGGTAGACGGTTCTAATCAATTATCAATCACCTAGAGAAGATCAAAACATGTTTACCCCGGAAAGGTTTATGCTAACAAACAAAGTTTAGAACTTTTAATAGTCCAGCCAATGCCCCTTTCAGGGTCTTTTACCAAATAAAAATATGTTCCGCTACCAATAATGTCAGAAGAAGAGAAGCTAATTCGTACGGATAGTTCAGTTAGTTTTTTAGAGGGTAATTGCGTTCAAGATTTTTGGTTCGAATCTCGGCAGCGACAGTGTGGGGGTTCTTTCAATGGAGGGCCTCTTGTGCGCACTGAATATAGGATCGCTTTTCTGAGTACGCACTGAGTACAGGATCGCCTTCCTAAAAAATTGGCTGGAATTAAACCGTGTTTCAATCCTTCAATAATAGGTCCTAAAATTAGAGATTCAACAGAAAAGCCAGTGAGCAATAAACTAAAAGGAATAAGATCTTAACTTATTCAATGGATATAGTGCATCGGAATACGCAACCAATGCAGCTGGTCCCTTGCTCAAAGTCCCTGGATGTTTCCCCGTCAACAGAAACACTAAAGTCTGCCCTAGCGTATCATGTGGGAAAAAAATATTACAACTATTATTTACGCCTTGTCAGATAGGGACGGTGAGATTTTAGATTTAACTTCATGTCTGTACGTGAACCTCAAAAATTAAACAAAATTGTTTCTTCCTCTACAAATGAAATTTAGACGTCTGACGTCTCATCACTGAGTCAAATCTTTTGCAGATTTTTTTTAATACAATATTAGTGCCCATCATTTCTTTGTGAGTTCATGGACAAAAGATGATCATTGCTTCAGATAACATCAACTTGGAGTCTTTATTCGGCTTTACACCAAAGCAAGCTTGGTTTTCTCTGCGTAAGCCACACATAATTGTTACAACTAGAATATGGATTTTACTTCTAAAATCGTCATCTTACGATGAAGATTAGTTTAATGGTTGTATAAGTTATTTGGTGCCTTTCTATTTTTAAGGTGTCTTTCGGATAGTTCAGTAATATAAGAGCTATCAGGTTTTGAATTGGGTCACCTCACGTCACAAGTTCAATTCCCCAAATGTTATAGAAATTGCTTATAGGTTATTTCGCCAAAGTTGGCAAATAAAGCGTGGTAGAATAAGTAAGGTTTGAAATACTTCTCCCACAAACTATAGCTTTTGGGATCGGTGATATTAGAGCCACCAAGTTTCGGCCTGAGTCGCCTCACGTTGTAAATTCGAATCCCTGAAAGATAACGAGATTTAGCTTATAGGCCATTGCTTCAATATGACTAAACATTGCGTCATCAGAGTATGCGCAAGTAGAAGTCGTGGTAGTTGTATAAGTGATTTGGTGCGCTTATACCTTCAAGGCATCTTTTGGGTAGCTCAATGGTATCAGAACCATGTTTCATGTTTTGATCGATGGTAACATTGTCTCTTAATAAGGGTGAGTAGGGAGAGAGCCCATAAGTAATGGAAATACTACCCAATGACCATGTTCATTTGTCTTCAACTTTATCTATGCCTAGTTTACCTTCTAATATAAAGCGTGTGTTATTTAATCGTATAGAAAATCTAATAGAGATAACCCATATTCCTATAAAAAATAGTATTTGTGAGTGTTCTTTACCTTTGTTAAGTCCGTACAGTATTTATTCTCGTGATCGTTCTTAGATGAGAAGTATTCGTACTATATTGTCTACATCTAGACCAAAAGTAAAAGAAATCATTCATAGTTCTAGATTAAAACAGTGTGACCTCAGATCTACAACCGCAGAACAATACGTAAAGCTTGAAATTTCTAAGGAGCTGATCTCTCTCTAGAGGGAGCACAATCATACACGTCTTGTTCTTGCACTTTATGAAAGAAAGGAAATACTTGCTACTGCAAGGATATCTCTTCTTGATACTGCCTATACAATGTACCATAATGCTTTGATTGGTACTTTGCTGACAACGCTCAATAATGAAAGTGTCATTCTGACAATAACACCTGATTTCAACATCAGGTTGGATAATCCCCACTTTGTCTGAATGTCTGCAAGTTCAGATCCTGATCACTGGAGCAGATTAAGATCCTACAGCCATCATGGCTACCTTACATTACCAGATGATTTATCGTCTACAGAATTATGCTTTAGGCCTCAACTTTCCAAATTCTACTCCGGATGCTCTTTACATGATTACCGATCATTCCAATAATTAGACTACTATCATCTAGATCCCGAAGCAACTACCAACATAGGAGCTTAAAAAGTTGATGCCTACTTAATGGATCATCAATTACCAAAAAATGTTCCACGTGTCTCATCGACACTCTTTTCACACAATAATTCCTTCGATTCCGAAGACCTTAAAAGATGGAACGATGAAGTCCATCTATGTAAAGCCTAACGAGGATCCATCTGGACCTTCTACATCAGGATCTGTCTTTATGATCTAGCCCGTAGTTTCTCATACGGAAGGTAAATTTGGTCCTCCTATCCATTATTTCAAATCTAATGGAGATCCAGTTTATGTCAGTCATCATTGTGGACATTTTATATAGGATGTCGACCCATCTATGTTCGAACCCCGATTATAAAGTCTATCTCAATTCTGAGTCAGATAGTAATGATGATAATGAACAGTATGCTAGAAGGAGAAGGGAGAAGAAAAAAACCAAAACCTCATTATATGCCTTCTCAACAGTATCATCCATATAAGGATGATCTAGAACTAGATGATTCCAGCAAATCTGTTTGTCTACAAATAGAAAGATTCAGACTCAGATCTCTTCGTGAGATGCTGAAATCTTCTACCTGTCAATCTAAGCCAACAATTCTTGTTATGACTCCTACTTCTATACCTTGCATGATGGTTAAGCCATATGAGGAAGATTTTCCTTCTTTATACAGGAGTATTGATGAAACAATTAGGGTTATCTCTAGCCCTTATAATCGAGCCACAGGAATCACTTCACAAGGAACACTTGTCTCAAATCCTTATGATAAAGTACTTAATTAGCAACCATCAAATGCAGTAGCACATAACAAAATTCTTCGAAGAATTGATTCTAAGCTTGATGGAATTAGTTAACAGACTCATGCTACTCAATATAAAGTCAACATTGTCTCTAAGCAGATCCAACAAATGTATTAGTGTTACAAAGCTCAGATCCAGCAACTTGATGCTGATCTTCGACATTACATTGCTACACATTATATTGGACCTGACTTCGATACCAAAGTTAGAGAATCAAGAAGATACAAGGAATTGTTCAACAAATGGAAGCTGATATGCAATATGCACGATCTAAAACTATATATGGCTCATCCTCTTCAGTATTTCCAAACGTACAACCAGTATACATGTCTCCTATGTATCAGACGTATCCAGAAGAAGCTGACTATTCAAAGGTCTTTAAGTTTAACTATCCTTTGATTAGACAATATATTCATCCTTAGGCAGCTCAAGCTAAACCTAAGAAATCAAAGTCAAAGCCAAAGCCTGAAACCAGTTCCTGAGCCATCACCTTCGTTCATTAAACCTGAACTAGTTAATCAGTGGAGTAAACCGTTACAGATCCATACACCTCCTAGTTCTCCGCTGAAGTTTCAACCGTCCACCTCTATTGGGAAGGATAAAGCGCCTTAGGCAAAGTTCATCGCAACTCTTGCATCTACATTGGCTGCAGAAGATTCATCCACTCAATCAAATAATACAGAAGCTTGTTCTGAAGCCTCTGTCCCAACATCTAAAGTCTCTACAACAATCTTTGAGTCATCATCTGAACAAATCTCTGAACCATGTACTGATTCTTTAGCCCAGCTAGCTGATCTACCCCCAAAGAAATGGAGAGATTGCTTGCATGAATTTGGTGCATGGATAGATCTACAAATGACTTAACCAAATAATTCTTTACAGAATATTTTGTCTGAGTTTACATCTCGTTTCATTAGTACTTTGCGAAAATGGTGGCAAAGTATTAATGGTTATCAAAGACTTCAATATATCCAATTCACTACAGCCGGAGCTCTTCTTGGAATATTTTATAAGGAAATCAATGGTGACTTTCAGCTTATTGATAAGCAGATCTGTCAGGAATATTTTGCAATAAAATGTTGTTCACTTGATAAGCATGATCTATAGAAGTATTATCAACAAATGATGGAAAAGGTAATATCTTTTAAATGGTTGGAATGATGTTAATCTTTGATATACTTTTATCTCATCCCTTCTAGATCAACTGCAACTGAAGTTATAAAGGACCAATGTTTGTTTACAACAAGATATGACTAATATATCTCTTGAAGAAATCTCCCAGTTTGCTTTAGCCTCTCATGATAAGTTAGGTGATTAACTTGCCTTATTCAAGAACATCATTAATGGTAGTCCAATTCTTAAACAGGCTTGCAAGAAGCCTTATCTTCAAATTAAGTGCAAAGAATAGAAGACTTGTCAATATCAAAACAAGAAGAAAGATCATCTTAAATAAGTCTATCATAGAAGAAAGTTCCACAGACAAATGGAAGGCTACAAGCCTCTTAGAAAAACATATAAGAGAAAGAATGGCAAGAAGAGAAGAATGGTCAGATTCTTTAAGAAATCCTCTCATCGCCAGAAAGTTGATCAATGTTTTCTCTGTGGCCAACAAGAACACTTTGCACACACTTGTCCTCACAAAACAAAGAAGGATGTCACCTTATTAAAGTAGATTCAATCAATTTTGCCTATTCATTCCTCCAATAACTTTGAAGATCTGATTGAAGAATAATCTCATGAAGATAAGGACATAAAGTTTGATGTTTCTGTCACGACCTCTGAAGATGAATCTTCTGACTCCTCTGCTTCTCTATACATGCTATAACACACCTATATGAAGTTAGATCGTACTCCAGTTCAACGACGATACGTCCAAATCTAACTCTTCCAACAGGATAAATATGAAAGACCCATCAAAGTTATTGGGTTTATGGATACTGGATCCAACCGTACAATCATGAAGCCCAACATTTTACCTTCTGAAGCATGGACCTCACATGATGTATATTTAACAGCTATAGATGACAATTCATTCAAAATAGGGCTTATTACAAAGAGAAAGATCAGGATACGATTCTTTCCACAATGTACAGTTTGGACTAAAGTGCTTGGAAACAATCTACCTTGCTCAAATATTCTCATTGGTATGGATACATACAGTAAAGCCTCACCTTTACAGATCCTACCCGCAGCTCTCAGGTATTGATCATTTTTCAATCTTTAAACTGACATAAAAAATGTGTTTGAATTTTCTCAGGTGCCTACACTATATGCATCGCTAAGAGATAAACAGTTGGAATACTGTCCTGAGTCACATGCACAGTTTGCTCACCCATATCCTCTGTGAAAAAAGGCTGACTTTTTCATAAGTCTACCTTTCAAAAAGAATGAGGATATCAATCCCACAATAGCCACAAATCTAGGGATGAACCCTAATGATCTAAAGCTTGCACAAGATTAGTGTGCTATCCTTCTAAAGCAAGGATTGATTGAGCCACAAAATCAGACTGGGCTTGCCAGATGCTTTTATGTCAAAAAACGTTCAGAGAAAAAGTGTGGAAAAAAGAGAATAGTAATTGACTACAAGCCTCTAAATGCATTCTTGTAAGATGACAAGTTTCCTCTTCCAAAGATCAGTACTCAGGTACTATTTTCAAAGAAGTTGTTAAAAACAAGTTTGGTCTTAAAACAGGATTTTGGCAACTAGGTATTCACCCAACTGAGGGATACAATACTGCATTCTACATTCTTAATGCATAGTACCAATGGACTTTTATGCCATTTGGGCTTAAAGTCGCCCCATCACTATTTCAAAGAACAATGACCAAGATCTATGAGCCTATCCTCTACAGTGCAATCATTTACATAGATGACATTCTCCTATTTTCAAAGACTCATGAGAAACATCAGGCCTTACTGCAACAATTCTTGGATCTTACTAAACAGTATGGTATTATGCTTTCAGCTTCGAAAAGCATCATTGGCACTATAGAAATTGAATTTCTAGGTATGCATTTCAAATATAGATTCTACCAGCCTGATCCACATATTGCGCAAAAGCTATTACATTTTCTTGATGAACATCTCACTATGAAATAGATACAACAATTTCTTGGGATTGTTAATTACATCTGTGAGTTCATACCGTACGTGGCAGCTCATCTTTCATGTTTATTTAAGCTACTAAAATGGAATTCACCTTGGCCTCCTGATAGATAGAATCCATCTTGGCCTCCTAATATTTTCCCTTCCTTTTGTCATTATAAATATCCTCTTCAGCCAAGTATCATTACAACTATTTCATCTTTTAAAGTTTTTCGTTATCAAGTTTTTATGGCTAGTCAACCTCTCGTTGCCTTTACAAAGAAATCTTTTCCTCCCATCACTAGTATACCCACTAGTGTTGTTGAAGTTGCCTCACTTGCTCGTATGAGTTTGTTTTATTATTTGCATCAGTTTCTTCGTGAACATAACTCTCTTGGAAGTCCCATAATATTCAACCTCAAAGCACCTTATCTTAATGTGACTTTTCTCCATGATCCTCTTTCTAAAAACACATTATGGTATCTTTGGGCACTATCTACCCTTTATGCTTGTGCTGTCACTATATCTCCTCTTCAGCTCTATCAACATCTCTGTGACATAAACAATGGAAGCTCTTTGTTATGGATATTCTTGGAATGGTTTCAACCATTGTCTAAATGGCGAATTGATATGTCACAAATTCTAACTCACCATCATTTATGGAATACTGCCTTGACTGATCATAATGTTTATGCCATCTATGTTTTACATCGACCTTACTGTATGAGTACTTCCAGACATTTGTGTACTCTAAATCATCTTTAACATTGGCGAACTACTCTTGATTGGTCTATAAAAGGCACACAATTAATGAACGAATTACACTCCTTTTTGGATCAATTCAATCAGTTCCCAAGCAATCCTCCTTCTACTATCTTCACATCCCTTGGTCCATATTTTGGAGACATTGCTTTTCTCACACTACTTATTACTCCATCGCCATCTCAATGGACATCGGTATCCTCTTCTGATGTTATCAACATTCGCGTCGGTAAAGTACCTTGTCGACCATATCACTATTCCACAACTTCAAGCCCTATTTAGGAGTCTACTTCTGTTTCTAGTCCAGGACTTTCTACTTGGACTCTCACTGATCTCGGTCCACTTCTTGAGCATATTAATGGTGACTTGGCCTGACAGATGTATGTGACACTAATCTCACTTTATCTCTTTAAAAGTGGGACTCGTCTATTTAGAAGTTTGCTTTTATTTTTGAGTCTTTTGATGAAAAGAGAATTTTTGTGACCTACAAACTACTGTATAAGATTCTATCTTATCATCATACTGTTTTCCTTTTAGAAAGTTCTTTATTTTTTCAAAGTAGTGTTGTTAAATGTGTGATGATTATACTTTAAAGTTATTTTTTTTTCTAAAGTTGTAATGAGTGTGTCTCTTGATAGAGTTACTTTTTTATCCTTGCTTTGCCTATAGAAGCAAGGCTCCTCTTTCATTGTAAGCAGACTTAGAACTAGATTTGAAGAAGTTTAATGAAGTTTGATTTGAGCGTTTCTATTCTCTCTAAGTTCTCCCTCTCCTAAAAGCTTAAATCCTGAATGATTTTTGCTATTTCTCTTAATATAGAGACAAGTATGCTCTTCACTTGCTTCTTCTGAAAATCTTGTATATCAAAAGTCTAAGATAGTTTGTGACTGTTTTTAAAACAATTCTACTATGAGATTAGAGTTTAACGGGGAAAAGAGTGTAAGTACTGTTGCGACTATTGTTTCAAAAGGAGAAAGGGAGTTATGAATGGTGTAAAATTTTTAAGAAGAAAGCTAAGAGTTGTGTGTCCGTAGAGAGAATAGCTTTGTTGTCTCGGCCATCATTCTTGAAACTTATCAACATTCCAAAAAATTTTCATATTATTTCACAATAATCTACCAGACACTTCAGTAGCTTACAATTTTACTTTAATTAGGGAATGGTTCTCTCAATGAAATTATTTTAGCCAGTTGATTATTGTACTCTTTCTGTGTGCGCTTATGAGTGCCAGTGCGGTATAATATGGGATAAAGGCAAATAAGAGTATTAGGAGATAGTGACATCCTTGGCTAAAACAACAGATAAGAATTGACAAAAGCTCACCTATGGCTCCTCATCGTGGAAACACTTGTGTGGTTGCTTAATGACATCAGAGAGACACAGTTCCTTTATTTCAGATAAAGTAGGCATGGTGGTCCCTAATGCATGATATATATATATACACGTAATGATGGCCAAGTTAGGCCTTCGACAGAACAGAACATTTTATTCTAGGACGGATGACAAACTCAACCTGATTGGGGAACAACAGCGATTCGTTTGGTAGGATATGGTAAAACCAAACCTGTCAAAGTAATTTCAGACCATTCAACGCCAGTCTTCCATTGCAGTCTTTTCGACTTGTTCAGTCATCTTGTTACTAAATTAGTTTCTTTAGAACACTAAAACCTAGTGTAAGTGTTGAGCATTGTTTTCTTCGACATCACTGTTACTTTCCAGTGCACTGTATCTGAGGACATCAATTGCTCAATGACAGACAAAATATCCCCATGTATTTAAAGTTGGCATGCATATCGAGGTTAATGGTTAGATCCTGTAAGGAACAAGACCAGCCATGATTCAAATTCCAGGAAAAAGCATCAGTCAATAGTCACTCGTACGCTTTCACTTTGTAGACACTGTCGAAGACCGCAGCTTCACTTTTGTCTCCTTTTTGCGTTGCAAGAGGCAAGACCCAATTCTTAGTTTACACATTCTAACGATTGCCATCACTTCGCATGATTACCTGCACGCCAAATACTCTCTCTCTCTCTCTGCCTCCCCTAACAGTAACACATAAAAAGTGGTCAAAATTCGAACGAAAAACGAATAAAGGAACGGCAAAATGTAAAACTTTTCCTTTACTTTTCCTGTATTCATACATGCCAGTGTTTTATGCGTTTGTATGCTCGAGGCTGATGTAGAGAGTAAAATTGATGACCTCTAAAATTATCCTCTACTTTATCAACATTAAAATTAATTAATATATTTTCATAACAAGTACTATTCCATAAGTTAACATATTGTATTGTTAAATGTGTACAACAAGCTCTTCGTACAAATAAGAATTTAATGTATAATCTTATATATTACATTGAAAAACTATTATATTTTGATTGTTATTGTTGATTTACATCCTATAATCAATCATATGTTAATAGTTTAGTAAAATAATTATTTAAAAGCATTATGATAAGTATAAATTATAGTGTGTTTTTTATGCATTAGAGTGTGTTTTGAGTATTTTTTTTAAGTGATGACCTAGATTTATGCACTTACTAGTGTTTTTGTGTTTTTTGTTTGATTGTTGCTAGTTAGGACACGAATGTGAATTTAATTGTATGCTTTATGAGATGTAACATGTTTGATGACAAGTACAGGCAAAAAAGTTAAAGAAAAGATGAAGAAGGAGCTAGAGAACTAAATTGGGTCACGAACGTGCACCTGCACGATTGTGCATAAGGGTAGCATGAACTTTGGTGAAACCTTTTTCACGATTGTGCATAGCATGCATGATCATGAAAGAAAGGATGTGCAGGAAGCTGTGGTAGACAATACTGCAAATGCCAAAATTCCAAGTTGTGAGATTTTTGTATTTTTAGTGATTTAGAGCTATTTTTGGAACAAAAAAGTGTAAAAACCCTAAAAAGAGACCTAGGAGGATTAAAAAGTATAAAAGACAAAGAAAAACACCAAAAGAGGCAGCCGGAAACACAAAAGAAAAGATCAAAGAGACCAAACTCCTGAATAACACAAGTTGCATAGTTTTCCAGTATAAGGAAAAAGAAGAGAAGACATTCATAATTCAAAACTCTACTCTTTTCTTTTCTTTCCTTGTTCTTGTATGTTAACAATGAATCAATTAAGATATATGTTGGATATAGATTGCTAAACTTCCTTTAAGGATTACTGTTGAATTATTTGTTAATACATTCTTGATTTAATAAATATTCTTTGTGATGTTCATTGTTTTATATTCAATTTGAATTGAAAGATTATGTTGAATCATCTATATTGTGTTATGTAGTGAGAGTTGGTACCATAATAGACCTATAAACATTTAGTTAATAGGCAATTGAAGAGAGATCTTAATTGTTTGTTAGTTACCCATAAGATTGCTTCAAATCCAATTGGATAGTTAGGAGGAGTTTTGATAGATCAAGAGCTCACAATTATCTATTAAGTAGGATTGCTTGGTTAGATCTTAAGAGAGGGTGATCATAATTATTAAATATCTAGGTTCATGTAGTGTTAAATCACGAAGGTGAAGTGAAAACAAATAAGGATAGAAGTAATTTCTAATTTTTCATCACTAATTAATCAATTATTTCACTATTGCTTGTTTAATTATTCAGTTATCAATTTTATATAGTTTAATTTATTTTCTCATTATATTATCGTACTGTTTACCTTAAACAAAGTGTTGCAAGAATTATTAGGTAACTAATATAATCCTCGTGGGACCGATACTTTTGATACTATAAGATACGATTCGTATACTTATGGTAAAGAAAGTTTTTAAAATAAACTTTAACACATGCTTTATCTTATACATATTCAAACATATATGATAAAATTCATAAGGTAAATATACATTGTAAATAAAATTATGATGTGATCATAATTATAAGATTCATATTAAATTTATGTATTATTCTTAAATTGTTCCTAATCATTGTTCTATTGAGATTGGACAGTAATAGTGTAATAGTTGGTTTCCTAACCTATTGATTGGGATTAGAGTGATAGCCATATGAATTGCAATATATTAGAAAGAATTGGTACATTTGGGATATGATTTCATTCACATGCATAACATGAGCATATATGTACGCATAAATGTTGATTTAGGAAAGTGCACTTAATTGACTATTCTAGAGTATGAAAGGTTTAAAATAATTATGATTTGATTGTGTATTGCTTATGCCTTGAATTTTGGTTTGATGAATTACAAGTAGTAAAATTGGAATTGATTGTTACAATTGAAAAATTGATGAATTAAAATGTACATTTAGTCTAGGAAAAATGTTAAGTGGCAAGATAAGTTGACATATGGAAATTTAGGATGACTAAGACTATAAAATAAGTCACATTGGTATGGAAAATTAAGTGACAAATGGCCTAGTATAATTGTGACAACTGGCAGCTTATGGAGAGGACAAGTGACTTACACGCATAGGTGACGAATGCCATTGTAAAGTAGTGACACCTAGCACCTAATGAGTTAAGCTACTATAGGGATAGTTTCTGTTATGTTCATTCTTCTTCTTTCCTTTACTCTTACCACCAAAACACTCACACAACCTCACAGCTTCTGAATTTCGCTTCAATTTTGTTTATAGTCACTTCAAGATCCATACAAAAATTTGCTCAAAGATAGCTATAATCTGCTATCATCATTTTGCCTTTGCTGAAATCATTTTACTTCCATCTTGTACTTGCATGCATGGAGAGCTAAGTTAGCTTGATCATTGAGGTGGAACTTGAGCTAAATAAGTAAGTAAAAATTTGATCTTTGTGGTCTGTTGAAATATCTATTATGATGTCTGAATTAGGATGGAATGCATGTGGCGTTGATGATGATGTTGTGTTGGAATGTGATGGATGAAATGGTTACTTTTCTGTTTTGTTATTGATGCATGAAAACAGTAGGTTATAGAATGTTAAATGGATGATTTAGGTTGAGATTTGAAGTATAAATGAAGGTGGATTCATGGTAAAGAAAGGTGTTATTGAAGTGTTCTTGAATTTGGAAAATTAGAGCTGTAGATATGTTTGTAAAAAGTGACAGTTAATGACATAAGTGATTAGAATTTTGTAAGCTTTAGTGTAGCCAATATGGAAGTTAAATTAACCTGAAATGAAGTAACCTTAAAGGACATGAAATATGGAAAATTATAGGTGTTAGTGATGTCTCTAAGCTTATAAAATTTGTAAAGTATTGAAGGTAGTAAAGTTACACACATTAGTGATACTGATGAAAAATTCTAAAATTTTAGCCTTGTGTACATGTCAAACTACCTGAGAAATTTCACTCTAAATTGGTATGTTTGGACTTGATTAAAGCTAGGATTGAGCCTAGATTGTTGCTTGATTAATTGGTTAAGAGCTTGATAACTTTATGTAGTTAATTGATGTCATAACCTAAAAAATGGATTGTTTTGATGTGGTTAAGTTCAAATATGGAATTATAATTTGTTAAAGGAATAAATGAGTTCTTTTAATGCAAACAAGATCTTAAGGACATGAATAATGTGTATAAGGTCTGGATGAATGAGCATTGAAGAACATGGGGTAATTATGAATGAGAATTGGGTTAATGTATAAACATATATTGCTGAAAAAAGTTTGGTGAATGTATAGATCTAGCTTGCTGAAATTCCAGATTTAAAGTAACAATAATGTGTGCGTGATTCGATACCTTCTTGTTCTTACCCTTGGAGGTCAAATCAAAAATATAATTCCAAGGATTGCAATATAGAATGCAACCTCTAACTATGTGTCATGAAATGCAAGCTAAGGAAAAAAAGGGGTTTTGATGTTTGAAAATCTTGGCAAAATTAAGTGAATTGCAAGGAAAATGTAATCAAAAGTATTTTTTGGATTTTTGGGAATAGGTAAAGTGATAAGATAAAAACTCAGATCAAATGATAATAGTATCCTCTTGAAAACGAGCTTTGGCTATCATAGTTCAAAAGAAATTTTATGGGAGTTCGTCACTAAGTTTCAATTGGTAAACCTTCAAGAACTCTTTAAGTCTAAGGTTTTAATCCATGAACTCCATTTCTTAAAACCTTCTTAAATTCATCTTAGTGTGTGCAATGGGTAAGTCAATGCAATAAGTCATTTTGGAATCTAGCATCATCTCAATATCAAACACAA
>JANZLC010000007.1:6673876-6683977 GCA_026413385.1 Erythroxylum gracilipes | reverse complement strand
GAACAAATTTTGTATTCAAATCATTAAGTTTTCTTTAAGAAGGGATTAACGAAAAAGTTGACACAATTCAAGCCCCCCTTCTTGTGCATTTGACTATATGTATATTAACGTGTGATTCACTTCAAAGATTATATGGATCGGATGTTGATGATCTAAGAAAAGAAATTTTAGAGGAAGCAAATGTAGCAGCCTATACTATGCATCCTAGTACAACTAAGATGTATAATACTTTAAAACAACAATTTTGATGGCTCGGGATGAAGAAGCAAGTGGCTAAATATGTTGCTAGGTGTTTACGTGTAAACAAATTAAGGTGGACCATCAGGTTCCGGTTGGGAAGTTACAGTCACTTACCTATTCCAAAATGGAAATGGGAAAGGATTACATTGGATTTTATTATGGGTTTACCGAGGACTCCGAGACAATATGATGCCATATGGGTCATTGTAGATAGATTGACGAAATTGGCTCATTTTTTACCTATTCGAGACAATAACACACTAGATCAGTTGGCTCGGAGATATGTAAATGAGATAGTGAGGTTGCATGGGGTCCTAGTGTCTATTGTGTTTGATCAGGATCCCAGATTTACTTCTAGATTTTGGGGCAGTTTACAAACAACATTGGGCACAAAGTTGAATTTTAGTAAAACATTTCATCCTCAAACATATGGTCAGAGTAAGAGGACTATTCAGACTGTTGAGGATATGCTTAGAGCTTGTGTTTTAGAGTTTCAAAGAGCATGGGATAAATATGTAGCTTTCATTGAATTTTCATACAATATTCATTATCATGGTAGTATTGGTATGGCTCCATATGAAGCGTTATATGGAAGAAAGTGTCAATCACCCTTATACTGGGATGAAAAGTGTCTAATGATTGTTGATACAAGATACCATTGATAAGGTAAAATTGATCTGTAGTAGGATTAAAGCGGCTCAAGATAGGCAAAAGAGTTATGCAGATCAACATCGGAGGGATATGAAATATCAAGTAGGAAATAGGGTGTTTTTAAGAGTTTCGCCCTGGCGAGTAGTGTTAAGGTTCGGTGAAAAGGGAAAGTTAAGCCCTAGATGCATTGGTCCTTAAAAGATTACTGAGAGAATTGGACCATTGGCTTACAAATTAGCATTACTTCTAGAAATGTCTCATATTCATAATATGTTTCATGTTAGTATGCTTTAAAGATATCGGTCTGATCCAACACATATATTACCTCCACAAGAGGCTAAGATTGCAACAAATTTAAGTCATGAGGAGGAACTGATTAAAATAGCTAAGCAATTGAGAAACAGAGTAATTCCTTTGGTTAAAGTCCTTTGGAGAAACCATTCGAGAGAGGAAGCTACGAGGGAGACTGAGGAGAAAATGAGGAAACAGTACCCCATCTATTTGACCAATCATAAGAATTTCGAGGATGAAATTTCTTAAGGAGGGGAGAATGTAATAACCAATTTCAATACCGAGGGATTAAAAAATTAGATTACTGAGCCTTATGAGTTGCATGATCATAGATGTATTTGGTATATTTAAAACATGATTTTATGATTTCTTTCATATGTATAATAATAGCATACACAAATGATTTATGTTTTTGAAAAACATTGCAAAAATGGTATGTGCACTTAATTGACATATTTCGGAGTGTGAAAGGTTTAAAATAATTATGATATGAATGAGCATTGTTAATGTCTTTTCTTTTGGTTTGATAGATTAAAATTAGTAATTTGGAATTAACTGTCACAATTGGAAGATTGAGCGATTAATATGCACATTTAGTCTAGGAAAAATTTTGAGTAGCAAGACAAGTTTACATGTGGAAATTTAGGATGACGAAGCCTATCAAATGAGTGAAAAATGGCTTAGAGATTAAGTGACAAATGGCTTAGGAATTTAGTGGCATTTGGGAGCTAAAGAAGGAGGACATGTGTCTTTCTTTTTACATGACAAGTGTCTTTAATGAAAGAACACTCATCCTACACCATGTTACCAACACATTCAGCTCCTTTTTCATGTTTCTAATGTACTCTCTCCTTCTCCCTCCTCTCACCGTGGAAATCCACACCTCACCCAAACCTTTGGATTTTGCTCTAATTTTGTACATTAATAGCCCAAAACCCATGCAAAATCCATCATAAAGATAGCTTTAGAGGCAAAATGTTGTTACATTTTGCCTTTTCTTGTCATTGCCGAAACCACCCTACTCCCTCACTATTCTTGAAATATTCTTGCATGCATGTGAGGCGAAGAAAGCTTGACATTTTTAGGTGGCATTCAAGCTAATCAAGTAAGTGAAATGCTGACTTAATGTGGTATATATTAGTAGAATTTTTATTGTGACTGAATAGGGATATATTGAATGTGGAATTTGGCATTGAAGATGTGCTAGAAAATGGAGAATGAATGGGTACTTTTCTGTTATGTTTTTTCATGTATGAAAATAGTAGTTTATGAGCTGTTGTATAGATGATTTAAGTTGGGATTTGAAGTATAATTGATGAGGAATTCATGCTAAAGATAGGTGTTATTAAGGTGTTTTTGAATCTGCAAATTAGAGTTGTAGGTGTATTTGTAAAAGGTGATAGTTGATGACATAAGTGAGCAGAATTTTGTAAGCCTTATTGTAACCAATATGGAAGTTATATTAACCAGAAATGAAGTAACCTTAAAGGACATGAAATCTGGAAAATTTTCAGGTCTTAGTGATGTCTCTAAGCTTATAAAATTCGTGAAGTATTGAAGATAGTAAAGTTACACACATTAGTGATGTTGATGAAAAATTCTGAAATTTTAATTTCAGCCTTGTGTACATGCCGAACCAGCTGAGAAATTTCACTCTAAATTTGTATATTTTGACTTGATTAAGACTAGTAATGAGCCTACATTGTTCTTTGATTAATTGGTTAAGATCTTGATAAGTTTATGCAGTTAATTGATGTCATAACCTAAAGAATGGACTATTTTGATGTGGTTGAGTTCAAATATGGAAATTATCATTTGTTAAAGGAATAAATGAGTTCTTTTAATGAAAACATGATCTTAAGGACATGAGTAATGTGTATAAGTTATAGATGAATGAGCATTGAATAACATGGGCTAATTATGAATGAGAATTGGGTAAATGTAAGAATATATATTGCTAGAAAAAGTTTGGTGAATGTATATATAGAGGTTACTGAAATTCTAAATTGAAAGTAACAATTGTTTGTGTGTTAATAAGAGGATTTTTTATCATGAAAATGTTCAGGGATACGTGTAAAGTATGATTGATGAATTTGGAGTAAATCAATCTAACTTAAAGGTACAAACCTGATTGCAAAATGATAGTATATATAATATAATGTTTGAATGGTCTTAGGGTGTATAAGCACAAATTGAATAGTCAGGATCTATGTATAAGAAGAATACATACCCAAAAGTCAATTGAGTATGCATTGAAACATGACACATATACAAGTGTATGATTGTACGTTCATTTGATTAAGTAATTGAGTGATTTGCGAATTATATGTGTATTGCATGACGATAGATGTGCAAGGCAGACGTCAACATCTAGACATTGCTAGATCATCAAGACAATAGTTTTTTTGGAGCATATGGTGAGTTAACCAAGATATTTCTCAATATGATTGATTTAGTTTTTGGTTAAATTTCAGTTATTGAATTGTTATTTATGTGACTGTTATAATTTCGGACATTGTTGGTCCGAGGAGTTTCATATTTTAGGACTATATATGGAAGTGTTTTTAAATTGAATGCCAATTGTTGATTATATGATTATCCTTGAAATGCTTATTTAATTCAAATTGAATGTGAATACTGGATAATTAGTTACACTGATGAAAGAAAATGATGTGTGAGATGATTCATATCATTTCATTTCACATTCATGATTAGTTAAAGGAGTTATGACCAGAGTGACCAATGTGAGAAAAGAGCTTTAAGCTCATAATGATGAAAGAAGCCTTAAGCTTAGATAACATGGACTCGTAATCTACAACAGATTTAGGTCAGAAATGAGCTCATTATCTACAACAGATACAGGACAATAAATTTTGTTGAAAAGGCAATCGGTCACAACAAAGCAAAATAAGAATGGAGTCACATGTGTATTTGCATATACAACTTTACTTATATCATATGAATGATTGAGATGAATTGTTGAATTGTTTTAAAATAGTGATATGCAATGTTTGTGTCCATATTTTACTTATTGAAATATGATAAAATATGATGTGTTATTCAATACTGGATGATGTGTTATACTTATTAAATTGGGTTATAATTTATCTTGTTGTTTTGACTTGAGTGAACACATCAATAATGATTCCCTCACTAAATTCACAAACTCATCAAACTTGCAAAGTTGTTTGTTAGGTTCAAAGGAGTTCTAACTACTAAGGTGTTATAGTAGAAGTCTAGTACTTGCATTTTGGGGACGAGAATGGCTCAAAGGTCTGATCAGCCGAATCTGAGGAGTCTAGTTAGAATGTTTTAGTTTAGCATCCCATTTCATGTTAAACATTTTGTATGGAGTATTAAACTCTCAAATGTTATGTAATGTTTATACGTGGATTATGAGTTGTAATGACACTATGTAAGTTTATTTTTGGTGAATGAAATGGGAAGAATTTATCTTTTTGAATGCTTGTGATATATATGATGCCTTAAATAAATTAATGTAATTACTCTAACATGCCATTCTTATAGGTTATATTCTCAAGTATCCTCTAGTATGTTTGGGCATATGCTTTATAAAAATGGTATGTTACAGATGCGCCAGGGTGTGTTCCACTTAAAATACTTTACTATTAAGAACAAGGAAACATAGGGAAAAGGGAGACTGTATGAAGTGATGAATAAGATCTAAAAGATGTACGACTTAGAACATACAGGTGCTTGTGTTCATATTCCTATCTCAAAGGAAAAGTTTTAGACAATTTAGTTAATGCTTCTTAAATTATGCGTAGTCTTCTTATCCAAATTCTGGTTGAGATTATTTAAGATGCTTTTACAATATTAGGAAGCTTTTTGAAGTTTTTTATTTTGATGTTTTTCCATAAAAGAGAAAATTATGGTTGGGGACACCACCATATCCGAACCCATACTCTTAATGGGATTATTTATTTAAAGAAAAAACTATAGATAAAAGGAATGGTAATTAGTTTTAGGTTAGGTTTAGTATCCTAAGAGAGAAATTCTTTAAAAACTTTTTGTAATTATAAACAACAAGGAGAGAGATCCACAAACATTCTAAAAAAGCATATCATGTTAATGAATTGATACCTTCATTATGAAAGAATCCTTAATGAGTTTTCCTATTCTTACATTTGTTGTTATTATTTTAAGGATAACTTTTAGTTATGTTTCCTTTACTTCTAATTAGAAAGAACCCTGGTTCTTATATGTATGGATTTACTTTAGTTTTCTAATAAAGAGTTTTATGTTTGTGATCTATATGTGTTAATCTTAATATTGGTAAGATGTAATCTAAAGCATAGACTTGATCATAGTTTACATTTAAATATTGTTGAAATAACCTATATGTGGATTGACCTATGAACATATATTAAGACTTGAATGTGGTCCTGGATACAGACCTATGTATGGTATTAGGGCAATCTTTGTGAATAGCTAGATTATTATATCAGTTAATCAATCGAGGGATAAGTGGTTGTACATCAAAAAGTGACTATTTATTGCATTACAAAATTTTTTAGGTCTAATCTATAAACTCTTTAATAATTGAATTAGTGGTATAAATTGTGCTAAGGTAAATTTTAGTCTACGTGTTATATTGAATTTGTTTTCTTTTCTTTTTTACTTGCTTATATGTCTATAATGGTACCTTGATCTATTAGTTTAACTTAGGGTTAGGTTAACCGTATCACTCTTAAAATTATTGGCTAGATAATAATAAGAGGCTAGATGTAGTACTTACTTTATCCTCATGAGACTAACACTGATACTAACATAAAATGATAGTTCCACTTGATTCTAGTCTTATAGTAGGATAGTATAGAAAAAAGTTAAAGTACTTATAAGTGTAATTAATTCCATTCCTATCACTTTAGCTCTTTTAGGCTCCATGTATGCAATCTAGTTTTTGACTCCTTATAGTGTACTAGATATAATGCTTTGAGAAGATTGATCTCCATTTTCAATCCGTCAGTATCTTGCAAAAAGTCATGCTCATTATCATTAACAACAACTATGTTCTTAGATTTTACTATTAGTGTATTTCACATTTCAATTCGTCATTCTCAATCATGAATGCTTAAGAAAGTTTTTTCATCTTCATTAGACTTGAAAGAGACTTTCTTCCTTTTCGTGTTCATAGCCTTTAGACAATCACCTAAGTCATTATATGGAAGTTCAATATCAAAATCATTATTATCATTAAAATAATTTGAGAAAGAGGATCCCTAATAATTAATGTACATAAAAACAAATGCATTCCATCTCAATTTTAGATTCTTACACTTTTTGAATTGCTTATGTTATCTAACGTGGCGTTGGGTTCTTTTATTATCTTATGATCATATTTCTCCTTCTTCTCACTTTTTATTTGTTTCCACTACATTTCTTAATTCATTATTATCATAAGTAATTTCAAGTATATCATAAATATCACAAGCATTTTAACATAATTTTATATAACATATTTTTATCAAATGAACTACGAACATACATTGCCTAGTTATTCAATACATCAATTTCTTTTCAATGATGTCACACTCAATTTTCTCTACAATTTCCATATATCAAAATCTTAAACATAAGAAAAACTTTATTCTAAAAATTTTAATAAAGTATTCATTTTTATTGAAAAATGGAGAAGTATTAATAACTTTACGCTTTTGAGTAAAATAAATTCAAAACATAACATAAAGATATTTTCTCAAATTTCATAAAATATCTATATAAAATTAATGAGATCCAGTTTAATTCTAATTGTTAGTCTCATAATTGTACATAAGAGGGAGGGTTATGAATTGTGTGCATTAGTGTTTTAGCCTACTTAAAATTTTACTAAGTGAATTGCTTATGCTAATGGCTGGTTAGTAAATTTTGATTAATGAAAATTATAAAATAATCATAACAATAATAAAAGGAAAGTAAGAGAAAGAGAGAGTCATTAACTTATTACAACCCAATAAAAGAACCTTTAGTCTACATCTACTCTCTAAGTTTTACTTTAGGAACCTACTATTTATCACCTTTAACTGGTAAAAAGACCCTCTATATAAAATCTTTTTCTAAGCTGAAGAAGAATTTGTTACATCTTTTTTCTCACAAGTGACGAGGAACTTTGAATAAATCAATTTTTCTTTCAATTGATATCTCAATTACCCAAATACAATTCAATAACTCCTTTTTTTATCATACAATGCACTAAGAGGTTATATCACGTGAACAAATACACGAATTTAATGAAATTCTCTAAAACCTTCGTAAGATTCTATTTAGTGTTAAAGATCTTTGTTATAACTCATATGTGATTTATGTATACTCAAAACAACCAAATGTACTAGTTAGAGAAACAAACTAGTCCTTATGATGACAAGTAACATTGATACCATTTGACCAATACATGACATTAGTTGACTAGTGTATTAACTAATATTCTTACATAAACTTACAATATACAAAATATCTTTCTTTAAAGAAGACTAGTAGTGTTCAACAATTTTATGTAAAAAGTACCTAGACCATTTTAAAATCCAAACATAGGTTGACCTTACTCTAACATAGGTCTGCTAAATCTCATAAAACAATTTTTTTCAAAACTTTTTCAAATGCTTTTTAAGATTTAAAAACACTCCTTAGACAAAATTTTGATTAAAAAACTATTTCAAAAGTTTCCTATAAATATTTTGATGCATTAAGAGAATTAAAAAAAAGTTAAACAAAATTTCCTCTTAATGATTAAAGATTCATTAATTATGCACACAATAAAATTATTTTGCAATATTTGAATCCTTAGACCACTAAAATGACAAAGATAACTTTAATAAAATGATTACAATAATTTGTTACATATGGAAAGGTTATAATCATTCTTTTTCTACTTGACTTGAATTGCAGTGAAACTCTGTTGAATTCCATATATGCTCTACTTTGCTTACTTTTTCATCTTTTTTATAGTTCAATTAATTTGACATAACATTAATTAAAATTATTTTTAATTAATAATAAACTTTTTGAAATAAATCCTTAAAATTCTAACATAAGATACAAAGCTCCAAGATTTTATATTTAAATTGTAATAATGTTATTAAAGTAAATACATAAGAAATCTAAAATAAAATTATATTAAAAGAAGTAATAATTTCTATAATTTTTCTTTAATTTTTTTCAATGTTGATTTATTTAAATTGTAATGTAGTTTATTAAAATTAAAGTACTATAGACTCACATAAAGAAGGCTAATTTTTAATTTTTTTTTAATCTCTAGCTCTAGTTTAAGCTATATTTTATATTTTCCTCCTAGTTGTTAGGAAACCGGGTTAGAATCTGATCCCCACCGCAGTGGAATAATCATAAAACTTTTTTATATTTTGATTTCCCAAAAACCAATATCACTTTAATTATATAAAATGATTAGCACAAATCATAATAAAGCGAAAAACTTAATTTGTACCTTACTCTAAAACTTGATCTTTATCTTGTCGTATCCCTCGAACTGTTTCCGAAACTGATCATCTCAACCACCATAGCCACACATGTAAGGCCCCAAATTATACCCTAGTTGAAATGTTACATGTTTATGAAAGTTAATGTGACAGGTGTTGAAATTGTGATATGATTGTGAATTGTATATGATATGTGCTTAATTGTTGATATTTTTAACTATTTTCACTTAGCAATTGTTGACACAAAAATGCTTAAAATACTCACTTTAATTTATATTTGATTTTAGGTACAATTTTGAAACAAAAAAATTAAAGTGAATTAAAAGCATTAAAGTTGGGTCATTTTCTGAAGATTTATTATCTACTTGTTTTCATGAGAGAAGAAGAAAATTAAAAGGCAAGATAAAAATTAAATGGTCGAAATCAGCTAAGCAATAGCCAAGAGGAGGACAGCGTGAGAATGAACACAAAATTGGAGGAGCAAACATACAAGAGAGGACAATCCAATCACGCAAATTCTGGAAGCTACACGCAGAAAGGAGCAAGCAACAAGGGAAGAGCTCAATTGGAGGGACCCAGCAAAAACAATAAATAAATGTAAAGGAGAACAAAACAAATGGAGAAGCAAATATAAAGGAGGGTGCAATTCATTGAACACACGCACAGGAGCCTGGACTTTAAACTCAAAATTAATGGGTCTTGTCGAGGAATAGTGGACGGTTGGTGGAGGCATGACCATGGGGCGTGAAGACAAAAGCCAAAAACACAAGCACCCCATAAGCAAATCAACGTACAATATCGTGAGAGTAGGACAAAAATAAATCAAATCAGCAAATCATGGAGGCTGGAGGCTGGAGGCACAACGTATGTGACGAAAAATGAATTAAAGAGGAGCAAAATTCAACAAGCCAGCCAAGAAGATCGTCACGCATGGAGTCAGCGCACAGGGGAAAAGGCAACAATACAAGCAACGTGATGCAAATTAAAATTGGAGACACGAAACAACTCACAGCTCATGCGTTGGCTGGCACCAGGAGAGCCGTGAGGGTTTTAAAATGGGAGAGATGTTAAATTGTCTATTCATTGTACAGTAGAGACGAGAATCACTCAACAAGTAGGCAGCAAAGAGGAGAAGTAGGCGTGACCCAGGTGCGGCGCTCCAAGAAAAAAAAAAACAAGAGAAGCACAGTGGGAAGCAGAACATATAACGCATGACACATGAACAGGATCGGAGCATAAGTCACGCAAATCACGTAACAAACAGCTGAAGACGCGAATTAATATAAAAAGGCAACAACAAAGCAAAAAAAAGGGCTGGCGCAGTGCATAAGAGAGATCAAATTTTGGAGACTGCCGTGAGCAGAAAAGAAGAGAAGAACGCCTATGACAGTCTCAACGCCAGTGATAGTCGGAATAGATAGGATGTTTGGTAACTAAATTTTTATTTCTTGGTTTACGGAATTCT
>JANZLC010000007.1:6631189-6651440 GCA_026413385.1 Erythroxylum gracilipes | reverse complement strand
AACTCCTCATCCATACTTAAATCCTCCATACACAATTCATTTAACACATTCCTATGACAACATCCAACCATTACTCACATCATCCATAAGCCACATAAAATACAAACTTTTAGGAATAAGTTTTAAAAGCAACCACACATCACATAAAGTTCATATACACAACTTATGGCACATTTCAAGTCAATGCAAGTAGTACTTGAACAAGCAATGGTAAAACATAATACCCATAATACATACATACTTAAACACTCATTTCACACTTTAACCCCCAAATATCACGGTAAAACATATATCACCCCTTACTACATTCGCTACTGATTCCTCATTTAATAATTCTGACGTCCAATCAAGGTTCGGGGTCCAACAAACTAACTTTCCTGCCCACAAAAAATTCCTAAGTTTGGCCTCAATGTCCTTAAGGATTGAAAAGGGAAGAATAAAATGAGAGGACCAGTAGATGTGGAAGGAAGAAAGGACTGAGTTAATCAATTAGAGTCGACCCACATAAGAAAGACTCTTATGGATCAAAGATTGATCCTATTGTCTATTCTAGTAATAATAGAAGCACAATCCCTCCTAGAAAGACGACCGGTAATGAGAGGAACACCAAGATACCTAAAGGGAAGAGAACCTTGCTGAAGACCCGACACTAGTTACATCCTATGGCTTAAGTGGCTGACATCCGGGGATAAGTAAAACTTACTTTTGGAGATATTCATTTCTGACCCTGAGTATATAGAGAAGGTATGTAAGGAGTCAAGAAAAAGTTGAGCAGAAATCAAATCCCTGTGTCTGAACATTAAAAGATCGTCTGCAAAGAGAAGATGGTTAAGCTTTAGACCTTAATATCGCCAATGATATTTAAACTGAGGAGAGTTATCAGTTTCCAGTCTCAAATTCCTATAAAACACTTCCATACAGATAATGAAAAGGAAAGGCGATAAAGGATCCCCCTGTCTTAATCCCTATTTTCCTTTGAAGAAACGAGTGGGAGACCCATTGACCAAAATAGAATAAGAGGGGGACGTGATACATTCTCGAACCCAAACAATGAACCTCCGCGGAATGCCTACTGCTTCTAGGGTGCTAAGCAGAAAATTCCAATAAATAGAGTTATAGAAATTTAGAATTGTTGTGTATTGTGTACTTTGGACTGTGGTAATTGGTATTGTATATGGCTTGAAACGCCATAAAGGTTTTGTAAGCATTAAATTCATAATGGTAACGAGTTATGGAATTGTACATGGATATAAATTATGAATTTATGTATGGATTTGAGTTATAAATTGGTGTATGATTATGGAATATGAATTGTGATTCTCTATGAATATTATTGGATTGTGTTTGGATGGATTTATGAATTGGTACAGTAAATTGAGATATAAATGTGACTCAAAATGTGAATTGGATATGGATAATGAGAATTGAATATGAATGTGTTTTGGATTCCGAACAGGAGGTCCAATGATTCTGAATTTTGATTGGAAAATATTGAAGTGTGTTTAAAACCCTTTGCGGGTTTTGGGTTTTACAAAATACAGACGTTATGCTGCCCAATTTTTGAAAAAGGACTAATAAGATATGGTTAATAGATGTATTATGGGGTAAGTATGAATGTTTTGGATTTGAATTTTTGATTGAGGATGAGATTCCAATTGGAGAAATTATATTGTTTTGAATGGTATCAGATTGATTAAAAATGCAAGGAATGAAAAAGAAAGAAAAAAAAAATTTATACCGAATTTTGGATTGGTTTAGTCTTAGGGTTTCTAACGCGAATTTAGTTTTCGAAGATACACTACGGATGTCGGAAATTTGTTTCGGTTCGATTGAACCGTTTGTTTACTTCGTTTTCGTTTTGCTTCCGATTTGTGTTCCGTTCTTTCGAATTCTATTTCGTTCGTTTTCGCTTTCTGCCTTTTCGTTCCCGTTTTCAATTTTTTGGTTGGGGTTCGTTTCCGAGATCGGGTCCCAATAGGAATCCCTTTTCATAAGTATCTCTTTCTATAAATAAGTATCCCTCTCTCCGAGGCTTGTGAATTAATTGAATTTTAATATTTAGTAGTATTGAAAAACACCTCCAACGTTATAAACGACGTTCCATTTAAATGCTAGACTGACAAACCCATAACTGCTATTTGGTATGTTAGGATTCTCTGTCTCTTACCCTGTCCCCTACCATGTTCTATTAAATCTCAATCATCTATTTATATGGGACCCACATAAATAGATAACTGAGATTCAATAGAATAGAGTAGATAGACCCACATAAATAGATGACTGAGATTCAATACAACATAGTAGATAGATAGCTGAGATTCAATGGGACAGAATAAGGGACAGAAGATCCGTCCCCCTGTTTGGTTTTACTCCTCCCAATCACTACATCACACAAGTCCAACTTCCTCTTCGACATGCTCCAGCAACTCGCGTGGTTCACTTGATAGGATTTCAATATTTAAGGATTGTCTCCCCCTCGTAAAGTAGGTAGAGAGGAGAATTAGCTCTTGGAATGTCAAACAATTGTCCCATACTAGAGGCTACAGCTCATCAAGTCCTTCTTGAATATCAGCCTATCTCGTACGACCATCTAAAATCACCGTACGGATAGAGAAAATTTTGAAGAATTAGCTATAGACTGTTTCCAATTATATTAATCTTGCAAAAGCAAAAGTATCACGGAAAGACGTGTGTTATCTTAAGGAATCTAGCTCCTGTCAATATTGTGAACGAAGTGTTGCTAGTTAACGTAATTTGGAGACTTTTCCAATAGTCGGTCACTGTGGGTCACTCTAAAATCCTAAAAGACAATTTCTTTTGGCAAATCAAATCAAGTGGAAGCTCTTTCTTGACAAGGAAGCAAGGGATGAGGATCGGCACGTAATGGGAAAAAGGCTTCGTTTATATTGACAATAAACATCAGCTGAGACCTCTGAAAAGGTTCAAACAATTAGACCTTGCACAGCTGTCTCTATATGCAAGCCAAAGTTCAGCTGGTCGTCAGCAACAACATTTTGGAACTGGCCCTTTTAAAGCGCCTGATTCCTTTCCCTAATTAGAGACCTGATGACATTAAATAATCCTGACCCCTCACCAAAGAAGACAAGCCCTTGTAGATTTGTCATTCCTCCGTTTGTTTTATAATAAATCTGATAATGATCTTTTCAAATCAACGAATTGCACAAACTAGTTGGTTCAACTGCAATCTCCCTAAACACTGCCTTTTGATCATTGGCTTGTAATTAAAATAAAACTAAACACTCCGAGTAAACTCAGATACATTACCCTACCCTCTACTTCAGGTTTCCTGCGTTCACTAGCTTCATAAAGCCATAACCACCTTCTCTTGCCAGTGTAGCTACTCTAATGTGCAAGTCAACTGACCTCCCTCCATCTAGCACTCTACAATGCATCCCATGGTCCTCTCTCTCTTTCTCAAGCAATCTCTATAGCCAAAAATTACTAAAAAAATTGTGGCAGGATTCGTTTCAATAATTTAAAATATTTTTTTGATTTCCTCAAGTCAAAATCACTTAAATTTTTTAACATGATTAACATATAAAATGTAATAAAACATGAATCATGATTCATACCTTATTTTGAAGCTCGATCTCTTTCTCGTCATTTCTTTCAAACTATTTCTGAAATTGGTTCATCTCAATTAACATAGTTGCACAATATCTATAGAACATGTTAAAAGAATTTTACAACTGCTGCAAAGATGGTAAGAAGAGAGTACTACTTCCCTTAGAGCCTAAGAGCCTGTTTGGTTCAACGTTTGAAGAGTGAATAAGTACTTTTTTTACCGCCAAGGCTTTTTTAAGAAAACTGAGTGTTTAGCTGTAAAATCTAAAAGCACTTTTGTTATAGAAATTGCTTTTTTGAAAGCTGAAATACAACTTTTTAAGAAGCTCAAATTTGGAGCTTTTCAAAAAAGTACTTTTTCATGTAGATTTTTTAGATTAATTAATGAATCTATTTTTAGTTCCTTTTATCTTTATGTTTTACACATAATTTCCACAATACCCATAAACACATCTTCATGTTTATTTTGAAATTTTTCTAATATTATTTGACTTTTTATATGTTTTAATATTTATTTTTTATATTAGTTTTGCTTATATTATAATTCATATAAAAGGATTGGTTAGATATTTTTAATTTATATTTTATATGGTTTAAATTATATAATAATTAATATATTGTACTTTGCGTATTATTTAAAATATTTTAAATAATTTTTATATGTATAAATAATTTGTATTACAAAATAAAATATGGTTAAAATTAAAAGTTCTTTTTATTTTTATGTTGCCAAACAGTCTATTGTATGAAGCTCTTTCAAAAAAACTCTTTTTTAAATAACAGTAAACTGACTTCCTAGAAAAGCTCTATTTAGAAAAGCTCTACTGACAAAAACTCTACTGCTAAAAGTTCTACTGATATAAGCTCATCCAAACAGCCACTAAGTCTATTTAATAAGTTTTAGATATTTTAATAATTTAGTTCAAATAAAATTAGAATTTCATACATATTTTTTTATATATAATTCAATTCTTTCATCATGTATTGTTTCAATCATGTTAGTTTTCCACTAATAGAAATTGATTCAATTAATAACATTTGAAAACTATTTTCAAAGTGTCATTACACTTTAGCTAGGATTTTCTAAATTAATACTAATTAAGAATAGTGGACATTCTCCCTATCACTTTAAGATAATAAATCATATATTGATCACTACACTCTTTACATAGCTCATGATACATCCAATGACTAGCGACTGAGCTATCTTTGATTAGAATAAGTCAAAAGTAGTATCAAAATATAATAATCTCTATATTAGATATTTTGAAGATCTACAGTTAAATGATTACTTATATTATCTTCATAATGAAATTTTCTATAAACATACAAGTAATGTTCCTAATAGGATTCTCATATAAGGTTAGTTAATAAACTTGTTCTTTAATAAGCACTCACGTATATGTTTAAGTATCTTCATACTTTAATAAATAGGATCAACTACTTCCTTCATAGGAAGAAACATAAAGTGCGTTAGTCTTTTTATGCTTTATTAATTTCTAATCTTAATAGATTGATAACTAGGAACAATTTATAAATAATATATAATTGCAATATGAATCTTATAATTATTATCTTATCATAATTTTATTTGCAATGTATATATATCCTATAAAATTTACTATCTACATCTAAATATTTATAACATAAAGAATGCTTTAAATAATCATGTCACTGAACTATAACCAACCGATTGGTTAAAGAGCCTAAACCAACATAAACTCTTAAGGATAGATTTAAGTTGTTGCGTATATAGTTTGTGGTATGAAAAGAATGGTAAGATTTTTCAAGCAGGAAGTAAACAAGCCTTTGAGCTCTTGAAATGGCTTATAATCTAAATCAGAGAGATATGCCTCCAAACAGAAAAGTAAATCCATGTGCTCGAAATTGGCTTGCAAATGGTGTTTTGAATTTACTTAATTAATCTGTACACAAGCTAATCTGTAGGTCTCGTACCTCTATTGCCTAGCTTAATTACTATATGCTTGCAGATGTATATCTTTTGAAATCTATAAAAGTTTATTGTTTCTTTAAGCTATATTTTGTTGGGGCACGAGGGGTTCTTTTTGTACATTTAGATCATAGGTGTTTTGTTATTTTGTTCGATCTTGATCGTGTTTTGGTCCTTTAGTTACCCTTCTAATATCCCTATGTACTTTTCTCTTAATATATACTCTTTGACTTTAGGAAAAACAAACGAAAACATTGTAGTTATATCTTTCTATGTTCTAACACGATTATAAGTAAATATAACAAACTGCATATGGATCGCAGCTGCTACCAATACATAGAGTTCAACATCTGCAGACCGCAATTTCAAATCCTTGTCCTTTAGAAATATTTACAGAAGAGAGGGACCGAAGGCAAACTCTACAACTGATCTAAGCTCATCCCAGTCGCCGTAATTAATAAAGTCACTTCCATAAGGGCTAGAAATACTCGATGTTGAAGCCACAGGTAGAGGCTGCTGATGAGTGCTGGGGCTCAATTGGTTAGCGTGAAACTGTTTCCACTCATTGAGATGATTCACAACAGGCTTTTTCTCGCTTTGTTGAATGAATGGTGTGCTGAAACAAACGTAATTTTCTCGACTGCTAGAGTCCATACTGCATGTTTTTGAGCTTGTGTCGAGCGCTTGATTACGCCTGGTGGATAATTGTCTCCAATCAGAAGTGTACTTTCTGTAGGACACATTTCTCTTGAAAATTCGACACAATGTCCAAATTTCCTGTGGTGCCATTCAAAAGAAAACAAGTGTAAGAACTAGGTTAATAATTAAAGTTACCTTGAAATTTGAGGTATATCGATTTCAAAGTTCATACAGCTTCTGGTGTAGAGTTCTTGACACTATGAGTTATGTTGTTCGTGTTGCTGTCGCTAGTGGGAAGGCGAAACTCATGCATCATCCAATCGGTTTTGGTTCCTTTTCCAGCACTTCCACGATAGTAAACCAACGTCTTCTTAAGTCCAATACAGTCCCGGCCTTCTCCTCCTTGCGGGTACACAGGCTTGTCTATGCCCGTTGCTTTCCAAAACCCCGATCCTGTTACCCTATTCGGTCTTATGCTATTCCTGTACTTCCTTCCTCTCTTACAGAAGAAGTAACCTTCAGTATCTCCAACACCGCTGGGCTCTGAAAGAAGCCTAGCAGTCATTAGTATAAGATCGAGAAATGCAATTTAAAAGGGTTATGCCTTTTCGTAATCTTAATTAACTGCGTAACGGGATACGATATTGTTTCCCTAAGCAATTTGATTTTATGTAGTTACACAGTTATCATAAAAAGTTTATAGAAAAGAAAAACTTAGGCTTCCAAGGCAATTTAAGAAAGGCATCTAGGAAGTTTGCAGTTCTAGCTAGTGTCTCGCTGGGAAACTATTCCATAATCCACGCTACTAAGCTAGTGCTGCACTCGTCTAGTGAATTTTATGCGCTAATCCTTAAAGTTGTGGTGAAAACACTCTTAGGATGAACCAAACTCAATTGTTAAATACAATTACTTTCCCCAGTTTTGAAGAAATAGATCGTACTTAGAGCGCGAACAATTAAATAGTTCCATTTGCATGGGGTAGTTCATCCGTCTTGAAGACACCATCTTATTCAGGTTTCATGGATTATAACCTCATTAAGATGGAAATGAAATGAAAAAGAGGGAAAAAAAAAACATGAATAAGATTGACTAGCATCTGTTTGGTTCTTTACAAATTACAAGTCCAAAACCTAGCTTTTATATTTTCAAATTACTATATATATATATATAGGTGTATATAAGTTGCAGAGATATAAAAGCTTCAATACGTATAAGAGAGATGAATTAGAACCGTACTTGGTAGATCCCAGGGATCATACTTGTAGATATCAACTTGCTTGATGAGCTCGATACTGATGGGTTTCCTGTCAACTTTTCGGCGAAGATAGAAACTGATAAGTTCTTCATCTGTTGGATGAAACCTGAAGCCTGGAAGTGGAACTTCATCATCATCCTTGTTGCTAACGGTACTCATACTAGTCTCTTGACCGATCATCATCATTTTCTTCTGCTTCTTCTTCACCACTTCAATTTAAGATAGCCGTGCAAATATAGGCCACAGAACAACAGGAAATGGTCACAAAAACACACTTTCAACCCCAAGAAAGCTTACTTTAATAAGTCTCCAGAGTTGGTAGACCATCGGGGTCAAGTCTTGAATTTTCTCTCCAGTACTGAGGTGGGGGTCCAGAGGATTATGGAAAGAGTCTTTTGAAATATTATTTTATGGGTCATCATCACAGAATTTTATAATATGAGAGCCATGGGGTTGAGAGTTGAGACTCCACGCGATTAGTATCATCGTCATGGCATCAATACATTCCCCATACTGTATACACCTACCAAATGAATACTCGCATATTTTGACCAAGTTACGTACCCTAAATTTTATTTTATTCTAGGGCGTAAAACTTATTACTTGGTCCTTTGTTTCCCATTTTTTACGATCGAGTTATATTTGTTGAACGGGACTTTATCGTTATTAGAGTCGTTTTATTTTCATATGCCAGTTTCCCTTTCAGTCACTAGCTAACCTGTAATATCGTGTAAGCCCTTAATGTAAACATGTTCTTGCCGAGTCAATGTTCAATAGAGATCTTGATTAGGTGCCCACAAATTTTAAACGTGGTTTGGGTTACAAGCGGATACTTTGATGCACAGTTAAAAGTTGGTCTTTTCCAAATTCTCACATGAAGTCATGTTAGTACTTAATACTAAAACTTGAGTTAAGATTTATTATTATTATTATTACTATTATTATTAAGTTAAGATTTATTCTAAAGGAGTTAATGGCTTTAAATTATTAAGTGTGGTAACTACACAAAATCTAAGAACTAATAATGTGAGTATCAAATATTTTATATATTTTATTTTAAAAAAAAACTTTTTGTACCTTGTTTATAGAATAAGTACTCTTTCGAAAATAAGAAAATAGTTGATGAATTTTTTATTTTTAAAGAAGTTTTAATCCACATTTATAAAAAATAATTATTTATTAAATACTAATTCAATCAAAAATTTTGCAAATATTTTTTTATTATATGATTAATAAATGATGATTTTTTTTCTATATCATAATATATGATACCTGAAAAGGAACTATCCACAAACTAATGCCACCAAAAATGACCAACAATGAATAGACCTACGATAATTTGTGATTACAGCAAAACAGGAAAAGGGATCACATATCATGTTTCTTTTTCTTTTATGACATATATATATATTGTGTGAAGTATTTCCTATTTTTATGTTGTAATTGCATAATATATAATTCCTAAATAAAAGTTAATGTAAGTTAATCTATATAAATTTGAAACTTTTTATAAATTTGATTTTTGAGAAATAATTGTTTAAAAGAATACAATAATTTGATGTGCTCAAATTTTTATATGCTTTGGTGTATAAAACTAAACCTAACTGAAGCTTTCTCCGACAAGTAATGTGATAGACCCGAATTCAGCTTCTATCTGGGTAATCGGATCATTCCACACCCGCCGATGTTAACAGACAAATAATTGAAGCCAGAGACAACTTGACCTCATTAGAACCTTCTTCGGTCGACCGAAGACTGCAGCACTCTTTTGGGTGGTCCAAAGTTGATCCGATGCTCCCATAATTGAGCAGGAATAGAATGCTTCATAATTTGGTCCAACCATAAAAGGATTCACTTCTTATTATTGATGACATTAATTAAAAGCTTCGAACAATTTATAGAAATTTATAAGATATATTATTTCATCGTCCAATCTTTCAAAATTTATCTCTTAAACTATATATTTCGTCTAGTTTCTAAATTTTAAATTTAGGTTTAAATATTTATGTTAGATAGTTATTAACAACGTTATTTATGCACATATATCTTCAATATATTTTATATACATATGCGTGGATTTCTTTTTTGATATATTCATATACGTACGTAAATTTTTGATATGATGATAATGTATCGATCCTAATACGTTTCACATTCTAGCTATTCAACCAGGAATTATCATTGTAATGTTTCTATTGAAGAAACTTTAATTTTCGTATGAGTGGATATATTAGCTAGATTTAAACTAAAGTTTAGAACGATTCAAGTGTGTTGTATAATTTATATCTCTTTTCTAAGCCTAACTCCCTTCTACAGGAAAAACGAGAAGAGAAACAACGAAAATTAGGATAACCACTATATCCAAAACAACGCTCATGTCCACGACCCCAGAATAGACTGGGTTCATGTGTCGTGTGTGTGAGTGCTACTATAAAAATATTTTAGTGTACGTGGTACAGACAAATTCTAAGATAAATATCATTTAGCCACTTTCAATGACGTTTTCAAGTATCTCCAGTGTTATTAAATATATATCTAATACCTATACGTGGACTTGAAAGTACAGCATAGAATGATAAGCTTTCTAGAAGTTAAGTATAGATGTGCATAATTTGACTCGTACATGTAAAAGATGTCTTGTATATTCAAGGAAACTATCCTGTCGATTGTTGTCTGTTTAAAATCTGGCGACTATTAAAAATTGATAAATTTGACTTGAAGGTGGGAGGACTGGCCATGAACATGATAAGCATTTCAAGGGTTTGAATTTGTTGTGCTAATTCTGTGTTTATAAAAGAAGGAGATGAAAGGAGACTATAGTGAAGAACAAGAATATATATTATTATTATAATTATGATAGTTGGTTAAGATAAATGAATAATTACCATCCTTATTGATAGTAGTTAGTTTGTAAAAATATTGAGAAATAAAATTTATTATATTTTAATTTATTTATTTATTATATTTTTTATTAATTATATTGTAATTAATTAATTACAATATATTAATTAATTAATAAATTATATTTTAATTAATTAATTAATTACAATATTTTAATTAATGAATGAATTATATTTTAATTAATTATATTGTAATTAAATAATTAATAATAATATTTTAATTAATTATATTGTAATTGATTAATTAATTACAATGTTTTAATTAATGAATGAATTATATTTTAATTAATTACATCGTAATTAATTAATTATATTGTTTTAATTAATTATATTTTAATTAATTAATTATAATTTTTAATTAATGAATGAATTATATTTTAATTATTTATATTTGAATTAACTAATTAATAATATTTTAATTAATTATAATGTGATTAATTAATAAATAATATTATTTTAATTAATTAATTGTATTTAATTAATTAGTATTAAAAATATTTTAAAAAAGAGTCACTACTAAATAATGAAACTCATTCCTCTACTAAATGGAGGGTACGGAGGATTCCTCAAAAGTGAGAAATCAAATTATTGCTCCTATAATAATAATCAACAACCAATCACTCACTTTTTATTCCTTACCCATTAACCTCTTCTTATATCCATCATCCACGCACTCTTGAAAACCAAACACGAAAGATTTCTGGAGACTTGGATCGGGTTATGGAACAGGCTTCTAGAGCAGGTCTCTCCTCTAGAGTTGGGTCTCATCTTACAAGTAGATCAAGGTATTCTTTTGATCGATTTTCATGTCTGAGAGAAGTAGTCAGGTCGATGTCTAGTCTCTTCTATTTTATTTTCTACTTTATTTTTTCTTACATAATTTGTTACAAAGATTATTTTCTATTTTTATTTGTAGAGTTCAGTTACAACAAATTCTGTATCTAAGCCTATAAAAGGTGACTATTTTTTTTGTTGGTAAATAAAGGTGACAATTTTTAATACAAAAATCTTATTTCATCTATTTTTCCTGTCTTTGTAGTTCCACCTTATTTCATGGCAATATGGTCCCCTAAATGTTTATATTTTAAACACCGAATAAAGCAATGTCATTATGCTAACATATTGAACTATGTATATGACAAGGGTGTAAACGGTGTTCAGCAAACACTATTGTAATCACAATGTCGTGGTTTCCAAGCCAATGATCGCAACTAGGGAATACTTTTGCAGACGTTTCTATTTCAATGTTCTTTTTTTCATTTGTTGAACATGGGAGCCACACCACGAAGAAAATTACATGTACTGTTTTTACCACATTCACGTGCATTACAAAATAAAAGCCAAAAACCCTATCTAGTGACATTCCCTTTATAACCCCAGAATCAGCTAAAATACTCGGCTCTTTTAAGTACATGAATAACATTTACTTACTGATTCAAAAGTGTTCTACACTGGGACAAGAAAGGAAGATCGTTACATAGGTAACTTATCATTAACAATATGTGATTTAGTTTTTTTTTTAAAACTAATACGTGATTCAGGTTCAACGCAAAATATCTTTTACTGTTTTTGATTACCTGGAGATTGTATTTTGCACTTCACAATTATCGATGCTGACCTTTCACCCAAAAAAGAAAAAAGAAATTAGTACTACTATAGACCCATCCCTATCGGCATCCCTGTAATAGGCTCAAACCTCAAATGCTTCTTTACTACATTATGTGTGAATCTGAAATGTAGTTTTCCGGGAAAATATCAATTATGAATTTATAAAATTGGGCTTGGGACATCAACCTTCCGCAAAATAAATGAAATTGAATTCTTCGGAGCAAGTAACTGTCCTGAAAGATTCATGGCATGAGTTTCATGAAGACATCGAGTAACTTTCAATCTGATAACGATTACAACTGCAGCTAGATGATTGCACCCGGGACATGCAATACCTACTGAAACACTAGCTATCTTTCTCCCATTTTGATGAAAGCAAATAACCAAAGAATTAATTGTTTACCCGTCAAAGCTTTGATAGTACTGTAGGAAGCATATGTGCATACCAAATGCCTCATTTCTTTAGATACTTTTTAATTTATATATCTATTAAATTACTAGAGTATTATAATATATTCTCTTAAATTATTCTCTTATATTTTATACCTTTTTATTTTTATTTTTGTTTTCTAGTGTCTCTATATCAAATTGCTCAACAAAAACTCTAATTTGGGTTTAAGAAAATTATAGGTTTGAAAATAATTAGACAAGAAATTGATTAATAGTCCTTTTTATGAACTTACAATGACTTTCACGTCTTCTTCCCTTTATGATATATGATTATTATACCCACCTTTTATGTGGGATTTCATAAATGTCCCTTCTCTGAACTCTTGAAGTACTCGTCAAGGGTCAATTTGTAATACATAATCTCCCTCGTCTTTTGATGTGAAATCGAATTAGAAGCTTGTCAAGAGTAGCCCATTGTCCACCATTGGCGTTACTCCTCACCCTTATCATCCTACCCCAATACTGCACTATCAAAGGTTTTTGCTATAATGCCATTTATAACGACCCATGTTCAAACTAGTTGGGAAATTGATTGGTAGTCCTTTCTCATAGCTTACAAAGGCTTTCATCTTCTTTTTTTTTTTCATACTGATATGTGATTTGACATTCACCTCCTATGTGAGATATCACAGTTTTAATTCTTGTTCTTTTATAAATAAGATCGATTAGATCAAACTCCCATGCGATTTTCATTTCAATCACTATGTTTGAAGACTATTCACTTGCCCTCACGTGATATAGTTTAGCAATCACATGATCCCCTTCTATCATATTATTTTAGTTTTTCATCCATTCATATCTTTAAAATGATGTCAAATTAAAACTTAAGAGTATTAATACTATATTTTCAGATAAAAATATATGGAAATTAAATAAATTATTATAAAGGGAGTTATGTAATATCTAAGTAAGTGATCTCGGTGTTGATTTATATTTATGTGTTTGATTTTTCTAGTTTTTGATTATACTTGAAATTACTGTAACAAAATCTTAAAGTTTGCGAAACATTTACTACCCCTTCGGTTTTTTCATTTTTAAATAATGGTTTTGATGAACATATAAGAACAATAAAATTTGCATGAATTAAGATTAATAATAGCAATTTTCTGTATGAAAAGCTAGGTAAAATTAGATGTCAAGACTTTCTATTCTTTCTGTATATTCTCAAATTGAAACGAACTATTATTATTAACAAAGAGAGTCGAAAAGATTAAATACATGTAGCCAATGAATGAGGCGAGCTTCCTTTCAGAAAGAACTCACACATAGAGACTTTTTTGAGTTATATGAAGGTGATATAGTGGAAATTCAGGTTCATGATGAAAAGACTGACAAGTCAACGCTTTTTCATAAAGCTGTACTTGCTAAACAAGAAAGACAGATAAACATGGACATTCTAAAGCTTCATATGAAATATTTTGTTGTTGTCTAGAGATTGAAACTCGATAAATGTGGGTCGTACATTTTCTCCATCTAGTCCTAGAATACTACGTCTTCTTGTCTTCCTCACTGGTTCGTCTAATATTAGCAAAAGTGGGAGAACAAGATTTATTTAATTGTAAGTTCATCCCTATGAAGGATGTTAATGATGTTCCAATTTTTCTAAAGGTTTGAAGATATTAAGCATCAATAGTTAATTTTTTTTAATATGTTAGGATAATTTAGACTTACGCAACAAAGGCTCAAGAAAATGCTTGACGACTATCTAGAAGCCTCCAAGAAACATTATTACTATAAAAAAATGTTATGTTCGAAGCAAGGATTCGATAGTCAAATGGTATCATATCTGAAGTCGATATGAGACAAAACTTTAAGATTAAAGAAAGCTAACACTACGCTACTCTCACAGTTCCTCTGAAAAATTAAACGTGACATCGTGTTCAATAATTACGATTTCACCAACTCAGCCATAAAATATCCTTGGTCAACAGAGCATGCTATAAAAGACTAATTAATGGGATTGAACTTTCAATAAACCAATAAGGCTGTAATCGGCAGGTAAGTTTGGAAAAGTTAGATTAGTAAATCAACTATTCGATCATGCTTTCGCAATTATGTTCTCATTGGTGTAATTCTCTTTCGATCCTAAGCAAATAAATAGACTGGCATGCCAGTTTATTATTTTTAAGCTGAAAATTTTACCATATTATATATCAATTTGTAAACTGGAAAACAATAATATATATATATATATATTGTTTACAAGTTGCTTAGATACATCTTTGGTTGTCCTCCCGTTCGGATTGAAGAAAACGGCAGTAAATCCACCAATGTTTGGTTAATTAAGACCAAGACTATTTGTTGATTGGCTATTCAATTGATGTCATGCTTTTGACTCGGGAGTGTTATGCATTCTGGAGTCTGTCTTTTGGTTTTAAACAAAAACAAAAATGTTGCATAGAGCTGGTACTGCTTGGAGAAAGGAACAAGAGAGAGAGAGTAAAACAAAACACAGAGGCTATTGCTTTATGACTTTAGTTCTATGCTTCCTCCCTTCTAGAACGAGTCTGATAAAAGAAAGGTCCATGGTATCAGAAATAATATAGCATCTCTTTCAAAGACTCTGCATTTGGGACCAGACGTTCCAAAATGGCTTACAGTCAATCTATAGAGGACTATAATGGGCTAAAGGGATGGTCAAATCGTATAAATAGTCAAAGTCAAACTGTCCTGTTGCGCAAGTCTTCTGTGCTTGCGTTGTCAAGACTTTAAATGGCCAGTGGGTTGTAGAACGAACTCTCTTATAAGACAACTCCACACGCGAAGACTTTCGGGGTTCAATGGTAGAGTTTTGTTTGGTCATGTTTTTGAAACAAAGGCTCACTTTGCCTTTAAGCGTAAACCTTAAAAAGTGTTTACAGCCTGCTGAGGCTGTCGCATCTTTGAGCTGGGACGTTTGCCCAACAAATTCGGTACAGTTTTAATGATACATAGGGACTCAAAAGGCTTACAAAATTTCAACCATTACAAGGGAAAGACGATCTTTGTTGACAAAGAGCCAATGAAATTAACTAAAATAGGCAATAATTTCCTTTTCTAAAATATTACAAATTATTAAAACTTAAAATTTAAATTAGGCAAAACGTAAGAACAGGCTTTTAATTTTCAACAGATAATTTCTTAATGTTCTGACATTAATATATTTGATCTTATTATTTACGAATACTCACAAACCAGCTTTTGACATATTAGAACTTGGTACTAAACGTTAACATGTTAAATTTTATTAATGCATCTCTAGTGTATTTTTTAACAATATTAAGTACTAACAAAAAATCATTAATTCTACATTTTTATTATATGTTATCGAGGATTAGTAAAATTGGACAACTCGGACTAGCTTGGTCTAACTCAGAGTTAATATAATAGGTTCGAGTTGATTGAATTTCATATTAAGCTTAGAGCGAGAGGGTTAAACCAAAATTTTTCATTAAAAATGTCATTATTTTAGTGTAATGGACTAAAATGACATCATTTTGGATAGTCCGAATTAAGAGGGTTGACCAAGTCTAACCTATTGCCTTTTTAAATATTATTTTAATGGAAGTTAGTGACTGAAGGTTAACATTAAGGATTAATTTGCAAATATCAAAATGTTAAAGACTTATTTATTCTTTCTAATTTAAGGGTGAATTCGTAGCTTTATCTATTCAACTTACATAAAAGTACCATTAAAACATGTAATCCTAAACTTCCATATATAGAACTCATTACAAGAAAAATGGTTATCAATGACCAACTTTTGAAAATGGAATACTTTTTACTGGACGACTTTTGATTACAAGATACAATAGAGTTTTTTTTAATGGGTAAAATACAATAGAGAATTTTAGTGGGTTAAATTTATAATTTTAAAGATATGATTTCTTTTCCTTATTGATTATCAATATACTTAATGATGGGAGTTTCACAAATATAAGGTCTCAAGTCAAGTAATAAAATAATAACAAAGATTGTCAATCTTATAGGAATAATATTATTAATCAGCAAATTGGTACTTCACTATATTGGTTAAAAAAAATTAAAAGATGATATAGATTAAGTGTAATACAATTATTAAGGTAACAAAACACTTTAACCATCAAATTACTGATAATTAAATTATGTCACTTTATCAAGTTTTCTACTCTTAAAATGAATGTTGTGAGTTTATTAATCGTTTGCATAAAACTTCCATAACCTCTCAACCGTGGTGTCTCCCTCCCTTCGACAACTAACCCCGACTACTGTCCCACCGTCAACCGTCCAGACTTTCCCTTTTTAGTAACTTACCAAACATTGCTAACTTCACTATGAAACCAAAAAATGCTACTAACCAAACTAGCAAACAAATCACAAACATGGAAAACCCTATAACTAATACACTCCCTCTCCCTCCTGACAATTATAAGTACTAGGACTTTCCGCCAAATCCTTGAGCTAAACAGAGCCATAGCCAAGCTTTCTCAATTAGGAGAACTTCCTGGAGCTTTATAGTAGGTGATTTAGCCACACCTGAGAAACTCAAGTACATTGAATCAAAAGAGGAGGATCATATGTTACCTCCAGTTAAGATGCTTCAGCTGGAGAAAGGAAATGAAGCACAATAGTTGTAGGCATTTTTTTTGGGAGAAGAGACTCGCATTCTCTGTTGTACGAAAATAGCAAATCTTAATTGCAAAAATATGGGGCTAGTTAATCTGATGGTCAATGAGGGTGAGTTCTTTATGTTCAGGTTCAACATTGAAGAAAATGTCTCGAGAATTGTTAAAATAGGCCCATGGCATGTGTTAGGCCACCCAATTCTTTTTAAAATGTGTCATCTTGGTATTAATCTTGACAAAAGCATACTAGAAACAGTTCCATTATGGGTTAACCTCCACAGAGTACCTCTAGAATATTAATGTGTGAAAGGAATAAGTTACTTAGCCAGCGAAATTGGGAAACCTTTGGGTATGAATGAAAATACAACCTTAATAATGAGGATAGGTTTTGCAGGAGTATGCATAGATGTCAACATTAAGAATAAGCTTCCTATTTTTTTGAAAATTATAAGGCTCAAGGCTGATGAATGTCTAGAGGAGAACCATGTGAAGGTTACTAATTGACTACTTTTTAGCTGTCAATATTTAAATTTACCGCATATGAATAGCATAGCAATAGCTAACACAGGCAAGTATGGGTCAATCCCACAAAGACAGTAATTACTAGTAGTTACATTTTTTTTATTATCTAACCTAAGAACCAAAATTTTGGTTTTTAATTAAAAATAAAGCTAAACAACTAAAGTGAATTAAGATTAAACAATCTTGAACTAAGGGTGAGTAGAATACAAAGAAAAATCAATATCAAATAGTAATGTCTAGGTAATGAATCCCTCTAAGAATCATTAAATTAGTTACCTTTTATCTTGCAATTATATTATTGATTATTGGACTGTAGAAATTCCTATCTTATGTTAATAACTCTTTCGAGACTATTAATAACTTATCCATTAGTTGATTAACAAAAATCTTTTTAACTAGAGCTCTTAGGATTACTTTATCGATTTATGAATTATGCTATTAGGTTTGACACTAATCTAGGAGACTTATGTTAGCCTATCTCTAGGTTTTTATGGAACTCCTTCTAATTATGGTAGATGTATTCATAAAATAGGATTTTTCAATCTCAATCATATGAAATCAAATCATACATTAATATTCTAGATATATTAGAACAACAATAAAACATATAATTAAATTGCAATAAATCAATAAATATAATTGCATTAAATAAAAGATTAAAATATACTATTATCCCAAACTAGGTTTCATCACACCTAGACACTAAACAAGTTTAGTTACTCATAATAGAAAACAAAACCAAAGACAAACATGCAAAAAAATTAAAATAAAAAGAAATCATAATTCTAAATCTCCGTTTCTTTTCTATCAAATCTTCTTGCAAGTTTGAATTTGATGTAGCTACAAATTAGATCTCTTAACATATTCTTCGTGTTTTCCTCATCCCTTATCAAAATCATCGTCTTTGAATGTTGCTTATGACCTAAAATTGCTTAATGATTTGGATATCTCAATTTGCCTCTACTCATGTCTTTTTATAGTAAATTTAGGGTTTCTAGGATATACACGGTCACTTATACAGGCGTGTGAGAGACCATGTATAATAAAAAACCTATATTTGCAATTTCATATGGATATAAAGACTTACACGAGCAATATACATGGTTGTGTATCTCAGTATACACAGGCGTGTAACTCCACACAGCCAAAACTAAAATTCTTCAATCTTCAAATATATATAGAGATTTACACAGTCATTGTACATGGTCATGTAGGTCCTTAGTTACTTCAAATCTTTTTTCCATGCTATAATTTCATTCAAAATTGTCTCCTTTTAGTACATGAAGACAATTATGACCTACAAATGCACTTATAACAAATTAAATACCAAATATACAACTAATCTATAAAATATCAAGCAAGATACATCAAATAAGGGTGTATAATTATAGTCAAATATGCATCTATCAGTTACTTACATGTGGAGACTAAGGAACAAAGAAGTGAAGCAAGTTAAGAGAGTAAAGGAGATTGTAGTAAACAACTAGGAAGAGGATGTAAATAATGGGAATGGAGAGGATGCAATTGATAAAAGGGGTAAGGAAACAAACAGTGAGTGTCAACATAAAGAAGAAGGCAATAGGAACAATACTCCACAGGGGAAAGGGAAGTAGGTATTGTGTAACATCCCGTTACCAGTGGAGAGGTTAGAATAGTAAATAGGAGTGATCATTGAGGGTTTAGAAATGCATTTACATGCTTAGGCATATTGTGACATATACATACACGTGAATAATGAATTTTTGTTGCATATGAAATAATTGTACATGCATTCATTGACATTCCGAGTATAATTGTGAATAAATGTGATTGTTATTGCAAATTTTGGTTTGTTTGTATTTGAAAATTTATTTGGAGAGTGAAATTGTTGAGTTTGAATTTTTGGAGAACTTTGGGAGAATTTTCTGAAAATTTTAGGGATAATTTTTAGACTAGGAAAAATGCCAAGTGGCAGACCAATTGATAAATGGTAGTAGAATTTATTGTTAAATAGCATTGGAATTTTGGATACATGACTTTAGGAAATATTGACAAGTGTCATTAATTAGGGATTATTGGAATTGGGTTTAGATGGACTAGTTTAATAAGAAATGCATAAGACAAACCATAGAATTTTGACATGTGGCAAGTGACAAGTGTCACTTGCCAAGCCATGCCTTTTTATGAACCATTTAATTGTATTTTCAAGTCCATTCTTGCTCTCTCTCACGATACACTCTCTCTTAAAGCATTTGGAGCTTTGTTTTTGGATTCTTTTCTCTCAATTTCGTGGCTTCATCTCCCTCTCTTCATCTCCTTCATGATTTGTTGAGTTACCTACTTGAAACCTTGCTCCATCTTTCACTTTCTACTTCCATCTTGTAGGCTTTTTAAGTTGCTATGAGAAAAACCTAGCTTGACCCCTTTGGAGATGATGAACGTGGGTTGTATGGGGAGTTAGAGATTTGTGGTCCTCTTGAAGATTTTGAAGAAATCAAAGCTTAACCAAGTAAGTTTTGCTTCTAATGTCATAGGCATGGTTAATTAAAGTTAGTATGTTGAGTAACTTGAGTATCTTGATGATTGATTTGTGCAAGGATTATGGATGTGTCTTGGTTGATGCAAATTCATGTTCATGTCTTGTTTTTGTATGTGTAAGATGAGTGATAATGCATGTAAAGGCATATAGAGGTTTAGAATTGATTGAGTTTCAAAGAGATGATGGGATGAGTGTAGAACATTGCTTATTAATGGATATCTATATTTGCCCTGTTTTTGG
>JANZLC010000007.1:6596084-6607817 GCA_026413385.1 Erythroxylum gracilipes | reverse complement strand
TGTGTATGCATGAGAATTTTAGCGTCGTAATTTCATTGACTTATATTCACGGGCATGACAAGTATTAGTACGCACACGTTTTATGGCACAAGGGGTTGGGCTCCGGAGGCGGGGTCCAACATATATTTGGTATCAGAGAAGAAGCGATTTCAAGGAACCACGCTCAAGTATGATGTATTCGGTCAAGAGGTTGGATTCCGGAAACGGGTTCCAACAAACAACCTTGGAATACTCGATTTGTAGGTACTAGGAACGACTCTGTGCACTTCCAGATTTTGTCGGCCAGGCTCTTCAAGACACCACAAAACAGAGCTTCCAGAAAAACCAAATGAGTGCAAGAACCAATTCCAAGAGACAAGACAAACAAATTCCAGAAGACTCCAGTAAAGTAAGGGCCTTACTTCCAATGTTCTACACACAAAAGCAGCATAGTACAGGACCAAGAATAAACTTCGAGAGCTAAGATAAACATCCTAGTAAAAACGCAACGAAATACTTCCAAACTAAACCCCACCAAGTAAAACTACACTTACCAGAAATCCAAAACCTGGAAGAGTTGCACACCTTCATAAAACTACAACTACACAAGAGACTTGCAAAAGGTAACCCCATAATAGGAGTACAAGGCTACGAGTTCGACCAATCATTGAAGAGGAAATTTATAACAATATATAGCTCGGGTAAGTGTGAGAGAAAGAAACAATATGATTTCAACACCAATTCAAATTTGTTAAATTTGCCTATGGTTAAACAAATAAAGGAAGTGAAATTTGCCCATGATTTCAACACCAATCCGTTTGTTTAACCATGGACAAATTGAACAAATTTGAGAAGCACTAAAGAATTGAAAAATAGAAGATACTCATATGTAGTTGATAAACAACAAAATTAGGAAGCTTTGTTGGTAAAGAGCATACCTCAACCTAGGAAGGAAACGTTCCACGATTTAACGCAAAAGGAGGATAGAAATAATTGAGGAGAATAGGCGCAAGATTAAAAAAGTGAAGCGGGAAACAAAATCAAAAGAAAAAAGAAACATTGGCTTGGCTCAGGCGAGAGTAAAGCCAAGAAGTGATGGTCGACGTTTTAATTATAAAACAGCACAGGAACAGTGATATTGGAACACATATCTCGTGGAGTTGTTATGGTAATTAACCGCGATTTTGTGTTGATCACTCCTTATACATGGCTACGATTGGATAATTAGTTTATCTAATTTTGTTTAGTTCCTCAAATTGATATGCAATAGGTTTGGTAGCCCTGTTACTTTTCCCGAATAGGTGCAGCGCATTTCTTGATATCATTAAAATTAATCTTGAGAGTTGAGAGTTTAATCTAAAAGAAAGACAAGACAAAATATCACATCGTGGTGGACCTAAGGATCTTATCAATAAGATGTTTTGTCCAACGAAATCTATTGCCTTCTTTGGTAGGACCCCCCAAAGATTTTGTATTATAATTATTGCACACATAAATCTCTATATAACTGCCACCACCCCTTGCTTTAAAGTCCCCCTTCGCCACTTCTCATCTCTCTTTACTTGACAAGCCATTCATTTTACTTGCCTAGAAAAATTCCAACTTTTAAATTGCGCTACCAATTGATTTTTCCAACCAGCAAGTGCTCTTTTCTACACCATCTTGATAGAAAGTTTGTGGTTCCACTAACAAGTTTCCTTGTCATTAAATTTTATCTGTGGTCACTTTCTCGTGGGCTTGGGACCATGAAGGACAGTGGAAGGAAACAAGGTGCCCTATCACCATGCGCGGCATGCAAGCTTCTTCGTAGGAGATGTGCTCTTGACTGCATATTTGCTCCTTATTTTCCAGCCGATGAGTCCCAGAAATTTGCGAGCGTACACAAGATCTTTGGCGCAAGCAACGTCAACAAATTGTTGCAGGTTTGGTTTTAAGTTTGATCCATCTCTTCCCATGCACCATGCTCTTTCTCTTTCTTTCTCCAAATATAGATACTGATTCATTTATGATGAGATATATACTTTCGTTAATTATTTATTCATGTCAAAGTCTGATTAGATGTCAGTTTATATTTTGATACCTTTCAGACTATACGATTATATTCCATTTTACAAGAGGTATTATTGGAAACATTGTATGACCTAGAAGAGTGATTTCTGTTAAGCTGAGATATTATATACTGAAAACGTTAGGTTGATGAGGTCGAGGTGATTAAAGATAGTGACTAAACGTCAACTAAAAATGAATGTCTTGGGATCCTCAATTCGGTAGATTCTATACCCCAAAGTCCATGTGAGATATCTATACCGAGATAAAAGCTTAAAATCAGTAACCTCTAGATTTTTGAGAATTTGATTTATGACTATCATTCTATATATGTAATTATGTATAGCTTATTGACAGGAACAATTCACAGTTAACCAATCAATGTTACGTTGTCAGGGATACTAAATCTACTGGTCGGTCATATATGGTTACTTATTTGCTATGGGGATGATATTTTACATGTCCATCATTTTATAAGACTTGTCAAAAATTTATTATGTGTAATATGAGAAACTGTACATGACACATCTGTTTTTAATTAACTCCATCAGCACGTGTTTTTAATTTTTAGTTTAAGTTTTTTAGTTATTAATGTTTATGATAATCATATATTAAATAAAATTTAAAAATAAATTATTTTTAATTAATAATAATTTATCAAATAATTAAATAAGAAATCAAATTATGTAAAGCAGAAGAAAAACAAAGCCTACTTTTCGTGGTTAATTTGAAAAATGAAAAATATGAAATGTTTAAAAATTGAAAAAAATTTAATTTTTTATTAAATTTTAAAACGAAAGCAAAAGTTTTGGTAAGTAAAGGAAGAGATCCCTGGAGATATTAGAAAAGATATAACCTAATAAATAGCTGAACCATATTTACATGGAAAGTACAAACTTCAAAGATTGAGTAGATTTGCCGATCGACATGTATCTCTTTCTTACACTAATTTACAACTTTTTTGTCTCTCTGTCTGTATTATTTATTTGTATTATAAACAAATTGACCTTTTGCTCTGATTGTTTGTTTGTTGCGTCTTCCATAACATACATGATCTAGACCAGTTCAGATCTAACTAATCAATTGAGTACAGGGCTAATTTAAGGGTTTATTGAAGAGATTTTCGAGCTTAATGGAGACTGACGTTTGGATTCTGTTCTTATCACGGATTCAGATTTTGGAACTTGACTTTAAATTCTGCTAAGAATAAAAAGCACAAAAGCTAAATTGTGAAAAGGATATCGAACAAAAACACAAAAGCTAAATTGTGAAAAGGACATTGAACAAGTTCGAAACGTTAAGTTTATCTAAATTCCCACCCTTGATCTGTTATTTTGGTTGCTTTCAGTTGATTGTTAGACCCCACTATATATATACCGTATTATATATATTCTAAAACAAATCTGCCTTTCGTTTCCTTACGTTTACTGGGAAGACATGATCTTTTCTTGCTTTGCCAACATGTTAAATGTAAAGGTTAAAAAATGATAATATGGTGTTTGTGGGGCTCAGCCTTCCCCTTTAAGAACAGTAGTAGTAGCTTTCGGATTTTTTACGCTCAAGCTTTGAATCTTGGAGTCCTTATTAGTTTTGATTCTAAATTTTAAAAAATAACATGTCGTTTTATGACCCATCTTTGCTTTATTCTTTAAGAACAGGATGTTAAATCGATAGTGATATCAGAAAATTTAGTCTAAAGATACCTTGATCACGTGAGTGTCACTAAGCGGGCGGAATAAGTTTGACATGTTTTGTTGATTAATACTACTTCCTAACAATCATACTATCACCATGACATCATATCTATGTAAGCAGTTACTCGCCCAGTTGATATGCAAAAACTTATCAGTTTTTCCTTTTTTTTCTTTCTTCTCCTCTAAAATAAAAGTTAAAAGTATTGAAGGCTTTTAATCAATTCTAAAATAAAATTAAAAGCCAAAATTTCCTATTTTATAATTAAATATGAACAACCATTAAGTAAAGGTCTAAGTTGTAAAAAAAGAGCTAATACTAGACATTGCTCATAGACTTGTACATGCCAAACACTTTTAGGTTTCTAGGGTATAATTTTCCGGGAAGATGCCTAGCTTAATTATGGAAATGTGTTTGGCCGACCTTCCAGTCTAAACATGGTAATCCGAAACAAACACGAGAAGCACTAAACACGATCGGCTGAAATTTTGATTTGTCCGCACGCCTTTGCAGTTATTGGTGTGTGTACATGTTTGCTGTAGTTTGTCTTACGCCAAGGTTCTTTGCACATTACCCAGTTAAGCCTAAGCCTAAGCCTAAGCCTTTTTTTTAATCCAATCTGTACTTATAATTGGGAACATCAGTCAACGGTGGTTGTTTTCGTTAACTTGGAAGAACGTATTTGAACTTTGAAGCTTGTTATTTACTAAGTACGAAATGCTTTTAGCATCAAGTTAGGCCAAAATTAAAAGCTATGATTGATTTATTATAAGATCTAATGGATATAACGTCCATTCTTTATTTTTCAACAACTCCTCGACTCTACTAGTTTCTCTTTACAAGACTTGTATCTAAAGTGGAAGTTGCTCACTATCATCTTCGCCTGATTATTAGGTATCGCCACATTGAGTCTAATGGGTGGTGAGATTTGCAGGAACTCCCTGAACACCAACGTAGTGATGCAGTGAGTTCCATGGTGTACGAAGCGAATGCTAGGGTACGTGATCCAGTTTATGGCTGTGTTGGAGCCATATCATCTTTGCAACAACAGATTAATTCTTTGCAATCCCAACTGGCTGTTGCACAAGCTGAGGTAGTCCACATGAGAATGCGCCAATTTACTCCAAATTCCAATACAAGCAATGTGGACATGGTGGCTGACCAGTCTAATATTGGGGAATCATTATGGTCATGCTAGTTTAGCATGCTCTGTTTTCTCTTTCTCGTCACATAGTTAAATATATCAAGGGCATGCTTTCTTGTCGGCCCTTATATATATATAGGCTTTTCCAATATAATATATATCTATATATATATGCAAGTATGTGTATGTGTATGTATATCATAGGCTTTTCCCTCTTTCTGTTTCTTCTTTACCCTACATCTATGCATGTTCCGGAAATCTTGATGATGGTAGTGATTATTAATCATATTGTATATATTTCTACCCATAAGTATGAACTATCATGTGCCATTAGTGAAGTTGACTTTCTTTACAATTCTCATTGGCATTTGCTTAATATTACCAACTACCACTTAGGCTAACAACTAAAGAGGGAAAAAGAAAAAGAGATTTTTCTGCTATTTGAAGGTAACTCTCCGTTTTGCCGTTTTAGGTTTTTAGTAAGGAGCCAGCATGGGTAGTGGTCATTGAAAGTGTAATTTAAGATCAAGGTTTTTAATAAGGAGACGAAGAAAATCAAATTTTCAGCCAAGTTTTATAAACAAAACTTTTACTAGTTGTATGGTGATGAAATTGATTTTGTTATTCATAAGTTGATCCCATAGTTTGTCCTGCCCTAATCCCAAAATCCCGTAGTTTGTCCTGCTCTAATCCCAAAATCACGGGATAGAAAATTCGCCGCTCATGCTGTCTACACGGCTTTCTGATAATAAAGTCTATAAATATATGTTGTTGACGTGAACTAATGATACAATGTTAACCAATAAGACTATATATGCATGCCTACAGTTCAAAGGTAAGAATCTCCTATACTATACGAACTATTTCTTAAGTTTTACATCTTAAAAGTACACATAAGCCCAACTTCCATGAAAGCATACCCACATATATATGTACGTAAACGTTTTCTACTTTGTGGCACTCTCCCCCTTAAGTTCTCGAAAGTTTCACTTTTCTTACTTTCCTATAACCAGACAACTGTTTAGTAAAATAAACCAATTAGATTAAACAATTAGAAATATAACTTAAGGGGGTTATGTTTATGATATCTCCAATACTATCAAGAACACTATAATCGGACGCCATCTCAATAAAAGGGCAAGTGTGCAGATGGTAGCTCTCCAATATACCAAGTCAACAGACCGAGCAAAGAAATACAATTTTGCACATTGCATGATTTTTGCATGTCAAGCAGCAGATGTAACGCTTCAGCCTACTTCAAAATCTAACTAAGATTTGTGCCAATGAAAAAAATATAATGGGCAAGGAATGAGTTGTCAAGTTAATAAGGAATAATTAGAATATACCCGTCATGCAATACACAATACATATAATTTCAAAAGAAACATACATGACATCACATCCAATTTATATCACAATTTTGTATTTATTATGCTTATTGATTATTCTTAACCCATGCTTCTATCCAAAAATTTTCATTTAATTCTTTTCTTAATCTTTTAGGGTCCTGCTTAACCTAGTAGACTTATATCTAATGGTCTGCACCATGCAAGACACTTCCCACTCCTTAAAATATCCTAGGCATTTCCCACTCCTGAAATCCCGGGTCTCATTTAATAAATCATACAGGACACTTTCCACTCTTGGAAGTATCCTAGGTATCCCCACTCTTGGAATACTAAAATAAATCACTAAGGATATCCCCACTCTTGGAATATCCCGACACGTGTCTAATAATCAATCTCAATTTTATCGTATAAATATCAAGACCATTAGATATAATTCTACCTAGACAAGCCATTGACCATAATTTCATTTTATGCTCTTGATATTCCATAAATTCAACATCATCATATCACATCATCTTCTTTCATCATTGCATAGATCCATTATTCAATAACTCGTCACAAAATTCACCATACATCGTATACAATTTTCCATACAACCAAAATTCGCATAATAATAATATTCTCATCCATAATTCACAATAAACTCAAATAAAGCACAAATCACATAGATTTTTTTATAAATTAGTAAAATTTATAAATAATAGAAAGATATGTACAACTAGAGTTTGCCCAAGCTGCAATCTCTTATCCAAACCATAAGCCTAACTCACAAGAAAGCATAATGAGCCCTACAAATGATTCCTATAATCACGCAAACCACCATATCAAGCCAAGCCATGACTACACTACGATGGTCATATTAGGACCATCTTTCCAGTAACACACTTACATGCGACATATTCATTTATCATATCAACCAATCCAGCCTCCCTACTAATCCTTAACCTGAGAACAATACATCATAATTTGATTCTTCACCTTTCCAGAGCAATGCGGAATCTTTTTAGTGTTGGATTATGAAGTGATGAGGTAGGAGAAAGATTAACTCTAAACCACGTTCCATTGAAGACCCGAACTAGACTTCCTTGTTTTCCAAGCAACATCTTTGGGTTAGAGGCACTTTGACTATTATTCGAAGGAGATCCCTTTATAGCTTTAGTCACCCTGTTTCCATAATCAAAGTTTTGTGGAGATTGAGGCTTTCTCTTCATCTTATGTTTCTCCTTTTGTAGCAATCAAGTAGGGATTGGGATTGCCCTCTCTTTCCCCAAACTTGGACCTGGAGTCAAACCTACATACATTTCATTAAAACTATAAAACACATACATTTTACATTCTCTCAATGATTGAGCTGAGGTGTTCCATAATTTGAAAGATCACTATCGTGTTGAAGCTCCCTACGTCCAAGGCTTCATCTTTGAAGGTTCGCAAGTTTCTTTCAGTCCACAAGTTATACACAAAAACGGAAAGGATAATGAAGAATATATTTATGTCACAGTTTCTGAAGGTAGGTGATTGGTTAACCCACATTAAAATCGATTGAAGATTTTTCAGGTGAGGTAGGTGTATTTGGAAATGGTTTAGATTGTTTAACCAAATTGTTTTAGAGAAAGGACACTCAAAGAATAAATGTTCAATAGTCTCCAAGTCCGAAACTCACAAGGAGCACCAATTTGGGGTGTAAAGGTAAAGAAGTTTGTCCATTGTCTGCAGTTTATTTAGGAAGGCTAACCATAGGATGAAGGAATACCTAGGATTATTTTTATGCCATACAAGTTTATACCAAAAAATTTTCTGATTTGGAGGTCTAATGAAAGTGTATGCAGAAGCATTTGTATGCTTCTTCAAAGGGCTAGCTAGCCATTCTAAACAATCCTCTCTTGAAGAATCTGGATGGTATTGTAAAGGTGCTAAGTTATCAATAGTCCCAACTATTGTCTCCTGCCAGCACCATTCATTATTCCTGATTACTTTAGACACTCTTGCAGTTATAGGAAGCTCCAACCCACTGATCACCCTAGGAGTAGAGTGAGCCATCAAGATACTTCTCGGATGCCAAGGATCCTGCCATAAGAAAATATAGTTTTCATTTCCTATTTTAAATTTGAATTGGTTCCCAATTTGATCCCTAACATACAAAATCTTCCTTCAACTCCACGAACTACAGTTGTTAGGGGAGGTACTCTAGAAATTTTTCCTTTTCAGAAAAATTGTGTGAACCCAGCTGACCCACAAAGCTTCCCTATCATTAAATAGAAACCAAATTCTTTTACCTATCAACACATTATTCCAAGTAGACAAGTTTTTAATACCTAGACCACCCTCTTTTGTTAATCTATAAATGTCATTCCATTTTACTTTAGAGTGAACTTTTGTCTCCATCTTTCCCGACCATAAAAAATTCCAAAGTTTTGTCTCTATTTCCTTAATAATGGATGTTGGGAGAATGAAGTGGCTATACTAATAAACCTAAAAGGTGGAAAGGATCGAAATGACTACTTGCAATCTACCAGCATAGGAGAGACTTTTATGGGTCCATTTGTTGACTCTAGAGTCAACTTTTTCCAACAAGGATAAACAATCCCTCCTAAAAAATCGACCTGTTAGAAGAGGAACTCCCAGGTATCAATTGGGAAGGTGGCCTCTTTTAATCCCTGACATGATTTCTATTTGATGGGCCATTTGGTCCATATCTAGAGAAACAGAGAAATGACACTTGGACAGGTTCATTACCATGGTATAAAATTTGGAAAAGGTTCTTAAGAAATCAAGTAAGGAATGGGCCAGGGTCAAATCTCCATGTCAAAACTTTCAGAGGTCATCAGCAAACAAAAGATGGGTGAGTTTAAAGGCTTTACATCTCCAGTGCCATTTAAAGGAATTACTGCCTTCTATGCAAGCATTCAGGTTCCTTGAGAATACCTCCATACAAATAATAAAGAGAAAAGGAGATAAAAGGTTCCCTTATCTTAGCCTGACTTACCTGGAAAGAATTTTGTGGGGCATCCATTGATCAAAATAGCATATGCAGGTGAGGTAATACACTCTCTTATCCAATCAATGAACTTGAGAGGAGAACATACAGCTATTAGCACATTCAATAGGAAATCCCTATGGATCAAATAATATGCTTTTTGTAAATCCACCTTGAAAGACGAATCTCCTATGGTTATTGGCAAGATGGTAATTCTTGAAGATCTTTTGGGCCAACAAGATATTATCCCCTATTTGACGGTTCTTAGTGAATACACTTTGGTTTGGGCTAATGATGTAAGGGAGTACTTCTCTAAGCCTATTAGCTATGATTTTTGCAATCACCTTATAAATAAAGTTACAACATGATATTGGCCTATAATTAACTACTATGGAAGGATTATCTTTTTTAAGAACAAGAGTGATGAAAGTAGATATGGTATCTTTGAGTAGTCTCCCATGATGGAAAAATCTTGGATAGCCCTAATCATATCCTCCCTTATTATATGCCATGTACGTTTAAAGAAAACCCATCCAGCCTAGGGGCCTTATTAGGATTAAATGAATTGAGAACATCCTTAATCTCTTGCATTGAGACTTCAGCAATGAGTTTGTTTGTGAGAGTTTCAGAAATCCTATTAAGGAAAAAATTTCCACGAACTCTTTAGAAGGAGGAAGGTCCTTGTTATTCCCAATAATGCTTTGAAAGAAACCTAAGAAGTGGTTTTGAATCTCTTCTACTTCAACAACTGTAATGCCATTTTCTCCAATTAGAGAGTGAATGTTGTTTCTATTCCTATTTGTCAGTATAGAATTGTGAAAAAATTTGGTGTTTCTATCCCCCTCTCTTTTCCACTTGATATGGGAAGATTGTTTGTAGAATGACTCCTGATCATTTAAGGCTCTAATCAAGTTATTAATGGCCTTAGTTTCTTTGTCAACCAGGAGTGGGCTACTAGGAAGATGTTAGATCCGATTTTCAGAGTCCAACTCTTGATTTGATATTAAACATGTTGGATCCGATTTCCGGAGTCCAACTCTTGCGGAGTCATAAACCATGATCTTCATTACCCCATATTTACAAGAGCGAGAGAATCTAAAGCTAGAAACATTATTCATTGTGCTAAATTCTAGAGCTATTGTTGTCTATAACAAAGCTCGAAACATCTTTCAATAGAAAGAAGAAAAGCTGATACCCTGAAGAGGCTAAGTGAGAAAAGAATACTTACTGTAAGAGACCTGAAGAGGCTCAGTGAAAAGAATACTTGTATTTTTGAAAAGTATAGTGAAATCTCATAAAGAATTCTGAGGACTTGACGTAGCTCACGGTTTGAGGTGAACTAGTATAAATCTGCTGTGTCGATTCCAACTCTCAACTCTCAACTTTTACTCTTATTGTTTTACACAAGTACTTAGAAGCGAATTGCAATACTTCGTGATACATTTATTCAATAGTTCTAAAAAAGCAAATTTTCGAAGAAGTTTTCAAAAAGGGGGTTGTCATCAAAAAGAGATACACAATTTAACCCCCCCTTCTTGTGCGTTTTGTTATGGAATATAAAGCCTATACTAACGTGTGATTTACTTCAATTGGTATCAGAACTCGATGTCCAAGAACCACCATCACAAAGTGTGGATAAAGATCCATGGCAAAATCACACATATATATAGCTAAAGGAGCCTCCGTCACTAGACGTCCTGCGTTCAATAGAGAAGACTACCATTACTGGAAAGACAGGATGTGGCTCTTTATTGAATCTACTCATATTGATCTTTGGGAAATAATAGAAAATGGACCGTATACACCAGTAGATGAAGAAGAAAATGCTATTCCACAAATCAGATGGTCTGCAGATCAAAAAGTGAGATTTCAACTGAATTTGAAGGCCAAGTTCTTTGTAAGTTGTGCCCTAAGTAGAAGTGAGTACGATAAAGTTCACAAATGCGACATTAAGAAGAAGATGTGGGATATGTTATCCATCGCACACGAAGGAACCAATCAAGTAAAGGAATCTAAGATAAGAATTCTTGTATGTTGGATCGCGTATGGCCTGAATATTCAAAATATACTGCGGAAAAGACCATACAACATCGTGAAGTATAATAAAAAACACCAGGATGTACGAAAATACCTTATTATCATGAATGGGTTGCTTCTTTTCGGATTCCAAGACACTGCAAAATGCGAATGCCCTCTATCGGTATCCACACGAGTATGCACGATCTGTGCTGCGGCTGTGTTGTACTAGCACGTCCCGAAACTCTTTCCGAACGCCGCACTATCTTCCTCTCGGATGGTGGCTAGAGCTTCGTGAAAACCTATTGTGTTCCTCTAATGAGACCTAAGCTTCTCTATTTATATAGAAACCCTAATCCCATTGAAGCCTAATAAGTTTCGGCCCATTATATCTCATATAATTTAAAGCTCGACAACTTAATTCAATCTAGCCCAATAAATATATCCGCATATATATATTCAATGCCTAATAGATTAGGCCCAAGAGAATAAGCCCAGATCACATCACTCTTTGTGTGCGACCCTGTAGGCTC
>JANZLC010000007.1:6583350-6595984 GCA_026413385.1 Erythroxylum gracilipes | reverse complement strand
GACTAAAGCCTTGTTTTACAAAATCTAGCTTCAAAAACAAAATATGCAAATTGGAGTGATGCCTTGACTCTCGACTCAATCACTCGATGTCTTGTTCATTGCCTGAAAATGGGAAGGAAAGGGGGTGAGCTCGAAAGCTCGTGGGTAACAATTTTATAATCTCTAATGAGCAAAAACCATTGAAAACCATCATGTTCATAGCAAATTCTCATGAAAATCCATAAAACATATATTTCTCAAATTCTCAACTTGTTAAACCAATTCACAACTCAAATAAGTCAAGCATTTATCAAACTTGTCAACACAGGTAAACACATAAGCACATCATAATGGTTTGGGCAGATCCATAAACATGACGAACTATACAATTCGACATAATGGTCTTATGTAGTCGTAAACTTGAGGGAGTCCATGAAGGAGCTCCATGCCACTAGCGGGTAAGCGGGAGAAGCCTTAACTTGGTCAACGTGCACGTGATAATTCTTAGATAGACTACACCAAACCCACATAACATGTAATTCATGAACTTGAAAACCAATTCCCCAAATGGCACATTTTGAAAACTTGTCTTCCATGAGCATGAAACACTTCATATGCAATTTGTAGCACCCGACTCTCGTAATGACCCAAACCTGACATCGTAGGTGATATCCGAGTCCGTGCCCCGCGAGGGTGGTGTGCTAAAATACTCAATCAGTTAGAAATCGGTACACTTTTTTTTGAATCACAAAACACAATATGCAAAAATCGATACTCAAATTGGGCCCTCATTCATTCATAAACATTTTCACTTAACACAATTTTCAATAGCCACTTGGGCTCTTTCACAAATACAAAACACTTGAGTCATTTCAAAGTACAAATTTATACAAAAGTTGCGAAATAACAATTCAATACAAAATAGGGAAAACACAAATGCAGACGCAAATTGATCCCGACCTCTATCCTTCACTTGAATGTTGTAGGTATACTCCTGTTTGCTTAACGGGGTATTCTTCAGATCCTAAAAAATATTTGCAAATTTTGGGTGAGTTTTGCGAACTCAATGAATGACCATCATCGATGGCTCACTTAGTCACATAACGCATTTATCACACATCAAGCAAAATTTCAAATTTTACATTCAATGAACTTAAACATTTATATTATGCATATGCCACTTAGATGGGACTCACATTCATTCTTATTGTTGTGACTGAGTGCCTTTCACATATACAGAGTACTGGCCCATAGGCTCAGTCAGAACAGAATACTGGCCCATAGGCTCAGTCAGAACAGAATACTGGCCCATAGGGCTCAGTTAGAATAGAGTTCACGAAGCATAGCTTTACCTGCAGAATCAGAGTTCACAGAGCAAAGCTCTACATGGAAGCGCTTCAAATAGGCGACTCAAGTTACAACTCCTTTATATTTTATGCATTCATGAGATGGAATGCATCACTTACATTACATGCACTTGTTCGATCACATTCACTTATCATCGGACCATAGCCCGACATTCAACATGTACTTGAGTAATCACTTATCATCTTGCATGCAATGCACATTCTGAAAACACTTAATTCATCTTATTCATATACAATGAGCACTTCAATAATTCAGGTCAAGCCCAAGCATTTTCTAAACTCCATAACTAGAATCCTTTCAAAAATCCAAAGATTCAAAATGATCTTACCTTGATTCTTCACCAAATGAAGAGATCTTTAACTCAAATGGAAGCTCTTTCCTCCCTCTTCCTTTTTCTCTTCTTGAACACTTCAAAATCCCTCTTAAAGGCTAAGGGAATTAAAACCCTAACTTGTTTTCTCTTCTTCTCTCTTTCATTTCTTTTTCATGTTTCCTCTCTCTTATCTCTTTTCTCATCCACCCATTTTGTTTCTCTAGAATCTTCTTATCACATTTTCTCTTTATTTATAAGCAAGACAACACTTTTTTCCAATTATGCCCTTAATGAATGAGAATTGTCCAATTTGCCCTTCAATTTATGCCTTATGTCTTTTATACTTAAGTGTCTGCCAACAGTACCCTTGAACAATTTAACCTAACACTTTCTTCCAGAAACCCGCCCATTTTCGTAAGTTTCTAGTGCCACCAAAATCATTTCATTTGGTTTAATGGTTCAAAAGATATACTTCAAACAATTTTGGACTACTCTTGTCCAAAATAGTATACTATACACAACTTCCATATAGAATTTAAACATCTTAGAGATTAAATTAGATTATAAGTTCTTCATACCATCTATAGTTTCATGTCTCTAGTTTACCACAAGTCAAATATCATCTCATTTGGACCAATACTGATCTAGAAAACATCAAAATACTGAAGTATGTTTAGTGGAATAACACCAGTTCATATTGCTTAAGTACACACTCACTATACTCGTCCCACTCTTTTCACTCAATCTTTCTCCATTTATTTCAGATAACTATGATTCTTGTCAGAGATGAGATCAATGCCTTATGAATCCAATGGTTGAAGAATCAAGTCATTTGGAGGTCTAATGAAGAAGTTGTGGTCAAAAGAAGCAACCATGTTTGTGACCTTCATCAAATTGAACCTATTATGGCGCGATTTCTATAACTGTCACAAACAATGTCGGATTGATCTTGTTTTTGGACCATTGGAAAGAGGACTTCGAGATCTATAACTTGCATGCAGACCTAGAAGGCCAATTCTATTATCTGACTTTTGTATCGTCTCACTTTTTCATCGTCTCACTTGCCTTTTGTTTTAGTTCTATCGTCTCAGTTTCTTCCGTCTCATTTCTTCTGCCTCATTTCTTCCATCTCATTTTCTTTCATCTTATTTCTATCATCTCATTTTCTTCTATCTCATTTCTTCCCCAGAACGTCTCCACTTACAAGGATCATAACTTTTGACTCCAATGTCCAAAATTTTCATGCTATATATCGTTGGAAAGATAAAAAAAGATCTACAACTTTTCGAAGACATCTTGGCTAAAATCTCTTTATATCATTCCCAAATTTTCCCCTAACATCCGAATACGAATTTTCCATTCATACACCAACATACTGCACCAAATTCTTAGCTTTATGACAAGTTTTGAGATTTTTAAAGACAGAATTGAAATTCAATGTCTTTATAAGAAATGTAGCAATATATCTCTAGTTTAATCCCAATCATAGATCATCTTGTTTGGACGACTAGAGAAAACGTTGTGGCTAAAAGACTGAAGCACACTTAGTGAACATTTTCCAGATCACTACCAATCTTGTTTCTAGATCTTTCATTATCACAACCCATACTAAGATCACTCTTTCTACTCCTTCTACTCCTCATTTTCAATAAAATCACATTTAATATCAATTATACCTGGAAGTTGTCAATGATTGCATGTACCACTTTTTATGCGAAAACATTCCGTATTTATGTGCATATATGCTAATATGATGCATGAGCAAGAAAAAGCATTGTCTTAATTTCTATTTGAGCTCACATATACAGAAATTTCGAGTCCTAACCCTTAATATGTGGACAGGATGTTACAGATAATATATAACCAATTGACATTTTGCATTCTTATACTCACTGATGTCTTCCAAACCTATAAATCAAGCACCCCCTAACTATTTATCAAAAACTCATTAAGTTATTATATTCCTCACCTGTTCTTTTACTCCTCCCAAATATATTAGACTTTGCCATGTTAGCATACATCCTTATAGCAGTAGATAACTCATGAATTGCTTCAAGTATAATGTTAATAGAACTAGTCTGCCCTTTACAGAAGAGCATAATGTCATCTATAAATGCCAAATTAGTTAACTGAAGTTGCTTACAATAGCGATCATTTTAGAAGTTTCAGTTTATGGTTGTGCATCTCAACTTTCTAGTAAAAGCCTCTATTACCACAACAAATAGAAGGGGAGAGAGAGGGAATCTCCTGGTCTTAAACCCTTTTACTGTTGAATCCAAGTAACATATTCTTAATAAATTCTTTGTTTGATTATCACTTACAATATCGGGCAATACCTCCTTTAGTCTTAATCAGATTAGCTTTGAAATGCATTTATACAAAACATTATAGCAGTTAATTGATCAAAAATCCCTAGCAATAAGAGTTAAAAGTAGTATAATTAACCTGTTTGAGTAGCTGGCCATTCCTCTTGACCGCTACTTTCTCGTTTTTCTGTAATCCTCTTCCTTTCCTTGGCTATTTCGTTGCATCTCTCGCACCTCTCGGCTCTCACATCTCAACTGGATCACCATCAACGGTTTACGGATGTGTTTACAGATTTGTGTAGCTTGCATAAGCATCCTTTTGTATTTTGTATTAAGTTTGATGTGTATGTTGATATGTAAGTGAAGCTTGTTCAAACATTGACTTTGTTTAGAAATGAGAATGAGAAATTGGGAAGTTCTTTTTTGTATAACTATGTTATTTTAAAGTTTGAGTATGATTAAGTTATATTCTTCTTTGTTGAGATTGCCAATTGTTGCTAGTGTTAGAATAACATGTTGGAGTTGGAAAGCTTGTATGTGATGAATCATTAGAGTTGAGATTCAAGAGCTAATGAGATATATTTAGTAGTTAAGTGGATATGAAGTGGTTTTGCACTAGAAGGGGTGAATTTGAGGAGATTATGAGTGAATATGGTGTTAGAATGGAAGTTGGAAGCATTGGAGAGGCTTTTGAGGGGTTTAGGAATCCCCAATGTCCGTTAGACGGACATTAGGTCCATTAAACGGACCTTCTCGGGCCTAAAAAGGCCCCCTGCCTAGTTCATATCCATTAAACGGACATTAGGTCTGTTAAACGGACCTTTTCGAGTCTGAAAAGCACCCCAAGCTCGTGATTGTTTCAGGCATTTACTTAGGCCTTTGTCCAGGATATGGGTCAGATGCCGCAATCTTCTGCTCCGGCTCCAGTTAAGAAGGGGAAGCAGTTCGACAAGCTGAGGAAGTATGGAGCAGTGGACTTTTATGGGACCACTAATCCTAAGGAAGCTGAGACATGGCTGAGAAAAACGGAACGAATATTAGAGCAGATGGATTGTGAAGATGACGAGAAGGTTGAATATGCTGCAAGTTTGCTACAAGGGGATGATCTACATTGGTGGTGAGTATCCCGGGAAGTCAGATGAAGCCACCGGTGTTGGCATGGAAGGACTTCCTGATTGTTTATAAGAAAAAGTATTTTTCAGAAGTGTACATCCAGCAGAAACAGAGAGAGTTTTTAAGCATCACCTAGAGGGAGATGACGGTGAGCGAATATGAACGTCGATTTACACAACTGGCCTGATATGCAACAGAATTAATGATGAGCAAAGCTGCTAGGTACCGAAGGTTTGAAGCGGGACTACACTTAGCCATCAGAGAGAAAGTGGTGGCACAGAATTTCTGTGACTTCCAATAGCTGGTTGAAGCAACATTGAGAGTGGAAAATATGGAGAACATCAAAAGTGCGGTGAACAGAAAGAGGAAAGGGAGAGAATAGTTTAAGAGGGCAGGCAGTGCTCTTATGTCAGAGAGGAGTGCCAGGACTTTCCCTGCACAGTCTAAGGAGAGGAGCAATGGAGCAAGCAAGACAAGACATATGAAAACTATCTCATATCAAGCCTCAACGGCTGGAGGCAGCAGGAGGGGAGATGGGGATAAGCCGCCTATTCCTAAATGTGATCACTGCAGAAGGTTTAACAAAGGGGAATGTTGTCGACTGACTGGAGCATGCTTTAATTGTGGGAAGAAAGGACACATGGCAAGAGAGTGCCCTCAAAATGCAAGAGTCATAGAGGGCTGAGACAGTAGGACACAAGATAGTAACAGAAGTGGGCAGTGGAAGTTCTGATGTGGCCAGGAAAGTGAACCCTCCAGGGAGACCGAGGGGACAAACACCAGCTAGAATGTTTACTATAACGAGGGAGGATGCAGAGACAGCTCCAGAAGTCTTAACTAGTATGATTAAATTATTTGATGAAGATGTTATTGTTTTGATTGTTCCGAGTTCTACTCATTCGTTTGTGTCATTGAGTAGAACTGTGAATGGTAGAGAATTGAGCCCATTGGATACTTCTTTGATGGTGAGTACTCCAATCGGCCAATATATTATTATTAGTCCCGTATATAGAGACTGTGAGATACATATTGGAGAGGAACAATTAGTGGTGGATCTAATGCCATTGAGGATGGGAGGATTAGATGTGATTTTGAGGATAGACACCTTGGAGAAATATAATGCCAACTTGGATTGCAAACAGAAAATCGTGGAGTTCGAAATTGGAATGGTAAAAAAGTGGTGTTTATGGGGAATAGAAAAGTGAATCCGACTAGAATAGTTTTGGCTCTGACAGTAGAAAAACTGATAAAGAAAGGATGTGAAGCATTTTTAGCCTATGTGATAGACACAAAGGTAAATAGAGGGAAGTTAGAAGAAATACCTGTGGTCATGGAATTTCTGGATGTCTTTCCCGATGAATTACATGATGCAATATGGGTGATTGTGGATAGGCTAACCAAGTCTGCTCATTTTTTGCCAATTAAACAGACGGATTCTTTGAATGTGTTGGCCAAGAAATACATAGATGAGATAATCAGATTTCATGAGATTCTAAGTTCGATAGTCTCAGATAGAGATCCCAGGATTCACCTCCAGGTTCTAGGAAAGTTTACAAGAAGCTTTGGGAATAAAGTTACATTTTAACATAGCTTTCCATCCACAAACTGATGGACAATTGGAGAGAACAATTCAGACATTGTAGGCGATGTTCAGGGCTTGTTTTATGGATTTCAAAGGCTCATGGGATGATTATCTGCCTTTAATAGAATTTGCTTATAATAATTCCTATCACTCGGGAATTCAGATAACACCTTATGAAGCTCTATATGGTAGGAGGTGCAGAACTCCTATTTGCTGGGATGAGGAAGGTGAAAGGAGGCTTTTAGGGTCTGAGTTGGTGCAGAGTATAGTTGATAAGATTAAATTGGTGAAATAGAGACTTAAAGCAACTCAAGATAGAATGAAGAGTTACACGGATGCACATAGAAAAGAGATGGAATTTGAAGTTAGAGACAAAGTGTTTCTTAGAGCTTCTCTATGGAAAGGAGTTTTGAGATTTGGTAAGAAGGGCAAGCTTAGTCCAAGATACATAGGCTCTTATGAGATCATTGAGAAGATTGGGCCTTTAGCCTACAAGTTAACTTTGCCAGCGGAATTGTCTAAGATTCATAATGTCTTCCATGTATCGATGTTGAGGAAGTACTGATCAGATTCTTCACATATAGTTCAACCTTCAGAGGTCTGATTAAGGGAGGATTTGACATATAAGGAGCAACTAGTGGAGATTTTAGATTTAAAGGAAAAAGTCTTGAGAAACAAGACAGTGAAAGTAGTTAAAGTCTTATGGAAGAACCATTCGATGGAGGAGGCAACATGGGAGCCTTTGGAGGCCATGAAGGAGAAGTATCTGCACCTTTTCACTATCTCTGGTAAGAATTTCGAGGACGAAATTCTTTAAGGGGGGAAGAATTATTAAACCCTGAATTTTTTTATTATATATTTATTTGTTTCATTATTTTTAGAATTTAGTCATTATTTTAGTGGGCATAAACAGAAATTAGAAATATGATGGAAAGATTAGAATTTAGTTAGAATTAATATGGGAATGTTAGAATTAAATTAGAGTATGGTATGGTGTTGAAAAGATTATAGGAGTTAAGAGATGAAAATAAATGAACGAAGCGTAAATAAGGAAAGACTAGTTAAATGAGGGGTATAATTGGAAGAAAGAGGAATAAAAGTTGTCTTGAATTAGAATAAGAAGAGAGAGTGTCATGAGAACCAAAGAGAGAAAGAAGAAAAAACGTGAAAAGGAGAAGAGAAGAAGGAAACTCATGGGAAGCTTGGAAGTAAGAGGAAAGAAGAAGAAAAAGAAGAGAAATCAAGCTTGTTAAGGTAAGTTAATCATCTTTTTCTTCTTGATTTAGTAAATAAATGGGTTGTGTTGAGAATGAAGGAGTTAGAGAGAGAAAGGGGTTTTGTGTTAGAAGATGATTTAAGAGAACCCATTGATTCCTAGGGTTTCTAAACTAAGTTTTGGCTTTTCTAACCTAGATGGATTATAGGTAGGTTAGGTTTGAGCTTAATTTATGTTGATTTCATTTGTTGTGATTATGGAAGTTTTAGGGGATTTCCATTTGAATTTGAATTAAACAAGAATTTTTGGTTTTTTTAGCAAATCAAGAAAATCCAACCCAAGAGCAAGAGGAAGAGCACAATTGAATTTGGATTTTCAAGCGAAATAAGGTGGGTAAAATATTTATGGTTATTGTGTAAATGGGCAATGTGCTTATGTGTGTGTGTATATGCTTAAATTTCTAAATTGTGAATTGTTATGATCTGGAAAATGCCTTATGATGTGTTTTATGTTATGCTATGCATTGAAAGATGTATGACATTTTAATATGGTTAAATTGTGAGTATGATCATGCTATGCCTTGGAATTGTATAATGGTATTTTCTTAAAATGGAAAGAAGAAAAAGCATGAGAATATGAATTTGTGATTGATTGAATTGAGCTGAGAGTTGATTGTGTGTGGGTAAGAGTGGAACCGTTTCGTAGTCACGTGCACGTCGACATAAAGCCTTCTCTTGGTTGCCCACTTGTGACATATGAGATTTGAAAAGTGGACTCGTTTTGCTCACGGAGTAAACTTCGGTTTCTCTGTTTCGTTCCACAGAACCCTTGAGCCATTTGTTTGTGCATTTGCATTTTGATATGTTAAGTTATGATGAAGTTTGAGTATTATGCTTTGAGGTTAAATTACATCCAATATGTTTTATATGATGATGTATTGAATTATGTGTTGTGAATTAGAATGGTGAATGATAAACTTACAATGCTAGATTAAGATAAGACGTGTATGCCTATATGAATATTCACATATATGTTTGATTGTGTAGCTCTGATACCATAAGATGTTGGACTCTATTTCTGGAGCCCAACAATTCGGAGTCATAAAACTTGAGCGTATTTCCCTATAGGGTTGCAGTCATCTCACAAGGGTGGCATGCCCACACCAGCCAATCACCAACATCACAATTTGATTTCTTCAAAAAAATTGTAGCTCTATGTCTCTAATTTATTTTGAAACAAGAACCACCTCATTCAGAGCTCTACAGCTCAAGATATGCTTAAAAACCCAAAGTATGTTCATAACCCAGTTATCCTCTTCCAACCGATCCCTCATTTTCTTTCCATCAATATTTTTCAAATCAATACCAAAGGTATTAGGAATCTATTGCCTTGAGAATCACTTCATTCGGAGGTCGGATGATGAAGTTATGGCCAAAAGAATCAAGCATGTTTATGTACTCACTCATATTGGACTTGTCTTGGGACAATTGCCATAATTTTCTGTAGAGATGTCATATTGAGGTCATTCTTAGACAGTTTAAAAGAGGACTTCTAGATCTACAACTATCGTGAAGATCCCAAAGAGAGATTCTGCCATTTAGAGGGTCAAAAATGCAAATTTTTGAACGTGTACAGTATTTATCCATTAAACGGACATACATGTCCGCCTAAAGGACCTTCTCGGGTCTAGAATGACCTCCAGACCTGTGAGGCAATTGTCCCAAGACAGGTACAATATGAGTGAGGACATAAATATACTTGATTCTTTTGGCCATAACTTCATCATCCGACCTCCAAAAGAAGTGATTCTTAAAGCAATAGATTCCTAAAACATTTTTATATCTCTCCATAAAAATTGGTAGCTTTTAGTATTGATTTGAAAATGATTGATGGAATGAAAATGAGGGATCGGTTGGAAGAGGATAACTGGGTTATGAACATACTTTGGGTTTTTAAGCATATCTTGAGCCGTAGAGCTCCGAATGAGGTGGTTCTTGTTTCAAAATAAATTAGAGACATAGAGCGACAATTGTTTTGAAGAAATCAAATTGTGATGTTGGTGATTGGCTGGTGTGGGCATGCCACCCTTTTGAGATGACAGCATGAGGGTTCTTTGAGATAACCCTACAGGGAAATACACTCAAGTTTCATGACTCCGGACTGTAGGGCTCTGAAAACGAGGTCCAACATATGATTTTAAGTTGGAATTGGATATGAAATTGATGAAGAATAATTAAGGTATAATTGAGGTATAATTAATGGACTTTGATGAAGATGTTTTGAATTTGGTATAAAGATGTAAGAATATGGAAAATTTAATGGAAATTAGACAATGCACCTTCGGATTACTTGTCGCACGATCGTAAGAGCTACATAATCTCCTTCCCAAGATCATGGGCAATGCCTTGAAGTGAGAAAAATTCAGTTTTGTGTGATATTTGAACCAGCTAAGGATAAGTTACTTTACTTAGGTGCATTTGGACTTGATTGGAGCTTAAAATGAACCTAGATTGTTGTTATATTAATTGGTTAAAGTTTTGATAAGTTTAGGTTGTTGATTGATGTTATAATTTAAGGAATGGATAATTTGATATCAATGTATATGAATTTAAGAAGTATGTGTTGTTAATGGTATAAAGATGTTCTTATGAATACAAATCTGATTCAAAGGATATTAGGTATGATTGAATGAGAATTGGGAAATTATATGAAGACGTATAATGCTAGGAAAGGATTGATGAATTTAAAGTAATCAAACTTACTTAAGGCATAACCTAATTCCAAACAAGTTATATATAAGCTATGATGAATGAATGATTAAGATTTATGAAGAAGGATACATACCTAGGGTAGTCAATTGAGCATGCATTGAATTTGACATATAAGCCTGTACATGATTGAATAATCATATGATTAATCAACTTAGTAATATGTGAACTACATGATTAAAGAAGCATGATTAAAGAAGCACAAGTAGATCATCAGCATCCCGACATTGCCGGATCTTGAAGGCAATAGCTTATATGGAGCGTCCTGTGAGTTAACCTAGATGTGTAACTTAATTATATATGGTTTTGTATGATCTGTATGTTGGAAATGAAAAATGTGAACAATTGGATGTGAAATGCCAAAATAAATATGAAACATGAGAGTAATTGAATGTGAAATACCAGAATGAATATGAACTGTGTGAGTAATTGAATGTGAAATGTCAAAATGAATATGAACTGTGTGAGTAATTGAATATGAATTGTCGGAATTAGATCCGCTGAAATTGATACATATGATAGGATCACACAGGAATGAAAAGTAATGAAATATGGCATATGAAATGATGCATTGCGTTGAAATGCATGATCAGATAAAGGAATTGTGACCGGAGTGACCAACGTTAAAAAGAGCTCAAACTCATAAATGTGCACAAAGAGCCACAAGCTCAGTTATCAATGAGCCCGGCATCCATAATAGGTACGGGATAATATATAAAATGAGCCCGATATCGACAATAGGTTTGAGACAGTATATGAAATGAGTTTGGTATCCACAACAGATACGGTACAGTAAAGAGGCGCTCGATCATAACAAAGTACAACGAATGGAGACATATGTGCATCTGCATATACATTCTTATATGTATCATATGTTTGAATTGAAATGAATTACTGAATTGATTGAAATACAGTTGAAGAGTAAATGAGGATGTGTTGTGATATGAAATGTTAGCTTATCTAATATGCTTATGAAAATATGATTATCTGGATGTATTTGATAGAGTGTGATAAAATGTGATGTGATAATCAGTATTGAATGTTATAAAATACTTATTAGATTGGATATGATTTGCCTCTATGTTTCTGACTTGAGTGAAAACATCAATGATGTTTATTGATGTTATTGATGTCTTCACTCAAGTCAGAAACCTAATCTAACAAGTATGTCATAAAATTCAACATTGATTATCACATTAAATTTTGTTACTAAATTCGTAAACTCATCAAAATTGCAACGTTGATTTTAGGTTCAGTGGAGATCTAGCTAGTCTATTTGAAGTAGTTTTTGCATTTGGATAGAGTCAGAGTTGGGATCAGTTATACCTGTAATTGTCATTAGTTATTTTGTATCAAAGAATTGTATCTCTCAACTATTGTACAATGTACATGTGAATTTTAGAAGTGTAATGACATTTGAGACTTTATATGTTTGTGAATAAAAATGCAATAAAATGATTATTGGAATATTTTATGATATCTACGATGGATTAAAATGTGAAATGAATTGATTTAACCATCTTAACGTGCCATTCTTGTAGAGTATGTTCTCGAACATCCTTTAGTATGTTGGGGATATGCTCTATGGGAGTGGTATGCTACAAAAAATTCTGTTAAGGAAGAAGAAAAAGAGTGGACAAAGAAGGATGAGGAAGAACAGGTGGATAAACCAAGAAAACTACTGATGAGGTGTTGGTAGTGACCTTAAGTATGAAGGGTGTCCATTTCCTTGAACACAAACTATTCTAGTTAACTGACGATTCAGGGAGTTTTGTCATTCCATCTTTCATTAACAATTTGTCAATAAACAAGGAATTAATGCTTTCAATTGGATTTATTAATTTGATAAATTGTGTCCTTATTATTATCTTGCAGCATGTGGCTTACTTACAAGCTACTGTTAATGGACAAATTTGTCTTAATTTTTATATATAATTTGCTAAATTATTGTCCATTTAATATTTAAATTCCACTAATTAAAAGTCATTT
>JANZLC010000007.1:6562626-6574490 GCA_026413385.1 Erythroxylum gracilipes | reverse complement strand
GCTCAGTTTTTGAAGATATTGAATGTTGATTGATCATGAGTAAAAGCTTGGAATGTTGATTTCTTGCTATGATTTTTGAAAGTTATTCATCTTTTCTTGTGACTATATATTCTTAGAAAATTTGGAAATTGAGTAAATGTTTCGGGTCTTTGACCTTAATTTGGATGTTTTGCCTGAGGACGGACAAAAGCTAAGTGTGGGAAAAATTGATATGTGTTCAATTGTTAATATATTTAATCATTTACACTTAGCGATTATTGACATAAAAATGCTTAAGATACTCACTTTAATTTATATATGATTTTAGGTACAATTTAGAGGCAAATAAATTAAAGTGAGTCAAAAGTACTACATTTGGGTTATTTTCTGACAATCAATACTCGCTTTTCTTCGTAGAGTGAGACAAAGAAAATTAAAAGACAAGAAAAATGAAGACATGAAGAAAAGAACCAAATGTTGGGAGCACAATGGTGAAGCAAGACGAAAAAAACGACAGCAACAGAAGCATTTAACGCATGCGTTTAACGCTGCGCTAAACGCAGTGTCCCAGAAGCTCGACAGAGGGGAATTAAAAACCAAGCAACATTTAATTGTCAAATCAACAAAAGAACACGCTACAGGGCGAGAGAAGCTAGGGAATAACAGGATAGCATTGGGGAGGTCTACGTTTAAGGCAGTTTTCTACGTTAAATGCAGACGAGTGGAGTAGCACAGTAGAGGCTTAGCAGGAGCGTGGCTGGCGGCTTGGGTGCAGGTGTGAAATAGACTAGGAGTACGGCTTGGTGTAGTTGGAGAAGCTGGAGAGCTGCATGCGTGCTTGCGAGATTGGGAGCAGTGAACAATTAAATGGACACCAAGTTTATTTGTCCAATCCAAGCATAGTGACAAGAGTAGAAGTGAATAGAGGCACAGTGACATGCGTGAAGACCTATGAAGGGCTAGGCATTAAAATGGGGGTTGAAGCATTTTTTTGGGAAAGACCCATGATGGGCTAGGCATCCAAAAACCGGTTCGGGGGCGACATCGAAGCCAATGACCCGGGTTAAGTAATTTTATTAATATTTTGTTGTTTCTTTCTCTCATTAGGAATTGATTGTGCTATCCTATATTAATTGATTTGGGTATTGTGTATGGATAATCGAATTTTCGTTATTATTCGATTATTTGTGTATGAACCCATTGGGTATTGTGAGATGATGATTCTAATGCGTTCATTGAATCGTTAATTACAAACCCATTGCTAGAATTTCGATATAATCTGTAATTGTTATGTTGAAATTTATGTGTAGCGACTAATGATTCGTAATCATTAAGGATAACAAGACCTAAGTTAAATGACGAACAGTATGTGGTTGTTGTCTTGATTAATTGGTTTTCCTAATTCATAATGTTATTGCCTAATTAAATCTAGAGATCGTATCCTAGGTTGTTCGATGGTTAAGTTTAATTAACGATCATATCTTGATTAAACAAAACCTAAGGGAAAATTCTGGTTAATTATTAACCCACGATTAATAGTTGCTAGGAGAGGTCAAAGAACAACAAATTAATAAAATATGCTTAGTCATGGTGTAGGCCAAGACTGAACCAAAGAACTGGGTCCTTACCGAATTCCCCACTTTTATCAATTTTTTGCATGCTTTCTTTAATTTGTTTTTATTAGTTAGTTTCAATTTTTTTCTTCTTTCAAAAACAAACCCCCTCCCCCCCCCCCTCCCCTGCTAAACCTAAACACCAGTTAATTTCATTTCATAAACTTTACACACACTCTCTGTGGGATCGACCTAGACTCACCACTGCTATAGTAATAGGTCTAGTTATTTTATTTTGACTAGCATAACGATGAGCGGTCAATAATCCAAAAACTCTTGGCTTAAGTATTCACCACCTCGATCCGATCGAGGTGATTTAATACTTCTCCCAAGCTATTTCTCAACTTTATTTCTGAATTCTTTGTACCTTTCAAAGGGTTCAGACTTGTATCTCTTAAGATACACATATCTATATCGAAAATGATCATTGATAAAGATAATGAAGTATATGAAACCACCTATGGCACGTATGGACATCGGACTATATACATCAGTATGTATTAGGTCTAAAGGTCCACTAGCTTATTCACCCTTTCCCTTAAACGGTAACTTAATCATCTTGCCTAATACGTAAGACATGTGTCTTATGATTCATAATCAAATGACCCTAAACTACCATGCTTGTGTAATTTAAAAATGCATCTGTCACTTATATGGCCAAGGAAACAATGCCATAAGTAAGATGATTTCACATTATCTCATTTTATTCTTTTATTGTTATTTATATTTAGAACCGAATTAGAGATATCCAATATGTATATACCATTGCATAATGTACCCAAAGCATATAACATTCCATTCAAATAAATTGAATAACCATTGTTACCGAAATTTAAATGGAATCCAGCTTTATTAAGACTAGAAATGGATATTTCATTTTTATTCAAAGCAGATACATAAAAACAATTTAGCCCACTAAGGAGTGTCAATACATATATGCCTACAGCTAATGTAGTAACTCTTGCTTCATTGCCTACTCACAGGTCTGATTCTCCCTTGTTGAGTTGTCTAATGTTCCTAAGGCCTTACATATCATTATAAATGTGTGAGCCACAAATGGTATCTAATACCCATATGTTGCTATTAGAAACAATATGAATATCAATAACATAAATACCTGAAGTAGTAGGGCATCAGACGCCTTCTCCTACTTCAAGGACTCTAGATAGGCTTTGCAGTTTCTCTTCTAGTGGCCATCGTTGACATAGTGGAAGCAAGTTCTCTTCAAGGTAGTAGGCCCTGTGGATTTCTTCTTCTTTTGGCTTTTTTTCTTCGAACCAGAAGAGTCCACCAACGTCATAACCTTGTCCTTACAGACAGATGGCTCAACTGCCTAGAGCATGTTGACCAACTCAGGAATTGTGCTAGATATATTGTTCATCCATAGTTAAGCACAAATTGTGAGTAATTATTTTTAGTAATTATTTATATAATTTACCAAGAATTCATAAAAATTTCAGTAATTATCTATATAATTTACCAAGAATTTAGACAAAATCGAAATGTGTGTGTGTGTGTGTGTGTGTGTCATAGTGAAACACAAAAATATTCAACTTTTTTACAACCAACTTATGCAGGTTATCAAATATCACATTAGCATTCATAAGCATAAATTTCAAGACATGCACTATCTTATTTGCAATTGGAATTTGTAAAACTTCTTCTTCTTTGTATAATGGTTTGTAATCCTCTCTAGTTAGTATCGGTCACTATACCCTTGTAGTTTATAAGTTGATTTATACTTGCACATCTAGTATTTAATTTATCTTTTCTTAAAAGAAAGTTTCCATCTAGAATTATAGTAAACTAAATTGATGTATTAATATATTTTGGATTCAAAATCATTGAAACATATTAAAATTAGATCATTGAAGTAGTTAATTTGGACTTGTTTTGATCATGTGCAAAATTTATCCTTAAAATTTTATATGATATATTGACATAAAGAAGAATTATGAAAAATCTATGGTTAGATTGGTAAGGGAAGTTAAATTTTATATTTAATAAATGGATATACAAAATTATATGATAAGTAAATTTTTCACATCTATATTTTTTATACAGTTAATTATAACAAATGTTCATTTGCAATTGGTGACTGATAAGTTCTAATCTTCAAGTTATATATTTAACATGATTTTTAGAGAATTTTACTTATCTTTGGATTATTTTATATGATTTGGTACCCAATATCATTTATGTTTTGTTTATATGCCCTATTTTAGCTCTCTAATGTCTACAAACGAATTGGGTAATTAGAGCAAGGTTGGAAAAGTTTTGGCATAAGTTTAGATGAACATATGTAAAACATAGACCTATATCTAGAACGTGAGTAAAACACAAACTAGTATTTCTGTAACACCCCTATATGGAACCTACAACCATCCACACTCATAGCAACCAAATTCCTGTACACGCATTCAAGGTATACATTCTATTCAATGCTATACTATACACAATACAAAACTCCCCAATGCTTAACTTTATCTTTTAACAGTATTAATACATCTTTACATTTATATGGTAATCCAAAAGAAAACATACAATTCCCTTTAACCATTATATGTACAGTCATCTTTAACTAAAAACACCTTCTAAAGTACTTTTTGTTCTATCTGCTGGCCTTGGTCCCTACATATGTTTCCTGTAGCTCACACCTATGAATTGGATCTACACGAATTAACACATGTGCTAAGCTTGAAAGCTTAGTAGGGAAACACTTAGTTTGGATGACCACTCACAGCAGTCATCTGCCAAGCACACACATTCAGAAATATCACAACTCATATACCATAAATTCATATTCATGAACCAAACATTGATATACAATGCTCATGTAAACAATGATGGCATACTTAAGCAAAGTACATAATGCAAATATGCTTCAACATATTATCCATATACCGAAAATAAACATTTATAAGTTAATTATTGATAGTTAACGCTCATTGATACAAATTATCAGTTAATATAATTGCACATCATTACGATTCATCCTTACAATCAACACAAATATTCATCAATACCAATTATTCATATGTCATGTTGTATTTCTTATTTTTGTTAAGTTTCCTTTCTGTGTTAAGTCTGCACATTTTCTATGGGTGTGGATAACAGGTGATGTGGATATCCGAAGATATCAAACTATGGATCCCCAAAAGTATCAAATTGTGGATACTCAAAAGTATCAAACTGTGGATACCTAAAGGTATCAAACTGTGGAGAAATTATAGCCTCAAATGAAGACACCATTGGTGTCAAACTGTAGCAGCTACACTGTAATCCACCACCATGACAATTGAGCAAACATTGTAACATTTCCTTTAACCACTTGCCAATTTCATAATTCATATATTGACAAATCATATGATATACATTTCAGGTCATAAAATCTGTATCTGTGTTCATACATGCAAGACATAACTTACCACCATTAAAAAGGTGTCAAAATCACACATTTATAATCATACTATGCACATATGAGAAATAAATATAGAAATAAATATACATACAGATCATTTATCCACATGCAAGTTTTATTTGGAATGCACTATGCTCAATCTTGAATTCCAATGTTCAATTACTCAATTCACATATGGTAAGTCCTATTTCATTTATTTCTAGGTATTTGAAAAGTTTCATACATATTCAAAAGGTTCTTATAAGATTAGGTACAAATTGAAAATGAAAACAATGTCACGGTCATGATGACACTCTCTCCATTCATACCATTAAATTTTCCTTAATATGCATATAGAAAACTTCAGAACTGGGTTTTTAGGTCTTCTAGAAATGTTTTTCTATATGTCTCTAGTTTCTGTAGCACTAATAATCTGTCCATTTGGACTTGTAACTCATGAGATATAGACCAAATATGACAAGCTGCTCGAAAACTAAGGTAGCATCAAGTCACTATTTTCAATCTCAATTTCCAAGATCATAAAGCCAGAATTAAGTCAGAGTCCCTTCAATAGATGTTTATATCTATGTCATATGTTTCATATGAAACTAAAATCACACAACTTAGAGGTCTATATCCTGAGTTATGACTCCAACAATATGACTAACTCAAACAAACCCTAGACAAAATTCCACTATACGATACTCTCTTGTCATATACAACCAAGTTCATGCAAGATAACACCAAATAACACCAAAGCATCATCCCAGAAACCACTCCACATCAAAATGAATCTTTTTACACATTCAAATATACAAAAATACATAAATTAACTAAGTTGAATCGTAAACCTTAAAATTGGGAACGTAGTTCTTCTAATGATTTTCCTTCCCTTCCTCTTTGACTTTGCTTGAATCACCAAATGAAAAATAATGGGATGAAGAGAGTGAAATGGAGAGGAGAAAAATCTGAAGTTAAGCCATCAAAGTGTCATCCATCTCCCCTCTCCATATGCCTTTTCATGAATTTTCTAGTCTTAGACACATGTTTCAATCCCACTGGACCACATGCTACAATCCTATTAGACCATGTGATACAATCCCATTAGACCATGTGTTACAATTCTATTGGACCATGTGTTGCAATGCTATTAGAACATGTGTTGCAATGCTATTGGAACGTGTGTTACAATTCTATTGGACCATATGTTACAATTTTATTGGACCAAGTGTTCTATTGGACACACATGCTTTAATCTTATTGGTCTATGAGTTAACTTTAGGAAAATTACATATTGGTCCTTCTTCTTCCTTTAATGCCTACATTGGCCTATAATCTTGTCAATTTATTTCATTCCCTATCTCTTCAGTTTCTAATGGAATAAAATTCATACAATTTGGTTAATTATATCAGGAGTCCCCAAAAACTACAGGCTGATTGAAAACAATGATAATAGCCAGAACTCAAATTCAAAACTCTTAGAGGCAAAATCAGATTTCAGTCCCTTCATCAAAGTTTTACAATATGTCTCTAGTTTAATTTCCAATTGGAATTATCCAATTTGGAGGTCTACAAACTAAGATATAGCCAAATTAGAAAAGTCTTTTCAATGGAACCTATCCATTCAGCGAGTTACACATCCCAAATCAACTAACTTGGTCTTATCTTGCAAGAGCAACACAGAAATACATCCAATTTAACCAAAAACATCCCATTTACTTATGGAATACTACTTTTATCAATTCCACTCACATCATGCTCATAATCTAAGCAAACCTATCAAAAATTCCCATACATATTTCACATCTAAGTATGTATGTCCATGTCAAAACGAACAAAATACCCATTTACCCATATTGTTGACATCAAGTATCATTATGTCTTTTACTATACTTAGATGCCCTCAATTCATTCCTTATGTTCACTTCTTTTACACCCTAGACAGACTATAATACTTCCACGGTATATGTTGGGGCAGTGTAGTTTCAACTTGAATTAGTCCCTATTCCATTATGTTTCTTCTAAAACTAGCACATGAAGCAATACGGACCCTTATTGGTCTTGTATTGGCAATAATGTTTACAAAAATTCTAGGATTTTTTATTAAAAGGATATAAGGGACAAAAGATTACAGAGGTTATAGGAAGCCAAACTAGAATGTATCAGGATAAGGAAAGAGCAACTTTGGAGACAAAGAAGGGAGATTCAATCAAGATTTAAAGAATCTATGAGAATGAATTCTTCTATCTTGTTTTATTTTTTAATTATTGAGGGGTTTCTTATTCTTAGTATGAGCTAAAATGGGATAAAACTAGATCGGATAAACCCTAGAACTATTATTTTGGATTTCTTTCTTAATTTAATGAAAGAACTATATTTCATTACAAATTATTCATGATTACTTATTATAATGAATTGAAATATGATAGCGTTTTAATTCAGTTTCTAATTTCATACATATGAGTTAAGAAATATATGTATGAATAGATTATAGCATAAATAATAAGAGTTGCATAAAAGCTTAAAGATGTAACTATATAAATCTTTTGAGGTAAAGTTAAATTTATTATGGAAATTTAGCTTAATAGGGAATAATTCTGAGAAAATTTTTACCTTTGAAAGGATATTGGTCAAGATGATTCATTATAAGTTATTTTCTTTTGTTAAAGCAATTTGATTTGTTTAGGCAAATAGTCTTTAGTGTTGATGATTAAGTTAATTTTAATTTGCTTCATTAATTTTGAAAATGGATACTTAATTTGCACTATGATAGGATGTATAATTGGGTTACAAGTGGATTCTTTTTAAATATTTTCAATATCCCACTAAGTTATCTTATAAAAAAAGAAATTTTATTTTATTGAATAAGGGCATAACCAATTCGCCGCAATAGCTTCAAACCAAGTAAAAACTTTGAAGTTTAAGGGTGGTGTTAGTATCCATTTAAAATTGTGATCTAATTGAGTAATTTGGAGTATTCATGAAAGGTGTAACTCCCGAGTCAAAATGTTAGGTGATTTTTCAAACAATGCCTCAAAATGCTCTTATTTTAATTTAAAGGTAGTTTTTTACTTTCTTTCAATAAAGGGTATGAAAATGTTTGAAAGCCAAGGCATCTTTATCATGTATCTTTACTTTAGGAAAAAGGTACGAATTACCCCCTAACATTTCCTAAAAAGTCTAACTTGGTCTCTACCGTTCTCTATGGTATCACCCTATACCTTAACATTTTCAAAATGGCATTGGTAGCACCTTGAATTAGGATGCAATGAGTATTATTTTAGTAATGTTAGGGTGCAAAGTAGTACTAAAGATAACAATATGGACTTGCTTAGACATTTTGTGAAACATTAAGGTGGAAATCACACCTTTACCCTTTACTTTATGCTTTAGACTAAAATTTATGGCTTGAGTTAAAGTTTGAAGGATTATGGAGTTAAATTGATTTGATTTATAACTTGATACATACAGCTAAATTCCCAGAAAATTATTGAACTCTACAATTGAATGAATAATTAAGAGTCTTGATTGATCTGAGTGATTTCTTAAATTAATTCCTAGAGTTAATACCTATTTAAGTTAAGAGTGGTGAAGTTGATTTATTTAAGAACAAGAAAAACTTAAGTGTGGGGTAATTTAATAAGTGCTAATTATCTTTTTTTAGCATGATTTTTGGATAATTTTTCTTCCTTGTTTTTGGATGAGTTTTGTATCATTTGGTACTCACTATCGTTTTGTATTTTGTTTACAAGCCTTATTTTAGCCGTTTAATAAACAATAAATAAATTGGGAAAAGTTCCGTATTAGTCCATCATGCTTCTTCAAGGACTGGCACGTGAAGAAATATAATCTAAACATATAATTGTGTTCCTAGCCTTCAAACTTATAATCTGAAGATAAGTTCTCAAATGCATTATAAAGGAGTTACTAAGCCAATATGGGTGCAATATAAATTCCTGTTAGAGACTCGTATTAGCAGATATTTTTGTGTAAATTTTCCGCAACTAGGAAGAATGTGGTATCAATACGAGTTTGTGTTAGTTGACACTCTTTAAATTTTTTAGGATTTTATAACAATATTGTAACACCCCACTCCCGCAAGACCTGAACTCGATATCGAGGGTGATATCCTAGTCCGTAACCCGCGAAGGTGGCATGTTAGAGCACTCAAAATCACTAACATATTTTGCAAAAATTGATATTCAGATCGGGCCCACTTTCATTCATAAATATTTGCAATCATAACAATACACTTAACAAGATTTCAATAGCCATTTAGGGCCTATTACAGAGATAAAACATCTCAGTTATAAATACTTTACATTACAACAAAAATCCATTCGTATACATATGGTGCAAAAATATTGGAATCCATGGTTTATACAAAAATTACGGAAAACAAATTTGTACAAAATAATAAAATACAAAATGCAGACGCAACTGATCCCGACCTCTTCATTCACTCACATGCGGTAGGTGTACTCTTGTTTCCTAACGGGGTATTCTTCTGAGTCTTAAAAAATAGTTGCAAATTTTGGGTGAGTTTTGCGAACTTAGTGAGTGACTATCATTGATGGCTCACTCAAACACATAACACATAATTCACATCATTACAGATTGCACACTTCACATTCAATACACTTTAATCACTCATATCATGCATATGCAGTGAGCATGAGACCCAATTTTCATTGGTTATTTTGTTGTGAACGAGTGCCTAAACTGTCCCATGTAGGGCTCATTGATAACTGTCCCTTATCCGTTTGGGGGATACAGGGTTCATTAATCATTGAGCCTGAGGCTCTGATTCAGTTTTGAGCTCGAAGCTCATTTTCACTCGTTGAGCTTTAAGCTCTAATCGTTGGCTACTCTGTTCACAACTACCATTATATTTCATGCATTCATGAGATGGAATGCATCACTCACATTTGCATAAGCTCATTCAATCACTTTTCCATGTCATTGGACCTTAGTCCGGCATTCAACATTAAAGTTGAGAATTCACTCATATGCAAATGCACATTCAGAACACATTTAACAATCACATTAAGTACACTTAATTCATCGCATTCACATACAATTAGCACTTCAATATTTCCTTCATACCACACATTCATCGGACCTTCTGTCCGAAAACTAAACACAATCAATCACATTCATATGATTCAGTGGTCAATAATACAAAATTCAAATATCAAACAATAAAGTAAGACCATCTCGGTCTATTCACAGTACACTCCAAATTAGCAATTGCTTACAAGATTTGAAAACTCCTTAATGCGGACACTTATCCTGCACATCGACATTATGTCGTACACACATAGCACATACATTAATACTTGCACAATTATAACCATTCATGTAATGCACACATGTGTATATAGAGTATGTACAATGCATGTTCATGACAATCCTGAGTATCTTTCCTTTAATACATCACAAAGTCATTCTTATATGAAAACTCGACTAAGTACAATTCATACTTAGATTTATGCCTTACCAAACCCATTAAAATCTCCATTCCTTTCTCATTGACTCACTTCAGATAATTTTCCAAATCACACTTTCGGAGTCTACTTTGTATAGTAAACCTAATAAGGTAATTGAAAAAATTGGGCAACACTTCCTTTTATAAAGTTGTACTCCAATGTCTTAAGTTTCTATTGATAACAAAATTACTCAATTTGGTTCAATCAATAGGGAGATATACCTCAATCATTTTCAGACTGCTTTTATCCAAAAACAGTTCACTGTGTACAACTTCCATTCAAAAATTGAACATACTAAAGAGTGAATCATAATGCTAGACTCTTTCATATGAATTGTAGCCCTGTTTCTCTAGTTTACTCCGAAACAAAAATCATCTCATTTGGACTCCTATAGATCTAGATATAATCAAAACTCTGAAGTACGCTCAGTAAAAAGAACCCACTTTACACTGTTCCAACAGTCTCCCACATTTCCATTTGGTCAATCTGTTTCAATTCAATGCAAAATGCTACAAAATTTTATGGAGAGGTAGCACAATGTCTTAGAAATATTTTTGTCCAAGAATTACCTCATTTGGAGGTCAGATGATGTAGTTATGGCCAAAAGAATCAACTATGTCTATGTCCTCAATCATTTCAAACCTACTTTGGCGTGATTGCCATAACTCTCACAAATAATGTCGGATTGATTTCGTTTTTGGACCATTAGAAAGAAGCCTTCGCGATATACAACTCTTATGAGACCTAAAAGCGAGATTCGGCCATTAAGAGGGTCAAAAATATGATTTACTGTTGCTGTCCCGAAAATATCCGTTTCACAGACATGCATGTCCGTTTAACGGATATTGTCGACCAAAATGCACCATTTCACTCGAGAAGGTCCGTTAAACGGACATCAAGTCCGTTAAACGGACATGGGTGATGCAAGGGGTCCTTTTTGACCTGTAAAGGTCCATTAAACGAACCTAAAGTCCGTTAAACGGACATGGAGGTTCCCAAAACCCCTCCAAACCCTCTCCAATGCTTCATACCTCCAATCTAACATCATATATACCCATACACTTCTCAAATTCACCTCTTTTAGCACAAAACCACTTCATATCAACTCACATACCAATTAAATTTCATGTCATTCATCATACTCAACTACATCTTATCATTCAAACATTCCTATTCTTCTTCCAAAACCTATCTTGTTCCTAAATATCAAACACTTCATATTCCAAATTGCAACATCTCAAGTTAATGACTTCTTGTGCATCCCTCAAGCTTACTTCAACAACATGCTTACCTAATTTCATTTTTCCTATTTGCTCATAATCACCCAATTCACAACATAAACATATACATTCATCCAAGTTTTTGCAACATTCAGTTCTCATT
>JANZLC010000007.1:6538655-6554959 GCA_026413385.1 Erythroxylum gracilipes | reverse complement strand
GGAGATGCTGCAGGGGATTTAGCTTAAACCAAAACGACGTTGTTTGTTGTTAAATCAAACAACATCTTTTTTGTTCTTTTTCAAATGCTGAACCGGAGGCAAACGACGACATTTAGGACTAAAATTTACCGACGGAATTTACCGACGATCTACCGTTAGTAAAGCTTTCTTTACCGACATCTATTTCTGACTGTCGCTATATTCCGTCAAAAAATTTTCGTGAATTGATTTCTCTCCATATTTACCTACAGATATTTTTTCCATTGCAAATTAAAATTTTTGCCGACAATGTTATAGACAATGTTACCGACAGAACATAATTTTCTGTCGGTAATTACCAACGGTTCCGTTTCCGTCGGTAATTGTCCATCGCTAAAAACTAATTTTCTTGTAGTGGGTGTCAAGCTACATATCTCTGCTTTTCTCAAACCAACTTTTTGCTAACAGCAACGTTGTGATTGTGGTAGTTATTCCAGTTAAATCATAATAGCATCCCCCCACCTACTGACTCTAAACACTTCTTCGTGAGGGTATCACGGTCAAAAAGAGGTATCAGCACATCTTTGAACAATCTTTTATTATCTTAAAAAGATTCCTGGGTTTAACTATTCTACTCTAACTAAATCAGATATATGGAGGTTGCTTGTAGCTCATTGTTCTACCCTCCCACAAGCTAATTGCCACAAAAAGTGAAAAGAAAGTTTGATGGAGGTCAGAAAGAAAGATGAGGATTTTATTCAGACAGTATAGCTCTAGTATCAGGTGCCTTTGCTTGCCTTTCCCTCCATATTCCATCAACCAACTTAGCAGGCAAGCCTGAGATTTAGTGTCCACTTGCACCAACAATGCTCCTCCTCACAAACGGAAAAAAAATCATGATCTCATCTCAATCTTTTTTGGATACATATCTTAAATGGTTATTGGTAGACCTAGTTCACCAAGAACTGTTAAGTGATCCGATTTTAGTCTAGTAATTTTCATCTTTATATATATATAATCATTTATTCATTATCATTCACGAGATAAGCTTGGATTGATCATCAGGCACAGGCACTGGTGAATTATGCTTGTAGCACTTTGAAGATTGAAAAGGTTTGATGATTCCATTATAACTTTAGTTTCATTATTAAAATTAGCACGTTCCGATGGTACTTATGTTTCCCTCAAGAACTGAGTTCTGAGTCATCTACCAATTACTTTGAGATAATTTTACCTTACTTGACTCTGGTGGGTACAGAGCTTCTGCTATGATATATATGAATCCCTTGGCTGGTAAAAATTTGAAAAGAATGCTTATCATCCTCATGATCTGACATAATTCCCTCGGTCCTCTCTCTTCATTTCTTGCTTGATGTTCACGGTCCAACAATGTCATGTTGATGCATGTTGGCTGCAACGATTAAGTGAATCTGAGCTGATTTTTGGGCATAAAATCGCTACAGCACTTTCTCTATTCTGTCTTTTATCTTTTTTCTTTTTTTTTCCTTCCATTTTTGTAATAAATATATATTCTTGTTCTATAGAGTACACTGCTTTTGTTTTCCGCTTGCGGGCTGCGAACCTTTATCCAAAGATTTGTCATGCTTTTCTTCTACATGTATCTGTTCCTGCCACTACATTGAAGCATTTATCAAATCCTATCTCCGTCGTAGATTATCATGTTTGGGTCATGCGTGACCTTTTTCCTCCCAACATTAACATTTCCCCTAATCAAATCAAATCGCTTCGGTCAGTTTTGTTTGTTGAATTGGAATGGAATTTCAGACAAAATTAAAATTGCAATTCCTTCCAAGTGCACTTAATAAGTATTCTTATAACCTTTAGACTAAATTATAGATATTAGATTAAATTTTAAAAGCCATTTAATTTTAATTCTTTTTTATGTTGCAATTTTAATTTAATTTCAGCTTCTTTTTCCAAACAAAAAAAAAAAACTATGCGAATATTTAAATTTTAAATATATTTATTAGTTATTTTCAAAATAATTTAAATTGTAAAATAGTTATACATTAAATTAAATAAGTATATTATATTATTTATTAATATTAAATAATAAAATAAATTTATAACCAAAATCATATAAAAATTGTACAAAATTCCATTGCATGGTTTGTTCAAGATTATTAGTAAAACTATCACATAATCTTATTAAATAGGCACTAATTCCAGTTATAAATCGAGATGATACCAACAACCTTTAGTCTTATAGTTTGGATACTACAAACTGAAGAAATTTCCTTCATACCAGTTCAAGAAGTCAATTGACTGAAATCAAGCGGGCCGCTCAGCATCACTATTTACACAACAGCATGGCTGCAGTAATGGATCCCATAATCTACTTGAAACCAAACTGCTAAAATCTAAATATCACAAGGCGTCCTCCAAAAGATTATGAACCCTTGATACTTCTCTGAAAACAAAAATTGATGTTCGATGTTAGAGTTCTGTGAGATGGTACAAGTAAATTCAAACAAGACACTGCAAGACCTTTAACAAACGGAACAAGCCTCGTTCCACATTGATCTCCAACTTCAGCTCAAGATATATCCCTAACATTTCTACACCTCAACCCAAGAAACTATCTACAGAACATTAGCCGAGCCCAAGATATCAACCCTTAAGTAATGGTCTCAATCATCATGCAGGTGCTATATAGCACGTTCAATAGTTTCTGGTATTACATGTCAAAAGACCCATCTGGCGGAGATGTTACCCTGTAAGTCATCATCTAGATAGACTGGCAATACCATGGCATCTTGCCGGAGAGAACCCTATTCCATTGCTAGTAGTTCTCATGATGCATTTGAAAATATAACAAAGAACGTGATCCTTACAACAGTTATCCCTGAGATTCTTTTCTCTTTTGCTATTCAAAAGATGAGATTCATTTGAACATGTTACTTTATATTCTAAACAAAAAATGAAACAAATGGAAAGTGAATCATATACCCCCTGAAAGATTGTAAAAGCATATAAGCACAAACACATCCAACCAAAGAGAAGCGGATCTGCAAAAATAAGCATACCAAATTAAGGAAACAATCTGAGTGGATGTCTAGCGAACATTGTGATTAAGCAACCCTTGAAATGATAAATAAAGATCTTTGTTATCAATCCCAAATATCTCTTCTGCCTTTCTCAAAGTTTCCTGAAAGGTATACCACAAAACAAAGGATCTTAGATAAACAACCCCAACATGCACAACAACTGAAGGAAATCAACTTAATTACCTCTCTTGTTTGCTTTTGGGCATTTAGTTCCTTTATGTTTGCCAGAAATGCACTGAATTGTTCATATGATAAGCGAGTCCTGTCATCAGAAATTATTCAAATCAGTCGATATAAAAGCCCAACAAACCCAGCAGTATATTCCTAACTAACTATAAAATTTTGAAAAAAATTCAAACTCACCTAGCTTGACGAAAGAACTCCTTTCCATCAATCCGCGGCGTCCGAGCTAGAAAACATTCCAGAGTAAGAATCTATGGGCAAGCTTCGAAGGCAAACAAATCTTTGGAAGTAGAAATGTTCCAGACAGATCAACAATACTTTTGAAACCCACACCATTGAATCATTTCAATTTTGTAGTACAGTCCAAACCTGGCATTGAACGCACACGAGGAGGAGAGTTTGCTGCTGATGACTGCTGGCTTGATGGGTACCAGGAAGAAAGTGAAGTACGTCCCTCATATTGTGATTTTGTTGGTGAGGTTGCACCAGAAAGCCTTTGAGGTGATCCAGCTGCAGAATAACCTCTAGGAGAGACATTTGCTGAGATAATCTTCGGAGTTCCAGATGGAGTCAGCCGTGGCATGATGTATGGGGTTATACAGAATCTTTGTGCAGCATAATCTGAAGGCGTTTGATAAGACAATCAGCTTTAAGTGGATTAAAATCAAATTTAACCACCCTCACAGGTATATTTCCCCGGGCAATTACAAACAAATTTTGAAGCTTTATAAGAACAGTTTCTCATCTGCTTTTCAGTGCCAATTAGGAATGGTCCATCGTAAGGTCGAGTTAAGAGCCAAATTATAAATTCAAAATCTATCCTATTGTTAAGAGGAAACTTTCCTATTGGGGGAGCTAAGCTGATGAACTGGTTTAGTTGGAGATGTGTAAATGAACAGTCAAAATTTGCCAAGACTGATAATCCTATGCACATAGAGTGCAAGAAGGAGAGGCTTTAATCCTAAACAACATCATACTCAGAGCTGGAGAGGCTTTAATCCTTAACATCATACTCAGAGCTGTGAAAATGATTCAGATACGTGAAAGCAACATCAAGCTCAAAAATAGTCAGTGTACAGTCACATATAAAGTGTTTAATGTTTAAAGTGAAAATTCAGACCACATTTTACATGGATTTTCAATGCCAAGGGTGTGTATAAAAAACTTAATTTAGGTCATGTAATAGGTTCAGGTATGATAAAATGGATGATATGTTGCACAGGTAAAACATCTGTAGCAGATATGAGTTACCATTTATTTAATGCATGTATTACTGCCCTTATGGGAATACAACAAAGAACATAAAACAGTGACAATATATCCATAGATTAGAGCAATACCATCATCTGCTGCTTTTGATACGTCAGCATGGCTTCCAAAAGGAACTTGGGTACGGTAGCCATTTGCACCGTCCTCTGTGAAACAAGAAATTCAACTATTGGACCAAATAATGCACCATTGGAAAGAAATGATTCATATTTCTTGAATTAAGAGGTAATGTAGCTACAAGTCATTATTTAATAGAATGATCAAGGGGTACATATTTTCAGATCAACAGTACCTTTCTCTGGATAGGCTTTGGGAACTGATTGATCACAGGTACCAATATCAACAGTTTCAGTTTGCTGCTGTGCAAAAACTATAGAAGTTATTGCATCTAAAATTGGAAAGTGAAAACAAATGTGTAAAGCTGCAATATTCACTTCTGTGGTACATTATTATATAAACAAGAAGACAAATATCGAATAGAATTGATAAGTATGTAATTATACCGATAAGTTGTCGTCATTTAGTGATTGCATCAGTTGTCTTTTAAAAGTCTCCAACTGTAGATAAGTAAACTTATTAATAGTGAAACAAGCAAAAGTGAAGATTGTACAAAGCTAAAGAGGGAAGGGATGGGCAATCTTGTCAGGCTAACCAAATAAACAGATGGTAAATCGTCAAAATCAATTTAGGAAGACAATAGTATGAATCAGCAAACAAAGCGGTCTATAATGCACCGGTCAGCAACCAATATAGGGAAATTATAATGTTTCAATGAGATCATTTGCAAAAAATGGAACAATAACAGGATATATATCAACTTCAAGAACATAAAGAATGAATCCTTTGAATTCTCACAGCCCAACTTATCATCATTATCACACTCCATACTAGGGGTAATCTCGAGTTCAATGTAACAGTCTTTGGCTTAGAACCGAGAGAATATAACAAACTAGCATTTTTACATCAATTTAATTCCACACCGATAAGAATTCTAACATCTAGAACAACCCAAGATGACTTAAACATTCAAATCCTATTACCATGTAGACTCAAGAGAGATATTGCTTAAACAAAACATGATTTGATTGTCACCATGTCAAAACCTAAAAGAAATGTCTCTCCCTCAAATTTGCAGTGAGAATGAGTTCGGTTACTCTTCAACAAATATGCATATGCTTTTGAAAATACTTTCTTGCTCTAAACTTCATTAAGTGGACATTTTCAGAAGGAAGAGGCTCAATGTTGACAGTCAGAAACTAGGAATGCTCTTTCCAGACCTAAAAATAAGGATCACCTTACTCAACTTCCCCCTTTTCTTTCATTTCTCTAAGTGAAACAGTTTTTCTGTTCTCCTCCTTTTCCATTTGCAGTCATAAGATCCAATAAATCTTCCATAAAATTCAAGCAAACATGCAGTTCTTTTTGTCCTCAAAACCTTTGAATGAACCCAATCAAACACTTAAAACTTCTCTTTTCAGTCTAGTTCCCAAACCTAAAATCCTAATCTTTAAGCTCAAGCTTTAGGGGTTATGCATATTGAAAAATCTACATCCACATGCTCATTCGAAAAGAATTCCCAGCATTGACATCAAGATTGTTTGGCCTATACCTTCTATAATTAACTATCAAGGAGACCAATAATATGTGACCAAGCAAACAATAAATTATGGTTTCATTGCACTGAAAGTGATTGGAAGTAGTCGCATCACAAATAGAGACTACTCAGAAAATTTAATGTGGATAAAAACGTAACTCAATTATAAGAACATCAGCTTACCTTGGACAAATCGCGACTAAGTTTCTTCACAGTCATCGTCAACGAATCCCGCTCCGCACAAAGTTTCATCTTCACTCATACCAAAACAAAAATGAGAAATCCTTGTCACAGTCAAAGCTTAGATATGAACGAAAGGTGTAAACACTATATTAGCCTTCTAACACCATTATCATCGAGAGAGAGAGAGAATACATTATCATCGAGAGTGAGCTTGAATCGGGAGTCAGCCTCTTGACTAGCGCGTTGTAATTGTGAAACTCTCTCTTCCAGCTCGTAAATAGTCCGGTCCTTATCTTGCATTCTCTGCCTCATCCGACCCATCTCAGTCTCAAGCTTGGACACGCGCGAAGCTATGGCCATGGAAGTAATCTTTCGGGCCAAATCCAGCTGCTCGAATGGATCAATGGGTATTACCGCCAACACCTTCTCCGGCAACTCAAAGTCCTGCACCTGCGCCATTTCCTATCTTATTACGAGTACGCTCTCTCTCTCTCTCTCTTAATATAGCCTTCAAAACACATCATATTTGCATTTAAGAGGAGAGAGACAAGAAAAAGGCTTAGGAGTTCGGACAGGACAGGACCATTCAAACAACGTTTGCATAATATTTTAGTATTTTGTTTCCGTAAGAAATTGTTCTTTTATAGTACAAAATCAAATGGTATTTAAACAAACAAAATCGGCTTATAAAGTTATTTTGTTTGTTTCTTTGTTAAGTGGAGCGGTCAGCGGTCGGTGAGGCTTGGTTGCGTGAATGGTGGTTGTCGCTTGGGAAAGGGGCTGCTCTTTGAATTTCGAATTTTTTGAGTTTTTCCCTCCGAATGGCCACTGCAGCCTATGACAATCATACCATATTTCTTTTCGTCTTTCTTTATATGCGTATCAAGCAATGTTATGAATACTGTATAAATTTTAGTATTGAATTAGATCATAGTACAGTACATTGCAGCCTATGACAATCATATGATGTCTCTTTTCGTCTGTCTCTATTATGCATATCAAGCAATATTACGAATATTAGTATTGAATTAGATTTTAGTACAGTACTGTACGGATATTAATCAATATCAGATACCGTTTATGGTAATTTTTAAGATTTATTAAATATTTCTTAATTTTTTAAAAAAATTATAAAATAATTCATTGCTATATTGTACTGTATATTCTATAAGTTTACATCAACCATATCTCCAAAAATAATAATAATAAATAATAACCACAATTAATATAAAAATAATAATAATTTTAAATATTTTATATATAAACAATAACCATAATTAATATGAAAAAATCATCATCACACAAACGTAAAATTAAGAACAATACAAATTATTTAAAATATTACAATTTCATCATATAATAAATAATAATTACATTAAAATATCAAATAAAAAGAACAATAAATATTCTTAACTCTCAAACTATTACAATTTACTATAAAAGTTCATGATGAGGAAATAACCAAGTAGAAGTAAAACTTGAAACAAAACATTTACAATTACATCGCATACATAGAATTTAACATATAAATCAATTATAAGTAAAATTAAAAGAAGAAGAAAAACAAAAATATTGAACTTTATTCAACCGTCTACGGGAGGATATATACTTGCTATAACTTCACTGATCATAATTATCATTTGATACAAAATCGTTATTATTGAGAGGAGCATCATCATCATCATTATTCAAATTCAATGCATCAAATGACGTGCCAATGCTTTCCCATACAAATCTTTTAAGTCATTCACATCTACTAAATTCGGTTCCTCAAAAACTCAATCTGCCAAACTATCAATATTATCAATGCAAATTCGATCTATTGAACTACTTGTACTATTAATTTCAAAATTAATAATGATAATAACATACCTTTGTCGAAACTTTAAATTGTAATGAACGAAAACTAAGTCATTCAATCTCTTATGCTCTAATCTATTCCTTTTCTTGGAATAGATGAATTCAAATGTACTCCACTTCCATTCACAGCCTGTTACACTCACACGTTGACTTAAAATTTGAATTACAAACCTTTGCAATTCTTGAACACCAATTCCGAATTGATCCTACTAAGAAACTGTAGTTGTAAGATAACAATGGTAGCATTATAAACAAAATAAAGTGATAATTAATAACATTCCCCTATTAACTTCAGCTTTCTCTGTAAAATATGATCTGAAATAGACACTAAGATTCAAAAATACCCTAACTGCAAACAACAAAGAAGAAAGTTTTCTTTCTCATCTCTCATTGATATAGAGGAAAGCATGAATTTTAGATTTCATTATAGATGTAATTATCTTGGTATTACTCAACCCTCATTTGCAGATGATTTGCTCATGCTTTGTTCCAATGATCTTGTTTCCATTGGAACTCTTCTAAAAGCTTTGCACAGATTTAAGGAAGTTTTAAAACTCAAATTTAACCCAAGTAAGATTGTTGTTTACTTATCTACGCAAAGTTATGAAGATTCAATGAATGTGATAGTAGATCTGGGCTCAGTATAGACCAATTACCTTTGGCATACTTGGGGGTTCCAATTTCTACATAGAAATTTAAGGAAACTAAATGTAGATCTCTCATAGAAAAAGATAGTGAAAGACTCTCTCAATGGAACAACAGATTCTTGTCATATGGAGGGAGATTACAGTTGGCTATCATCATTCTCAATAATTTGCATACGTATTGCCTATCACATCTAGCTATCCCTAAAGGAGTTTTGGAGAAAATTGATAAGAGTATCAGGGACTTCATTTGGCATGGACATAATTCTAGTGGGGAAGAATGTCCAAAGTTAAATGGAGTGTTATATGTCTTTCTAAATAGTACGGAATTCAGGTAGCAGAATAAACAAGATTTTGTTGGTAAAGAGACGTTGGAGGATATGCTAGGACAAATAAAGCTTACGGGTAAGATGAGTTCACATGCTTCATGTTAAGCAAAAAAGCATATGGTCTATTTCTCATACTTCTTTGCAATCTTACACTTTTCAACATATTTTACATTCAAGGTCCTTCATGCCTTATATCAAACATTATGTTCAAAATGGGAAGGGCACAACATTTTGGTTTGATAATTGACATGTCATAGGGCCTTCATGTAACACTCACCTCTTTGTAGCTTTAAGAGGGTCTATCCTTGAAGATACTAAAGTGCAAGCATTAATTCGAAACAACAATTGTCACTGGCCTTTTCATATGTGTAAAGGAATCAAATCTATTGTTGAGCAGCGACCTTCATATTCCCCAAGTCAGGTACAAAAAGATGAAATCAAATGGGAGCTTCATAAGTCTCACAAATTTACAGCTCAATCATGTATACAATTTTTGCTAGGCCCTATGGTCAAGTTTCCACTTCACAAGTTAATATAAGGATCAGGCATTGCTCAAACTCACTTTTTCATCTTATGGTTAGTAGCTCTATAGAAATTGGGAACCAAGGATAGTATCAAGTTTCAAATTCCAAATACAAATTGCCCTTTATGCTCTAAAACATTAGATCATTTGTTCTTCAAATGTCTTCATACCAAACAACTATGTAGTGCTTTTCTCAATATCTTTGAATTGCAAGACAGAAATCTTAGCTAGATGAATAACTTGGCTCAGGCTAACAAATGGAGATGGACCAGTAGAGAAGACCAAAGAGTCTTCAAAGCTGGTTTTGTTATGCTGGTGCACTATATTTGAAGGATGAGAAATACCAAAATCTTTGGAGAAGTTTAAGAGTACATTTGGAACCAATTCTAATTCTGGCTTAAACTAAGGATGACAATCATGATCAATGCTAATCAATTACTCATTTCTAGTTATATTAAAATGCAACTTAACATTTAGAATTTGTTGTTGCTGGAGATATTCTACTTTGTAGTTTCCTTAATCTGTATGAGCTCCATGCTTAGATGTAACTTCATACACTCCTTATTTTCCAACTTTTGAATGAATTTATTACTTAGCTTTTTTTTATTTATAAAAAGCCCCTCATCTTATACAACAAAGAGTATAAGAAAAATATCATGTTCAGTACTTCTTGCGGTTGGGAGTTGGCCAAGATTTAGATATTCCCGTACAATACGAGGTGCGAAGGATTGGAGTTTTGCTGTGTATTTATTCATTTTTTCCAGCTTAATCTAAAAATAAAATATGATTCATATAAACGCCTACTAACTACCCAAATACAAAAGATAAAGGAGTGTTCTGCCAAGATTATGCTGCTCAAGTTTTAGTAACTAAACATTTTTAAACAAAAATGTGCATGATATATCCTGTTATACATCTCACCTCCGGAACTAAAATTTAAACAATTCAAACAATAATTGCTTGAGACATATCATACACATTGAACGCAGATTACATCCCAGCTTGACCTGTCAATAGCTCAAAAGAAATCTGAAAAAGGAACAAGACTGGAATGATAATTTCGACAAGGGTAGCGTCAGAAAACTTGGTACAAAAGGCGACCATGAAAGACATAAATGGAACAACTATACATGCCAACACTAACCTCTTGTGTTATTAAACATGGCTAAGCTTTCCAGTATTTACTGGGGGTTACATTGTGAGCATCAGATGAACAGAGATCATCAGAAACCTTTATATATCGGATTCACCCGTATAAATTGCCAAACAAAATGTGTACAGTGGAGCTAATAACCTTTCCAACCCCATGATACGACCCTATTAATCAAACACCAAAAATGAGAAACACAAATGGTGTGCCTTGGAGAGGGCTGAGTTCACAATCTTCAGAAACAACACATACCAGACCCTTAGAAGCAGCATTTTCAAGTGGAAGAAATATTGCAGTTTTTAGCAGTCTTCCCCTAAATATTATTGGTTGATTAATACACCAGTGACAAGGTAATCACTGAAACAGAAACTTCTGAAGGATGCAAAACCTCTTCTTGTGGCACCTTCTGTCCTGCCATTGTACACATCAGAAACACAGTACTGTAACAAGAGCCCTAGAGCAAGAAACTTGCTGAAACTGTATAACTTGATCAAGTCTATGATGCATAACCTCTTTTCATGGGCATTACTAATAATTGTGCTATCTCTACCCAAGCCAATGTACAGTGAAAGATGGTTCCTCCTGGATGTCAAAGTTTGGATGATCCATCATCACAACACTTTTAAATGACTTGCCGGAGATTAGCATCTTCACTTGTGAATATGGTGGAGCTTTTTGATCAGAGCTGCCATATGTTTCTGCCTGTTTATTAACTCATTTCAATTCACTGATCGGTTTCCACATGTTCTCACGCGGAAACGATACTGAAGTTGAGAATCTCCATCATCAAAGTCATCATCATCATCATCTTCACTTGAGTCATCCTCAACTTTGTCCCAACGTGCATAATCCAGAGTTGAGTGTCCCTTTGGTTTTGGTATAGCTTTCCATCCTTTAGAATGTTGTTCAGAAGATTCCTTTGCTCTCTGTGCTTGATCAATAACTTCAGCAGCAATACTTCTTCTGGGTTCAGATTTCCTCTGTGCCTGAGCAATTACTTCAGCTGTTATTGATTTTCTATGCTGGAATGTTGTATCCCTACTTCGATTAGATTCCTTGAAAATAGGTGCTATGGAGGTAGTAACTACAGTAGTAGCATTAGCATCTTCCCGCTTAGTTCCATGTATAATATTGTTGCCTACTTTATCCTTTCCATCTACCCCATGTCCAAATAGATCTTCTTCACCATCTTCTTCTCCTTCAGTTTCAACTTCGGATTCAGGTATTGGGGCAAGTGACTTTCCTTGAGCAAAGAATAAGAATTTTTTACATAGCATCCAGGAGAATAATATGCATAACGCTGATGTAACTCAAATAAACACAATTTAAAGGGTATATCCTTAAAGATAAATAAAGTGTATCCATACTTCTAGTTTTAGTTAAGCAGGAAATTTGTGTTTAATGATTTCTCATGGCTAGCATCCTAACACCAGCCAAGAAAGGGGGGAAATCTACATCTCAGTAAAGTTATGTTTGAGGTTTCCAGTGCCAAGGCCAAAGCCTTAAATAAGTTGCAACAAATAAAAAAATTGCTGCTCATGAAGAAACCTAGGGATCAGTGGATAACAAATGCTTCCATATTTGCATGTAGATATCATAGCAAAGCCTTCTTGCCTGAACCTCTATGAAACTCATGCATCACATGACATTCAAGTCTTATAGTTCCATGATTTGGCATGGAGGGCCCACGTAGATGACAAATACAACAAATCAAGGCCAGTTAGCACACCAAGCAAGACCTGTTCACTGAAATTTGAGGTGAATTCTAGTTACATCCCAATTATAAGGATCGAGGGAGATTACATGAATGTGAAACAAAATCCTAAAATCACATTCATCTTGATAACATAATTTCCTGATTGGCGTTTCAACTAAGAAAACTGCCTGTGAGAAGAGGATTACCCTTCCTTTTGTGGCTATCCATGCTGAAGTATAAATTACGTATGTACATATGACATGTGAGATTAATGAAACTGATGCAATGAAAAGGAATAAGAGGTAATATACCAGTTGTGTCCTCAATCGAGCTTCAAGATTTTCATAAATTTCTGATGATGGATTCAATTCCTTAAGTCTGTTGACATCAAAAAGTGCAGAATGGTACTCCTTGAGAGTCACCAAAGTTTGTGCCCGTAACATCAGTGCCCCAGTGTGGTTGTGATCAAGCTCAAGAACTGATGTGCATTCTTCAGCCGCCTATGATGAAAGAAAGGCATGCATTAGCATACATAACCAGTCAATTCACGGAGAAAAAAAGAGCAGAATGACATAAGAAGGAAGCTATCATACGTTGTTAATACAATAACAGACATCTACATGCTCCACTCCTAATTCATAATCACAATGAATTCTAACACTAGCACCAATTTAAGGTTTTGTTTCCATTAAGTAACAGATCCCAACTAAATGTGCTCCTGTATATATATGTGCACGTATATACAAAGGTATGATTGTATGTACTTGAGAATGTTGCAAGCTTGAGCATGTGTGTGTGTACGATAGAGAGGGAACAATACAAAAGAAGTTATCCCAACTAATTCATGCATCTAGTCCCTAAAGAGTTCATAAGCTATTATAAAAGGATAAAAATAATTCCAAGCAAATGAAAGTTAAAATTCTTCAGCATTCTGCATGAAATTTGTTTCAAATTGTTTTGTTACAACTATAATTGCTATTTCAATAGTAAAATTATTGGTTTCACCATCTTCCATAGATTGCATTCCTTATTCATTTCCAACTTTTTACACTTAGATCGTTACCTCTGTTACAGTTACTCCCATTTAGCAAGAGTCTTCACCAAAAAAACAAACCTTCATCATATTTATGGTCTAATGAAGATTCATTATAGGTTCTTGTAAGAATCTTTTTTAAGTATTGTTACACAAGTTAGTTACGGAGAAAATTTCTCAACTTGTTTGATCTGTATGAGACAAGCCTCACCTATTTGGAATGTCTATCTTGGATTATGGGTTTGAGATGGAAAAGGAAGATTGCAAGGTGTTTAGGGCTGGTTTTGCTATGCTAGTTCATTATGTTTGGATGATGAGAAACACCAAGTTATTTGGGAAATCTGAACAATTCAACAAATTCACCTGGATAGGCTTTTACCTCAAGTTTAGATTGAAGATTGCGACACTTATCTCTACTTGATTAATAGTTTCTCATAAAGTAGCAATGCTTCACATGTGTTATCTTAATATGTAATTTGTCATTCTGTTATACTCCAATTGTTGGGGATGAATTTCATTTCTCATTGTAATGTCCACCTTTGTTTGAATGAATAAATTACTTATTTTCCAAAAGAAAAGAATCTTCAAGTCAAAATTAAGCATTACAAGAGGAATCATTTTTGTACTCCTATTAGACGCTAATACCATGAAGAAAAATTAGCCTAAGATAGAAACCTTATTCTTCTAACTTCTGGAAAGAATTATTAATTTCCAGCACCATAGATTCAAATATGAACTTGAAAAGGGTGATAGTAAAACCTAAAGGACCCATCATATTTTGATAAAAATGAAATACACTAAAGATGATGAAAAATTGAAAGGTTAATGGTAAAATATATTGATAGCACAAACAATCCAATATCAGTTCCATCACGATCTGTCCTTGAAAAATTCAAATTGCTCTTTTTGTTTCTAAGAGAAGCTATTTTTTCAACTATAAGAAATCAAACAACACTAAAACCAAACTTAAAGATGTTACCTCTTATTTAAGCATTCAATGTCCTGAAGCATGAAACAGACAGACAGATCCAATTGACGCACTTTAACCCTTTGTCTGATGTTAAATAAATAGACCAACCAAAACCATCTTTTAGCATCATTGAGCTATTGAAGCTGACTGGGTAGTCTGTTCAATACTCAGATTCCAACATGACAACCCTCAATTTTCGATGTCAAGTAACCAGTAAAAACATCTCTACATAACTTTGTTTCAGAAACAAAAAGTAGAAAACTAAATCGGACATCAAACCCGAAATAATTGAAAAAAAAAAAGACAAAGAAAGAATAACATAATCAATAATCAATTCAAGAAGACCGGATAAACGTTCAAAATGCAGACAGAAGTTCCAAATAATATAACAGAAAGAATAAATGGAAGTTAAATTCTAAAGAAAAGCAATGGAAAAAGAAGCAACCTTTCTGAAATCATGAAGTTTGAGAAAACAAGCGGCTCTATTACTATGCAAAGCGATCTTTTGGGGTATGGTTTTGGCTATCAAAAGTGCTTCCGTGTAAAACCCAAGTGCTTCCTCGTAGTTTCCGTCTCTGTACATCTGGTGGGCCGTCTCGATCTTGTTCAACGGTGAAGCTGCCATCATTACTCCCCCGATCAGCCAATATCCACAATCAGAGCCCTCGCATCCGCTACGTCTCTCTGCTGGTTTGATTTGAGTGAGAAAGCAAATTAAGAAGACACGATTTTGCGACTATTGGGACGTTATATAGTAAGGTTATTTCCTAGAATCTTCCGTTTTTTCCCCCCCCTTCTTTTGACTCGGTGGCTTGACATGCGATAGGTTGTCCTAACAAGACACTGAGTAATGCTTACCCATATCGATAAGCAAAGACTATCCTAAGATTCAATATAACAAGCAATGCTATCGAACGTCTGGCAAGTCAAATTCCGGTCCCATTTTTGTGATGCATCTTTCTTCTGAATTACGATTGACCACTGCAGCGCCAACATAATTGTTGTTGGTAAAATAAGCAGCGTCCACGTTCATCTTCAACATTTCAATATCTAGTTTTTGCCACAATATATTACCGTCGCTCTCCTTATTAAGCCTCCTATCATCTGTTATTTACGAAGCTTGTTTCCATTAATGCTATGCATTATTAGCCTTATTCACAATTTGTTTGAAAGATGACAACTCAGTCGCTCCTCACACCAAATATATATATCTCATAACAACCAATTTTTTTTTAATAAAAGGAGAGAAAACCGACGCAGTGGAAAACAAAAATTTTTACGGATCCTAATAATTGATTAAACTTGAATAAAACACAAATCAATTTAGAAATCGTATCTTGTTTGCTTTCCGTTAAAAAATCTTTGAAACTTTTTCTAATTGATCAATCACGAGCTGTTCAATTGTCCAGCCTCTGATGGTATCCACAGAGCAATTGTCAAATTGCTTTTGAGAGGAAGAAGACAGAAAAAAACTAGTTTCTAAAAAGCTCTTCCATTTAAATAGAAAAATCATGACAGTCTTGTATTAAAATTAAATCTCTTTAATTATAATCAAAATCAAAATCAAAATCAAAATCTAATTAATTTAATTTAATTTTAATAAAATCAAATTTCTCATATTTAATTCCAAAGTTTCACAAACTTTATAATTAAGTCCAACTTAATTAAATTGATTTTTCTTTCACAAATTGCTCTTTAATGTATGACCTGTTAGGTTCCTAATATATTGGCAATGATTATAAATTATAATTCTAATTCACAATTAGAATTATATAAATTAAAACTCCTTTTAATTTATCTTTAATTCTCCAATTAAATAATTC
>JANZLC010000007.1:6422367-6432610 GCA_026413385.1 Erythroxylum gracilipes | reverse complement strand
TATGTAAGCCAAGCCTTTCTTTCCCCTTTTATACTCTTATTAAAGCTAAAATATCCATCTTACCCTTAATGAAAAGCTTAGGAACTTTCCCACTTAAGTGGTCTTCCTAAACTACCCTTCATGCATAAGTCACCACCTTAACACCTTAATTTAATCACTTATACCACTTAACCTTATTAATACTAACATACTAATTAATCCTAACACAATTTAATCTCTCAAGACCCCAAAAATTCATCTAATCATGCTTAATCAAAAAAAAAAAAAATCAGGGCCAACAACCAAAGTCAACAAATCAGGTCTAATTGCTCAGGCTTCAAGTTAAGCTTAACTTGAGAGATCAACCCAAAAAGCCTTGACGGTTCGATATCATTTTAGATAAGTTTACTTAAAACAATGTTATTTTAAGCAAAGCAATTGTTCATACAATAGTTGGGAGCCTACCCAACATATGGGTGGGCCCAGCTCATGAGCCCGATATGCCCATTTTCTTCTCCAAACCTAACTTACTTTACCCTGAATCACATGCACTGGTCGAGTGCTTTTCCCTTTGGTGCCTGTTACATGTTTATTTGTTTGAAGTTTTCATGTTCTGATGAATGTAGTCTTTTTTTAGCTACTCTCGTATCTTTCGCTCTTCCAAGTGCAAAAGGAAAACTCATGACAACCATTAAATATTAAAATATAGGGGAAAGCAAATAAAGGATGCGATTACAGGTTGTGTGGAGATAATTGGGCTTAAGTTCGCAAAAGTGTTTCTTAAGGCTTATAAAAGAAGTTGAAACCGAATTTGTGTGAAACAGAGTATGTCCAGAAACAAGTATGTCCTTGGTAGAGAAACCCGGTAGCAAGGGTTCCATAGCTGTCTTTGCTCACCTCTGCTTCATTCTTATTTCCTTCGCTCCCATTTCTCAGAACTCTTTACTATATTATCTACTCATTCTTCACTATTACCTATAGTTCCGTTGTATATCATATAAATGACATCAGTACAATAAGTTCCAGAAAAAGAGTGATCTAATCGAGCGGGACTCCAGACTCAAAATCTCTTTAGCTATTTACCACACACCACGAACCCATGAACACACGATCTTCCTTAATCTGGTTCACCAAGGATGACAAATCAAACTCGGCAGAAAAAAAAAATTGACCCAACTTCAAAGTAGTCATTGATGCCGAAGTAAAAAGTCAGTGGTTTCCAGTGACATACAATTCTGTAAACATATATACAAAATGTCACATGAAACTCAAGTGGAATAATCTATTCAAGAAAATAGATTTGGAAGGTCTATGTTTTTCCTGGGTTTGTCGCACGAAAGATTAGGCTCAGTTAGGGGGGCTAGGATAATTGATGGACCTCAAGGTTTTATATGGTTGTCTAAGAATACAGACTTGCTACCTTGATTGCTGATCCTTTGGAGAAGATTTACATGATTTGTAGTAAAACACAATTCCCTTGAGGTTAACTCTCTTCATCGTCAACCGCATGATGAGCAAAAGCAAGGAATGTGAAACTAATCAATGTGCTGAACATCATATTACAATACCAAGATTATGGATGATGATGAGACCAAAATTTGTGACAGGCAGAACCCTAAAGAATCAAAGCTCCACTTACGAAGCAAGGTGTCAGCTCCCACCTGCATCAAGTAGAAAAATTACACATTCAGAACTGAAATTAATTATAATTCAAAGTGCCCATCTGTTCTCTGCATACTTGTAACAAGACAAGTGAACATCTTGGCTTGGTGTTACGAAGTTCAAATACTGAAAGATTCAACTTCAGTTGTCATAGGGTTAGGAAAGACAATAAAGATTGTCAAGCACAGGAACATGAGACCTTTATCCAGCATAACATAAGACCTGTACATTTTTATTAGCTTCCTACAGGAACAATCTCAACTTGCCATCAGTCGAGAGCAAAACTGGGGATGGGGCAGAATTGCAACTCCAAGTCCAAACCAGTATGTTTTTTAATTTTTCTTCCTTCTCAGATGTCTTGATATAACGCATCTCAAGGAGAATAGAAAAATCAAAATCAAAATTTTCTTTAGCTCCAGTTGAAGCATCTTGAGCCAAAAATAATAAGACCCATCACATTTGCAGGGATAACATTCCACTTCCGTTTACTTCACCCCATACCCCCAGCTTTACAATAGGAAATCATTGTGTGGCTTTAGTTAACATAAAAGCAATAAATGAGCAATCACTTACCTTGATTACCTCTGTTTTGACCAGACTGTGCAACAATTCAGAATTAGATCATTCTGCTTTCATGTTGGCAAGGGATATGGGTGTCAATGGTGGAGAATCAACTTCCTCAGCTTTGCTCAAGGCTTTTGGAGACTCTAAAAGCTTAGAAACATGTACGGTCATTGCTCTCTGACTGCTTGAGGGTATTGAAAAGCTTCGAGAGACTAACAATGGTGGAATGGGAAGACGTGATGCCCTGTTTGTTGCTAATGAAGGACTCTTACTTGCACCGAGAGGCTCAGGATTTCTAACCAAAGGTGCAGAGTGAGCTATCGGTACTACAGATTTTGTTGCGTTGGTGGCTAAACCCCCTGGTGGCCTAGGAAGCTCATGAAGCTCACTTATCTTTGGAGATGACGCAAAGGGAGGAGAAGCACTTGGGGATATTTTCGGAGATGCAGTTGGCTGAGGAACTGGGGCACGTGAAAGAACTCCAGAAACTTGTTGAGAGAGTTCATTCGAGGGAATGGGACCACTGGCAAATGAAGCATGTTTTGTTGTATATTGTTTACCAATTATTGGACCAGAAAAAGATTGTTGCTTCATTTTCTTATTGTCAGGTGTATAGGCATCAAGCCGAAGAACTGGAACTCCTTCAGGTAAACGAGGAGGTAATTGGTTTGAGCCGCTGATACTGTTGATTGCTGCATGTGACTTGACTAGTGCAAACTCAGGACTACCATCACTAGAATCTTTTTCCTGCCTTTTCTGTTCCAAAGGTGAAGAATGCCACAAACTATGGCCATGTCCACTTAGGTATGTTGGCCTTGTGAGGGGATATACATTACTTGGTTTTGAAGATAGAGAAGCTTTGGCATCAATAGGTGTTGGAAGAACATATGAATTGGACTTCTGTGGTGTTGACTGCTGTATCTGTCGCAATTTTTCAGCAAACTCAGGCTTTCTATCAGGAAGAATTGGCGCAGAATGACTACCACCCTTATGTTCCCTGACCTGGATACTCTCTTCAACTTTTTCTGAATTCAACTGCAAGTGATAAGAATTGCAACACAATTGAACTTCTGGGTGACAAGTACATAATAAACAGAGCAAACAATCCAAAACAAATTTGTTAACGTAATAAAAATCATCAGCATTAAAATCTACATTAAAGGTGTTCCACTAGCATGTATAAGGTTCAGCAAAATGATATGATGTGCATTTCAACGTAGCCTTAGATTAATAGAAACAAACCCAAAAAGAAAACTCAAAACCACCATTAAGCAAGCAAGAATCTACCTCCAAATGTCCTGCTGTTGAAGTTCGAGGAAAATAAAGATCAACCTCATCCTCCTGATTAATTAGAGATGGATTCATTAGCACAAAATAGTATCCAAATAAACAGTTTTTAGTAGTCCTACTAAGTGTGTTTCCCTATTTTAGATTTCTTACAATAATTTACTGCACTTAAGACCTCTAATCATTGAAAATGGCAAGAAAATCTTTCTATCATCTCCATTAAAGAATTTTGTGCTCTTAATTGCATAAAAAAATTGTTGACACACATCATATTAAAATGAAAACAGATTATTAGAGAGGGATCGAGTAATGGTTCTATACTTTAAGTGGAAATTTTAACCCTTGAAATAAGAACAGTTGTTTTCTATCTACAAGATCATCTCACAGGTTCATAAATTCAAAGTTTTGAGAAATGCATCTATACTCCCCTTAGGGAAAAGCCTCCCTTGACATTTTATCAGTATTCGCTCAGCTCGAGAACAGGAAGAGCCTATTTCTTAAACAAGCATTGTCAAGATCCAAAAAGACAACAGCCTACACATTTCATAACCTTAAACTACATTCCTTTTGCAAAGAATTTCCTTCCTACTCAGTTTGATGCACAAATCAAAAAATCCTGACAATGCCAAATATTATGTCAATCAAACTCTATCAAATTTCTTTCATCTATCCTCGTGTTAATACTCCTTAACAAAATGGAGATGCAGAACAGAAAAATGGTCACTTGTTGAATATCACAAGGGTACTACTCTTTCATAAAAATGTTCCCAAAAATTTTTGGGAGAAAGTTGTTCCAACTTCTACCTACTTACATAACAAATTGCCAACTAGAGTTCTTAATTTTCAATTACCAATAAATGTTATTACACAATTCTATCCGAATCTAAGGCTCCCCAATACTCTTGTTCCTAGAACTTTTGGAAGTATAGCCTATGCTCAAATTCACTCTCAAAATAAAGGAAAACTTGATCCTCATGCTCTTAAGTGTGTTTTTGTTGGTTACTCTTCCACCCAAAAGGCATACTAAGTGTTTCTATCGCAAAACTCACAAATTTTTGTGTCCATTGATGTTACATCTAATGAAACCAGACCTTTCTTTACTCAACCCTAGGTTCAGGGGGTAGAATTTGAATGAAGATAGGACAAGGGACTTATTTTTCCTTGATTTTTCCACTCAAATAGAGTCTGAACCACATTTTTCAGACAAGTCTATTGAACCAAAGGAAGCTCTAATGGAAACAAATGAAGGAAAAACCACTCGAAAATTGCTGATTTACACCAAGAAGAGACCTGCCTCTCACCTACAGCATTTACAAGCCCCCGCACAAGCTACTGTTCCAGCATTCCAAACAGATTTGGAACCAACTGAACCAACCACAAGCTTATCCGACCCTGATACACATACTGATGACAAGCTTAACATCGACCCATAGATTGAACCTAGTGATTTAGACCTACCCATTGCCCTCAAAAAAGGTACTAGAACCTGCACATAACATCTACCATATTTGTTCATGAAATATAGAACTTGTCCAAAAACAGCAAACCTTGCTCAAAAATCTCCATAACATTCCCATGCCAACAAATTTGACCGAGGTACTAGGAGATGAGAAGTGGAGAAGTGCTACGAAAAGTGAATGGATGCACTCCAAAAAAATAAAACTTGGGAGCTGGTGGAACTGTTTAAGGATAAAAAATTGGTTGGATGCAGGTGGGTGTTTCACAGTCAAGTAGATCTGATGGGACAGTTGAAGGTTACAAGGTTAGGTTGGTTGCCAAAGGTTATACCAAAACCTATGACAAATTATCTAGAAACATTTGCACCAGTAGCGAAGATGAATACAGCTAGGATTTTATTGTCACTAGCTACCAACTATGGCTCGAACTTACAGCAATATAATGTTAAAAATGCCTTCCTCCATGAAGAACTAGAAGAAGAAATATACATGGAAGTTCCACCCAGATTTAAATCTTAAAAGGGATTGGTGTGCAAATTAAAAAAGGCTCGTTATGGACTAAAACAGTCACCAAGAGCATGGTCTCGGAGATTCATGAAGGCTATGACAGGATTTGGGTATAAGCAAAGTCATGGAGACCATACCCTGTTTATCAAACATTCAAAAACTGGGGAAGTAACAGTATTGTTGGTGTATGTGGATGGCATCATAATCACTGGAAATGATGAAGAAATGCTGGTGTTAAAGGAAAAGTTATTCCAAGAATTTGATATCAAAGAGCTGGGAAAGTTGAAATATTTTCTAAGAATTGAGGTTGCACATTCAAGGCAAGGTATATTCATCTCACAACAAAAATATGTGCTGGATTTGTTGAAAGAAACAGGAAAATTAGGGTGCAAAACAGTAGCTACTCCAATTGAGTTCAATCACGGATTGAATGATGCACCACATGATCAAGCAGTACATAAAGGAGCTCATCAAAGATTAGTTGGAAAAGCAATATATTTAACACATACAAGACCAGACATTGCCTTTGTAGTAAGTGGAGTGCGCAGAATGTTGTGGCAAGATCAAGTGCAGAATCATAATTCAATTCCATGGCTTTAGGGATCTATGAGTTGCTTTAGTTAAAAATAGTTCTTGATGACTCAGTTCAATAAAATTGCAATGTGATAATAAGTCTGCAATCAATATCGCACGCAATCCTGTTCAGCATGATAAAACTAAGCATGTGGAAGTTGACAGACATTTTATAAAAGAGAAATTGGATAGTGGCCTAATGTGCATGCCTTTCATCTCATGAAAGGAGCAACTAGTTGATGTTTTGACAAAAGGACTATCCAAGACAACCTTTGAAGACTTTATTAGCACGTTGGAAACGAAAGATATTCATTCACCAACTTGAGGTGGAGTGTCGGTAGTATGCATTATTAGTTAGCTGTATATTTACGTATATCCTATAATTAGTTGTATGATTCTGTATATTCCTAATTTCTAGGATACATTTAAGGAATATTTCCTGTATATATTCTTGTAAACTATTCAAGTAAAAACAAAATAGAATTATTCTGCTTTTCACAACTCTCCTTTAAATACCTTATAGCACCTGCGGAAGACTTCATTCCTTCTTATGATGCATATACAACACAAAAAGGTAAAGACCAAAAAGCATGTCACTTTCCCAAAGGTTTCACAACCCATTCAACTTTCCTTGAGAGAAAAGTCCATATGCTTAAAAGAATGCTACTTTATTATAATGTTGTCCACCATTTTTCACAATGAGCTATCTCAATACTCTTTATTTGCGACAAGACTAGTAATAGCATATGTTGAACTACAACATCTAGATGCTTCTAATTAATTCTCAAACATCATCATTTACAGAAGTGTAATTGTGATTTCTTTTATATTTTTGGTATAGATTATTATTATAAATGGGAGAAAAAAAAAGAAAAAATTAATAATACATATAACTGCTATCAAATGGAAGTTCAATAATAAGAAAATTAGGTCTTCGCATTGACTTCTTTATGCGAAAGCTTATGCACACCCAATCAATTACATATTCTGCAAACCAACCACCAAACTATGCTGAAGCTTAAACCACGTCCCATAGATTCTGAAACCACTCTCAATGTGATTCAAAACTGATATATTGAAGGAAAGTAAGTCACAAACTAATATATTTCATTTACTTTGATAATATATGTGCATCAACTATCAAGTAGTCAAAAGAGAACAACCTTACATATGCGTAGAATTGTTGTACATTTATATGTAATATGACACAATTAAAATTACTCAAATCAAGCAAATTATTATACTAGACAGAGAAAGTTACATTTACATAAATCTTTCCACATTTTGAAACAAGAAAGCCATTAGAATTTAAAGCTCATTTTACACCATTCATGAAACATATATCCTACATGCCAAAATAAGAGTTTGATGCAAGTAAATGCATACATCATTTGTTTTGATAAAGATGATCAACATTAATAGGAAATTTATGAAAACATAATGAATGGCCGAGATATGACATTGAATTATACTCTATGCAAGTTTAGAACAAGACATAGAAGATATTAAATAAAGTAATTAGGACCTCTAAAGCTAGAAAATCTCTTAAAGAATTACATCCTCACCTCCATTGAATTTATTGACGTGGAAATAGCATCATGATCCAGCTTAGTTTGTCTGTAATCAAAACTCAATTCCCTGCTTTCATCTACATTATCCCTGTTACCACTATCATCTTCACCATCATCTCTACTGTCGTCTTCAAGTCCACTGAACTGGTAATCAATATGTTGCTGTTCTGTGACTAGTCTTACATGAGGTTCTACTGCCTCAAGTGACTTCAGTCCCCTCCGAAAGAAATTCAACTACATTTAAAGCAACAAAGGTAAGAAGAAAAGCATATATCCATCAAACTAAGTGAAGGAATTATTTTTCAAATCAGTTGAACTCTTTGGTGACTATAAAGGAAACCTGAGCAGCATGGTGTCGTGCAGCCTGTGTCAGTAGACTTCTCGACTGTCCTTGCTTCAGAGATTTCAATCGGAAAATGCACAAGGCTGCCTCATCATCAAACTCATTGTGAGCAGCTTGCAACTGTTTTGGTGTGAAAGATTCACCTTTCCCACTTTTTGACGTTCCTTTTTCCTTTGGTTGTGCCAGCATGTACTCATAAATGCTTCTGAGAAACATTTGATTAATTAGAAGAAATTTACTACCAACAAATAAAAGAAAAGTAACAGAACACTGAGTACCTTTTCTCATCACACTGTCGCTTCATATCCTGCAGCAGAAAGCAAATTGTCAGATCCATGGAGTAACTTGAATCCATTATCAATAATTAAAAAGAGCGGCTTTCACCACAGGAAACAAAAAACTAAGATGTAAGTTCCAAAGTGAAGGACCAAGTTACTGAGAGCAAGAAAGGACCTCCAAATATGGCAATATATGTATGTGTGCAGGATTGCACTATTGAAAACCAATCAAGGTAAGCTCATTTTCCATTCCTTAACACGTAACAGTAAAAAGAAGCATGATAAAGCAAGGTCCTGACAAAGTGTATCATTTCAAGGTAATTTCAGTGATGAATACTATGACTAGATCTTATACCCAGAAATACAGCAGATGAGACATTGACCCAAAAGTAGAAATAAGCACAGATTCTACAACATGATATGCACATGCAAACAGTAACAAATAGAAATGCTGAAGATAAAATAGAGCGATATTGATAAAAAAAACAACACATAGATTTAGTAGTTTTATAAAACTTTTCTTATTTAGCTTTGCTTAGGTTTTTCTTTTTCCTATTATGCCCTTAGGTAGATAATGGATAGGATTTTCTAGTTAGAAGCTTCGATTTTGTGTTTCCTATTTTAAGAAGGTTTCAGCTAGAAAAAACTAACATAAATAGGACTCTCTTCAGCAAGACAGCAGCCCTTTATTTCTGAAATTTGATCCATTAGGTTTTTGTTTAAACCCTAATCATGATACAGACATAGAGATATTTGACCTTTTCACTGCATCATTCCTATTCTACGCCTAATTTGTTGAAACTTAACTGTCATAAATCTTTCTCTCCATCAAAGATATCAAGCTTAAAGTTACAACCATATTAGTGCACTACAACATTGTATGCAAGAACATAAAGAACATTCGACGAGTGCGAAACAGTTATCTATTGAATTGCCACTATAACAAAAGGACTTTTTCCCAAGATAGCAACAATAGCGAGGCAGAAAAACAAACCTCTACCGTCCTGAGTTCATTGAGAAGTGATTCGGAAGGATTTGTGATTGTGAGGAATATATGAGACCGCTTAAATGCCAAAAAGAAAAGATTATTCAGAGGCATTATCACTTAATGATATTGCATTGTTAGCCACAAAAGAAAATCAGATCAACAGGTACTTACATAGCTATCAACAAGTTTTTGAAGTTCAAACTGCACCTTCCCCAGTAACAACAAAATTTTTCCTGCCGATATTTATAGCATCAGAGTATATTAAAGCATGGTAATATCATTAGCCATGGTTGCGTAAACATGACCTTAACAATTCAGATCTCTCTTTCTTTTCCTTTTTTTTTTTTTCCTTCTCTCAACTTTTTGGTGGTTCTGGAAGCAGTCAAGGTGAACATGACCTTTACATATTCTTGCATTGTAAGACTACAAAAATTATCAATGCTCTAAATATATGTACCCAAAGCTCTCTACATAGACAAAATTTTGATGTAATGATCCATTAGATTTTAAGGCATACACAGAATTGCAAACAAAAATGATGGGATTTTTAGTTGAATCACACTCTGAAAGTGAACATACAAGCTGAAGTGAATTTTCATTTTGAAGGTTCACATTTGTCTCTCTACTCCCTTACTACGTGAAGTGATATTTTGGTCAGGAAGAACTGAAATGTGATCATACAAGTTTACCAAATACAAATTATATATCATACTCTAAACTAAAAAAGCACCTTAATCACATGTCAAAGTAATACTACCTTTACTTCCTAACACTACAATGTTGAGATCTCTTCAATCATTGTGAAAAAGTTAACATGATCAACTGAGAAAATGAAGTCTAGTGCAATAAAAACAAAGAGGGAAAGCAAGAGCAAAGGGATTAACATTGGTCAGAAGCAAATAATTGTAAGCGCTGGAAGGTGGTCATAAAAAAAAAATAAAAATGATGAAAAGTAATGTGGTCAAAGATATGTATATCTCATAATATTATGATCTGATCATAATCAGATCATTTAGATTAGATAGCAGTATCTT
>JANZLC010000007.1:6411578-6422267 GCA_026413385.1 Erythroxylum gracilipes | reverse complement strand
GTGGAGGTGCAAGGAAGATGCAGTGATGTACAACCAAAAAATTGAAAAGGAGTCTTTGAATTTTTGGCTGGTCTCAATAAAAACTTGGATGATGTTCGTGGAAGAATCTTAAGTAGAATGCCTTTGCCTATAGCTAAGGAAGTATTTTCTGAAGTTAGGAGGGAAGCAATAAGGAAGAAAATCATGCTAAAAGAGGAACCGAAAGAAGAACTAAATGTAACTACAGTATCTACGAATGAAGCTTCTGCATTATTATCACGTGGTGAATCCGGTAAGAAAAATCATAAGAAGTGGTGTAAGCATTGTAAACAAAGTGGCCACACCAAAGACACATGCTGGGACATTCATGGAAAGCCTCTAGATTGGAAACCAAAAAAGGGGAAAAAAAACCAAGGCTATCAAGTATCTAGTGAGGGAGGAACAGAAAAATCTGAAGGTAGTCAGAAACAACAAGGAGGTGAGCTGAATATTTTACTAGGGAAACTACTGGAAGTACTATAGAACCTTCAAAATGACAGCAACCAACAGAAGGCAAGCAAAGTTGCTAATGCTACTATGAGAGGTAATATCATAAAAGCTTTTTTATCCTCATGCAGTAGGAAGATGTGGATAGTTGATTATGGAGCTTCGGATCATATGACAAATGATTTTAATATGTTTCATTCATATGTTCCTTGTGCTGGACATGAAAAAGTTAAGGTAGCAAATGGTGATTCCTCTTCAATTGCAGGAAAAGGAGATATCAAAGTAACAGATTCTATGAAACTAAATTCTGTTCTACAGGTTCCTAATTTCGAATGCAATCTTCTGTCAGTCAATAAATTGACAAAAGAAGCTAATTGTAGTGCTCATTTTTTCCCTCCTCATTGTGTTATACAGGACCTGTCATCGGGGAAGATGATTGGCAATGCTAAAGAGGTAAATGGAGTGTACTATTTTGAAGATGAAGAAAGTCAGTCTACTCCTTATAGCTTGGGTAATAGTGTGATTGTTCCTAAGACTGATGAACTACTGGTATGGCATAAGAGGTTAGGGCATCCAAACTTTTAATAAATGTCACGGTTATTTCCAAATATCTCAATAAATAAAGATCTTTGTATTCATTGTGACGCTTGTGAATTTGCTAAACATCAAAGAAGTTCTTTTACAAGGTCCAAATACAAACCCACAAACCGTTTTCACTTATCATAGTGATCTTTGGGGTCCATCTCGTGTTCCTAATATAACTAAATCCAAATGGTTCATTACATTCATTGATGACCATACTCGTTTGTGTTGGGTGTTTCTTTTGAAAGATAAAACTGAAACCTCAACTGTATTCATCAATTTTTATCAAATGATAAAAAATCAATTCCAAACTAGTATTCAAACCCTTCATACTGACAATGGAATTGAATACTTTAATCAAAATCTTCATACATCTTTCAAAAACATGCAATTGTCCACAAAAGTACTTGTGTCAATAGTCATCAACAAAATGGGATTGCGGAAAGGAAAAATAGACATCTTCTTGAAGTAGCTAGGGCCTTGATGTTCACTAATAATGTTCCAAAATATTTTTGGGGGATGCTCTTCTTACTGCTACCTATCTTATTAATAGAATGCCTAGTCGTGTTCTTTCCTTCAAAACACCACTTCAGAAATTTCAAGAAACCTACACTACCACTCACCTTGAAACTAATCTTCCTTTTAAGGGTTTTCGGGTGCACAACATTCATTCACAGTTTTTCACACAATAAACTTGATCCAAGGCCAAAAAATGTTTGTTTCTAGGATATTCTGCTACACAAAAAGGGTATAAATGCTATGATCCTATCTTAAAAAGGTTGTTTGTTAGCTGTGATGTCTCTTTTTCGGAGACAGATTTCTTCTATCCTAAGTCTTCGATTCAGGGGGAGTATTGGAGTGAGTTTGGGGGTGATGAATCTCAGCCTTAACCTAAACCTAAACCTATATATGTTCCTGAACCCATCCCAGTGCCTATGTCATCTCCTATAGAGACAAATCCTAATACAGAAGCAGCTATACCTGACCATACACTCAAGGTGTATTCTCGAAGGAAGAAAGCAAGCAGTACACTTCCTATCCCTGAAGCTATGCCAATTTCTGAAAGAGTGCAAGCCCCTACCGAAGAAATTCAGAACAGTGAGGATCAAGGAGACAACACAGATTTAGAATGGCCAATTGCCTTAAGGAAGAAATCTAGATCATGCACTATGCATGCGATTTAGAGGTTTGTCTCTTATGAAGCTCTATCTTCTCAATATAAAGCTTTTATTGCTAATTTGGACAGAATTGATATTCCAAAAAACGTTCAAGAAGCTCTTAAAGTTCCAGAATGGAGAGAAGCTGTTTTCGAAGAAATAATGGCACTTGGAAAGAATGAAACATGGGAAGAAGTTAATCTGCCAAAAGGAAAGAAAACCGTGGGGTGTAGGTGGATATTTACAGTCAAATATAGGGTTGATGGCACTATTGAGAGGTATAAGGCGAGATTGGTAGCTAAAGGCTACACTCAGACCTATGGGATGGACTACAAGGAAACATTTGCACCTGTAGCCAAGCTAAATACTACTCCCTCCTATTTAAAATAAGTGTCGTTTTAGAGAAATGCACACTTATTAAGAAAGCTAATGAAATTATAGATATACCCTTATTAATACTCCCATGAAGTTACCTCATGACCCCATGAAGTTATAAATGGTTGCATGTTAAATTGCCTTGAAATTGTAATCTGTGTAATTAAGATGTGAGAGAAATTAAAGGGTAATTTTGGAAGTAAAATCAAAAATATGCATGAAAAGTCACGAACGACACTTATTTTGAATAATTAAAATTTCTCTAAAACGACACTTATTTTGAATAGGAGGGAGTATTAGATTATTGTTATCAGTAGCTGTTAACCTTGACTGGCCACTTCAGCAACTTTATATCAAAAATACTTTCTTGAATGGACAACTAAAGGAAGAAGTGTATATGAAACTTCCTCCAGGGTTTGATGAGGAAGCAGGAAACAAAGTATGTTCACTAAGAAAGTCTCTATATGGACTGAAGCAATCACCACGAGTTTGGTTCGAGAGATTTGCCAAAGTCCTTAAAACAGAAGGATACACACAAGCACAGTCAGATCACACAATGTTTTTTAGAAGTAGAGAAGGTAAGAACACAATTTTGATTGCGTATGTTGATGATATTATCTTAACTGGTGATGATGCAGAGGAAATCACAAGACTTAAGACAACTTTGAAGAAAGAATTTAAAGTTAAAGACTTAGGAGAAATGAAGAATTTTCTAGGCATGAAAGTAGCAAGATCAAATAAGGGAGTTTACATCTCACAAAGAAAGTACATTCTTGATCGCTTAAGAGAGACTGGAATGTTAGGATGCAAACCTTTTTTTTTTTTTTTAAGAAAGTTAGGATGCAAACCAAGCACCACTCCTATTGACAGTACCAAATTTGGGGATGAAGATGATAAACTTGTCAATCGTGAAGAGTATCAAACACTAGTGGGAAGATTAATCTATTTGTCTCATACTAGGCCAGATATTGCTTTTGCTGTGAGTGTTGTTAGTCGCTATATGCATGCACCAAGGAGACAGCATTTAGAGGCAGTCTATAAGATCCCACGGTATCTAAAAGGTACTCCAGGAAAAGGGCTGCTATTCAAGAAAAGAGATCAAAGAACAATTGAAATACATATTGAGTTCAGAAGAGGATAGACGATCAACCACTGGATATTGTACTTTTGTGTGGGGAAATTTGATTACTTGGCAAAGCAAGAAGCAAATGGTGGTAGCCAAGAGTAGTGCTGAAGCTGAACTAAGAGCTGTTGCAAAAGAGATGTGTGAAAGTCTTTGGTTAAAGAGAGTGTTGATAGAATTGGGAATCGAGTTTGAGATACCTATAAAACACTATTGTGATAACAAGGCAGCCCTAAGCATGGCACACAATCCAGTCCATCATGAAAGAACAAAACATGTTGAGGTTTACCGACATTTCATCAAAGAGAAGATAGAGGATGGGACAATATGCCTAACTTATGTTCCAACAAAGAAGCAGACAACTGATGTGTTTACCAAAGGACTTCAACGACAAGCATTTGAAGAGTATATTAGCAAGTTGGACATGATAGATATCTATGATCCAACTTGAGGGAGAGTGTGGTCAAAGATATGCATATCTCATAATATTATGATCTGATCATAGTCAAATCATTTAGATTAGATAGCAGTATCTTATAGATATATAGTATCCTAGGATTATATTTCCATATCTGTACAGATTTTCTACCTTATTCTATAAACCCCTATCCATGTATATATATATACTGCAGTCTCTAATAAAGAGATATAGAGCAAATAAGCTCTGATTCACAAGTAACCTGCTAAAGTCAAAGGAAACATGGATGCCCACAATCTTAGGTTCTGAAAATTCTGTCTGAATCTAACAATTAAGTCTATTGCTTATGGGCATCCCTCCTCATCCTACACTGAATTCAGTGGTTGGCCTATGTTGTGTTGGAGGAGTAATTATATAGAATCCTAGTTTTATGGAAAAAGTGAAATGAATGTAACTTCAATGAAGACACGTCTGTTAACTTCCCGTGTAATTCTTAGAGTATAAACACCCGGTTATACATCAAGCATATTGCTAGGACAAGATACTACTTTTGATAGACAATTTGCTTACCAGTTTCTTCATCATCATGTAATGCAGTTTTCTCCAAGAGACACGAACCCATTTCCCGTAGTGATTCTGAGAATTCTGAGAGGACAATGCTATCAAACTAAAGTTCATGACAATTTTCCAAGCTTTAGAATGTGTAAATGCAATAATAAAGTATTTTCAAAACAACTACAACATTTTTCACGTACAAGTACACAAATGATGTAGGAAAGGCAGGGAACACCAATAATATTACTTCAATTTTAGTTTTCTTTTTAAGAACTAGGGCTAATATTGTGACAAACAAAACTAGTGGCCATTGAAATAATAGGATACGTGTGACTTATGCAAGTGTATGTATGTAATCTTAGAAAAAATTAACAAAAGCACCATAGTGAAGGAGTGCCAAGGAAAATAGTTTAAGGCCAACAAAAAGAATAAGAAAGGGAAAATTTTCCAACCCAAAACTAAATTTGCTGAGGCAATTGGCACTGGGAATTGATATAGGGAATGAACTCCAGTATTCACATGACTACAGTTCAAATGCACAGTCTACTAGTTATTTTATTTTTCTTATTAATCTTAGTCTATTTTATTTGCAAAATGTCTAGAGTTTTGGCAAATGAACCACTGATGCTTTTATCAAATCAATAATTTGTTAACCCATGAATAGAGAAAGTCCAACCTCTTGAAATAAATCAAGGTTGCAAACTATAAATTAAGAATGATGTCAACCAGCATACTAGAATACAAAAGGTAAGTAGACCACTACCATATGCACTGTTTGCTGTTGCTGCTGCGGCAGAAAGCAAGCTATCATAGCAATTTCTCATTTCTTGCATGTCCTGTGGAAAAAACAGGGGACAGGAAAAACATTTAATAATGATCCTTAACTACATTCCAGATAAGCTGCAAAGGAATGGGTTCAATGATGCACTTAAGTGAAGTCTGGTAGGATATTGAGGATTTGTTGTTAAACGCAATGATGCAAAGCAATGGAATGAATGATGCAATTTAATCATAATTACATTACATATAACATTATCTTAGTGGAATATATCATTTGTTCCGCTAACAAATTGGGATCTCAAACATGATTTAAGCTAAAAAGAGTTTTTTGACTTTTTTTTGGCAAAATTAAATCTAGCACACCAAGAAGCAGAAGTGACGTCAATTTGAAATGGTTGTAGCTTCCGAGACGGTTAGTCAAACAGAGACTACCAGTCTACACCTCATCACAGAAATCAAAATCAGCTCGTTCGTTCACTTGCTAAATTCAGATCAGAAATAGCTAAATAGTAATCAAAAAACGAAAAGACGAATTGAAACCGGCGATCACTTGAATTTTAGAAGAATTGTCAATATAAACAAGATGACAGATTTTTGAAAGAAGTTATAATTACAAACCAATTAACTCGTTATCAGAATATAGTGTATACACATTATACACACACATATAGAGAGAGAGAGAGAAGAGAAGAGAACCTGAGAAGCTTGAGCGAGCTCATCCAACATAGCAGAAGGGAATATGTCTCTTTTGTCCTTACCATCATTCTTATGAAGCTTAAATCCTCTAAGCTTAGCCAGCGGTGACTTCATCTCTCTCACTAACCCTAACCAAATCCAACTTCTTCGAATCTCAGCAAATTTAACAACCACAGCAGAGATTGGAAAATCAGACGAAAGCTATTCGTGTTAGTCGAATCCGAAGCCTACGGATAACAAACAAACAAAAATTTCTTTGGTTGAAGTGTGAAATTTTTGAATCAGAAATAGAAAGCGGTTACGACTAATTTCAACGACGACGACAAAGAAGAAGAAGAAAATTGTGGAATCTAAAAACGACGTCGCAGATCAAAAAGAAAAGAGGAGGAAAAAGTTCGAGATGAAGCAGAGACGGAAGTTTAAAAGCGGAAGGGAAAGCCTGAAGTTTTGTTTGTGTCGCTGGGCTGTGAGAGAATTGTTTCCGTACATACGAAAGTGAAACTTCAGTCCCTTACCATCTGACACGTGTGACGTTCATGGTAACTTGGTAAATTAAGTGGATTCACTAGCTTGACGTGGCAGATAACTGTGTGCCACATCGGCTGTACAGTTGGAAGTGGGTACATGGTCAAAGTCAGAGCTAGCTGACTGGGAAAGAAGGATCTACGAGCTACAAACACAACACTTTCCACTATCTATCTTTTTACTTTGACCACATAATTGAAATGCTGCGTCTTGAGAAACTATTTTCTTTAAACAGGGGCACTCAAGTCAAGAACTTATTTTTAAAAACTAATTAATATTTACCATCAAAGATTACCTATTAATATTAGGTTAAATTTTATAATATTTAATTAACTAATGCATTCTATCTAAGCATTAACAATTTATATCTATAAATTAAATATGTACCTAAGTTTAGTGATTGAATTTAGTATAGTCAATTAACTTAAAAATAATCTCTCTACTAATTAAGAATAAAATTGGGTATTACTAGATCTCCCCACATCTCACAATTAAGTGAGATTTATACAAAATATTGTAGTTGTATGGACTGAATTGGTCCATACAAATTCATAAGGTTGGTTATGAATTTGAAATCTTGCCTTACTCGTAAATAATTTTAACAGGGATCTACACTTTTGAATAGTAACGTCACCCTCTGGTAGGCTCCGTCATGTTTCCCCCTCTTTCGGTCTAACCACCATTTTTGAAAATGCTAGAGATGTTTTGGACCGACATATTTAATTAATTGCTATAAGCTAGCAAGCAAATTCAACATTTTTTAGCAATTTGACTAATTGGGTTCCGTAACAATTGGAAAATTGACCAACTCCATGGGGAATTATGAGTCCAATTCTGATATAAAATTAATAAAAGCAATTTTAAAATTTCCAAATCACAAAACATCTTGAAATTGAGGAAGAAATTCTCTAACTTAATACTTCCTATCAATTTTGAGAATCATAGTCAAACCAAGCATTCAGATACTATTTGACTAATTGGTTCTTTATATTATTTAAAATTGTGTTTTTAATTAATAGGTTGGTTTTATATGTTCGTTCATACGAGAGTCCCATAGTTTTAACCATACTATATGTTCATTTCATTGCGGTTTATGAAGTTTCCCAATGTTTGTTATACTAATTGGACAATGACGATATAAAATAGTTCTAACCCTCAAAGGTGAAAGGTTCAATGCGACGTTGGCTATTTTAAGATATGGTCTCGTGTTTTCATTATAAGATACAAGGTTGAGGATGATTGTGTCAAAACTCTACTTATAGATACAGTCTAAGATAGAGGTGTGTACTAAGGCGTAGATCTCTCTGCCTCTTTCTTATCAATATGAAAATGTAAACACGAAGGACATGGGCATGCCTTAGGTCGTAGATCTCTTTTTAAAACAAATTCAAATTCACAACTATGTATCCTATGTCGTAGATCTCACTTAAAATATTATGATTTTTAAACAAGGGTATGGTCTAGCGCGCAAGTGTATCTTAAGCCATGTTCATCATCCAAATTCAACACATATTGGATAAACCTATCAAGTTATTGAAAAAAATAACAATACAATTTAAATGTTGATCAATAAAAATTATTTAAAATAAATTTTAAAACAAATTGGTTGCCTTCTAACAAAACAAAACTCTTCTTTAAAAGTCTTATATTTAGACCTCTTTTTTTTTTGACTTTTTAAAGGTTTTAAAGGGTAAATGTCTCCCTTGCTTCTTCAATGTTACTTTTCATGTATCTATTTAAACTTTGACCATTCAACTTGTATTGTGTGGCCACATAGTCACTCGCATGAATAGCCGGTGTATTTCCTTCTTATTCAATGATTTTTTTTTAAATTTCTCAAAAAACTATCTATTTAAACTTTGACCATTCAACTTGTATTGGCTTTAGTTATAAATGGACCAAATCTTCATGTTTTTAGTTTTCGTAGAAATAATTGGAGCCGAGAATTATAAAATAATACATGATTGCCTTTTGTAAATTCTTTTAACACGATCTTTCGGTCACGTTATTGCTTAGATTGTTGTTTGTAGATCCTTATATTCTCATATATGAACAATCTTAGCTTCAACTGAAGTATCCTCTTTTAACCTATAATTTTTCATATTAAAATTTAAGAATTTAGTGATCAAATATGCTTTATGTTTCAGTTTGACCGGTAAATGATATGTTTTCCCAAAATTATCCTATATGATATCATCTCAAGAGGTCTTTTATATGCAATAATATTCTCTCACAAAGCATCATCTAATTTCTTTGTTAATCTTTTGCATAATATTCTACATTCTTTTCTATAATTCCTTTAGGTTTCCTATTTGATATTTCAGCTTGGCCACTACTTTGAGGGTAATAAGGGATTTCAAATTCGTGTATGACATCATATTTACTAAATAATCTATCGAATAATGAATTACAAATATGTGTTTCCCTATTGCTTATGATCCCTAGATGTGCTAAATCAATTGAATATCTTTTTCAAAAAATTAAGTACATTTCTAGAGTTATTAGTTAGTAAATTCAAGAAAGGACTCATGGAATCAATTGCTTACGAATCAAAAAATAAATGAACAAAAATATTTGTGAGATACAGTTTAAATGTTTATCAATAAAAGTTATTAAAAATAAAATTTAAAATTTTAAAACAAATTGGTTGCTTGGTTACCTTCTAACAAAACAAATCGCTTCTTTAAAAGACTTATATTTAGACCTCTTTTTCTTTTTTTGACTTTTTAAAGGTTTTAAAGGGTAAATGTTGTTGGACCAATGGTAGTTGACAAAATTAATCCTACTTATGTTTTGATAATAATAAAATATCTATAGATTTGGTTAAGAAATTTATTGCAGGTGTTCTTAGATTGGAAGGCATTAAAATTGAAGATCATGAGAGATTTGTTAAAATATGACCATTGGATGCACAAGTCAAGTTACTCATTACACAAGTTAAGGTGTCAAAGAGATTAAGATAAAATATGTTGACATAACTCGAGTTATAAAAACAGTGTTTGCCCTTCTTCTCTACTATTTGTATTTGATTTTGATTAAATTGGTTTTTGTGTGTATTGACTTCTAATTTTATTGTAAAGTTATTTGAAAAGTTAGAAAGATCTATTCAACCCCCCTTCTAGATCGCTTACAAATGTCTCCCTTGCTTATTCAATGTTACTTTTCAAATATCTATTTAAACTTTGACCATTCAACTTGTATTGGCTTTGGTTGTAAATGGACTAAACCATCATGTTTTTAGTTTCCTTAGAAATAATCGAAGGCAAGAATTATAGAATAATTGGTTTATACCTTTTTAATCATTTTGCCCTTGGAGGTCAAATCAAAAATAATCCAAGGCTTGCAATATAGGGTGTAACCTCGGGTCATTTCACTTAATTAGAACCTAAAATGAATGGACCTAAATTAACCTATATATCATGAAATGCAAGCTAATTGGCTAAAAAGGGGGCTCTGATCTTTGAAAACATTAATTGCACTAAATTGAATTATAAAAAGTATGTAAAATGTATTTTTGGATTTTGGGAATAGAAAATAGAAAGATTAAAACAAATGATCAAAGAGTGATAGAATCCTCTTGAAAATGAGCTTTCGCTATCATAGTTCGAAATTGATTTTGATGGGAGTGGAAATCACTAAGTTTCAAATTGGTAAAATTTAAAGAACTTTTTAAGTCCAAGATCTTCATCAATGGCACTCCATTTCTTAGAACCCTATTAAATGCTCTTAGTGTGTGTAGTGGATAAGTCCATGCAACAAGTCAATTGAAATCTAGAATGAACTCAATATCAAACACAACTATGCAAGATAAAAGAGAATCAATGAGATCACAAATTGGTGAAGCAGAAAATTAAGGCAGCTCAAGACAGAATGAAGAGTTATGAGGATGCACATAGAAGAGAGATAGAATTTGAAGTGGGAGACAAAGTATTTCTCAGAGCTTCTCCATGGAAGGGAGTGATGAGATTTGGTAAGAAGGGCAAGCTTAGTCCGAGGTATATAGGCCCATATGA
>JANZLC010000007.1:6389610-6404186 GCA_026413385.1 Erythroxylum gracilipes | reverse complement strand
AGACTGAATTCAAAACCTAACTTCAATTCAGAAATTGACTATCTTAGGGATGAAATTGAATTTCGATCCCTTCACATTATTTGCATCCCCATGTTTAAATTTCAGTTTTCCTCAAGAATTACTTCAATCGGATCTCTACAGATCCCAAATTTTGCAAAATACTGAACCATGTTCAGAAAATTATCCAACTCATAACCTATAACCAAACCTCTTACTTAGGTTCAGTCAATCTCTTTCCATTTAATATCCTAAAATTCATAATTTTTCAAGAAAATGAAATTAATTTTCTTATAAATCCAACGCTTCAAAAATCAAATCAATCGGATGTCGGACGGAGGAATTATAAGCAAAAGATTGACCAAGAGTCGGATTAAAAGCAAAAGAACCGAACGAGCTTTCCAAAAATCATAACTCTTGATCCCGAACTCAGAATTTGACAAATTTAGTGTCAATAAAAAGATCAAAAGAATATATACAACTTTCAGGAATGACAGAAAAATCAACTTGGCCTCTAACTAGGTCAATTTTTCACTCAGAGATTCTGCCCTGTCAATTCGTCCTAAACAATTTCTATCGCTCATAACTCCTAGTCCTGATATCAAAAAATTGCATACTTTACATCAATGGAAAGATAAAAACATAATCTAAAACTTTTATGTAGAACACTTACTCTAATTCAGACTAAATCCACACGAAGAGTGGCCTCGAAGCATAGATCACACAAATTTATACTTAACAACATTTTCAAAAACAAAGCAAAAGAACCTTATCTTCGGAAAATCATAACTCTCAATCCCGACATCGAAAAATAGAAAACTTTCTGGACACAGAAAGCTTTCAACAACCACTACAAGTTTTATGTAGCTCATTTTCTCAAATTTTGCCTAAATCAAAAAGTCAAATTTTAACCACCAAAAGTCAAACTTTTCTTAATTTAACTACCTTTCACACTTTCACTCTTTATTTCTCAATTTTTAACTCCATTTAAGAAATTTATTCATTAACAATTTCATTTAAAACTTCAAACGCCATTTTAGGCCATACCTTAGCATAAACCTCAATAACAAAAGCATATTCCGCCTAGCTTAATCTCATCGAACAATACATATTCTAACTTTTTTTATCATTCTGATTTCCTAATTTAATATCAATTTGACACTTCAAAATTTCACGAAAAGTTCGGGGTCCAACATTAATAATTCTTTAGGCCTTAGATAACTTATAATTAGATTAGTTTGACAACTCCTAGAGGGATAGACACCTCACATACTACACGCACAACCTATGTGCATATAGTAAATTGAGGGTTTTAAATAGATTAAAATTTGCCTCAACACTATCCAGAAAAGATGTGAGCTGTGTGGACAAGATAACAATGACATAATTAATTGTTTTTTTTATGAAAGATCATGAATCGAAATAGGTCAATTATATGGGGCACAATTTGGTGGGGGAACAAACCTTACTCTAACACATATAATCTTGGGTGGGAATCACCCAAACTTCTCTTAGTCGAACAATACAGGAGGTCAATTCCAATTTTAAGGGCCAACTGGTTTCCCACTAGAGAAACCAAATTTAATGGACTCTAAGCTAGATAAGATTTTGAATAAACTTTTAAGCCTAGATGATACTCAAAAGGATTTAGAAGGAAGATTTGAACAAGTAAAAAAGAATCATACCTTTTCCATCCACAATTTAGAGGTTAAAATGAATCAATTAGCAAATTCTTTGTCTGCACGAAGTGTAGGGAATCTCCCAAACAATTCTGGAGTAACATTAATGGAGCAATTAAGAGCTATCACACTTCAAAGTGGGAAGGAACTTGAACAACCCACAAAGTCAAAAGCTGCAACCCCTCCTCCTGTTGAGAATGACAAAGAAAAGGAGAAAGACGTGGACATGAGTGATTACCCTCCTTTTGTTGCTCCTCCTCCCTATCCACCCAAGGTCCCATATGTTCGACCCTGCTTGATGCCAAAGCCCAACCGCTTGCTCTGATACCATAACTGTTGGTTCCAATTTTCGGAGCCCAACTATCCAAAACATCATAAGACGTGAGCGTGTCTATTACCTTGAATGGTTAGTGCATTGAACCCTCATTAGCCATCATTCGTTCATCTTCATTCTCATAACATCCCAAAAATTTCCTCACAATTTGTTCAATGGCGTACCCATACAAATCAATCACCATAGTCAAACTCATTTCTCCTAATTCAGAACAGATTTTGGGAAACTTCAAACTAGAATTTCAATTTGAATTCTTTAAAGAAATTGTAGCTCTAAGTCTTTAATTTCTTTTTAAGCAAGAACCATTTTAATCGAAGCTCTATAAATCAAGATATGCTTAAAAAGCCAAAGCGTGTTCATACCCCAATCATGCTCTCTCAACTAACCCCTCAATTTCTCTCAATCAAACTTTCTCCAATGAAATCAAAAAGATACCAATATTTAAGGAGAGATATAAAAATGTGTTATAAATCCATTGGTTTAAGAATCACTTCATTTGGAGATCGGATGAGGAAGTTATAACTAAAAGAATCCAGCATGTTCAAGTCCTCATTCATATTGTACCTGTCTTGGCGCAATTGCCATACCTTTTGCTAAAGATTTTTGATTGATGTCATTTTTGAACTATTTGAAAGAGGACTTCAATATCTACAACTTTCATGAGGACCATAAAGTGAGATTCTACCTCTAAGATGGTCAACAATCATGATTTGCTGAAGCTATCCCGTGAATGTAACTGACATTATTGGGCCTAAGGGCTCTTTTTCACCTGAGAAGGTTCGTTTAATGGACCTAAAGTTCGTTTAACAGACCTAAAGTCCATCTAACGGACATAGGGGTTCCCCTAACCCCTCCAAAGCCCCTCCAATGCTTCCTATATCCAATCTAACATTATATTCACTCATAATCTTCCCAAATTCAACTATTCTATTGTAAAATCACTTCATATCAATTCAAAAACCAAATTTATCTTATAAAACTTTCAATTCTTAACCCATTTGGTTCATCAAAACCACACATTCTCATCAATATACCATAGTTGTCCTGTGCATACATTCCATGCAATATCATAACTTGTAATAATCATAACTCTCAACTCCGATATCCAAAAATTATAAACTTTATACCGTTGGAAAGCTAAGAGGATAAGCTACAACTTCTATGAAGATAGATTTGTCTAATTCTATCTAATTTAATCTAGTCTTCCCTGGGAAGTCAGAACACACATTTTACCCTCATGAAAAACTTGAAATTTATCCCAACTTCACTTCCTCTATTACAACATCATTCATAACAATTCAACTACCAATTGGAATTCATCAACCTCTTAACCTCAATTCATTTGACTCTTCATATTCAACCACATCTCATCATTCATAATTCCTATCTTCCTTTTCCATAGTGCCTCACTTATATATATACCAATAGTTCATGTTCAAGATTCATCAACTAAACTGGATAGCTTCTTCAATTATATCTAATTTCAACTAACATCATCCATACACAATTCACATTTTAAATCCATACACAAATCTATATTTTATTAACATCATAAATTAAAAGTTTTACAAACTTCAATTGGCATTCCGAGCCACAATGCAATATTTTGCAAAATCCCAAAATACATAAAATACTTGCACCATAATTGCTCAACATGTAATTACAGCTTTGCTTTACATAAATTACTCCAAAACAAAACAAAAAAGGCAAATTCGGATTTATGCCTTAACTCTCTTTCACCCTGTCTCTTACTCATGACATGGAGATGGGACAGAAATGGGGTTGAGCTTAAAAAGCTCATGGGTAACAAGCTTATAACCGAGAAACAAGCAAAAACCATTGAAATATTTATTTCGATTGTAAAATTTCACATTGTAAAATCCATGTAACAAATATTTCCCAAATTCACAACTTTTCAAGAAATTTTGTAAACATCATGAATCATGCATTCATCAAACTTGTCACAATCATAAACACATTAGCACATCAGAAATGGTTTGGGTGGATCCAAAACAGAACGTACTACACAATTTCCATTCGGGTCCTGTGTAGCTGTGAACAGAACATACTATCACAATCCCACAAAATGGTCTTACGTAGTCGTGAACTTATGGAAGTTCGCAAGGGAGCTCCATGCCACTAGCGGGCAGGCGGGAGAGGCCTTTTTTAATCAAGTGCACTTAATATACTTAGGGGACCACCACAAACCCACATAATCATGCATCTCATAACTTGCAAACCATTTGCCCAAAATGGAACATTTTGAAAACTTATCTTCCATAAGCATGAACTATTTTATATGCAATTTCATCATCATTTCACAATTTATCATCAAAATTCATACACCAAAACATGTAGCACTTTCACAAATCATTCAAAAGAAATAAAGCAACATTTATAAAGTAATTGAAATCATTTTACTTTCTTGATTTTGAAAACACATTAATGGCTTATTACTCAAATTACAAACATGAAACCTACCTTATTTCCTTGCTTAACACTTGTTCAAAAAGCATTTACTCTCCTTGCTCCTCTTGCCTCTCTTGATTTTCTTCCACAATGGCAAAAATTACCAAATCAATAGCGATTCCAAATTGAGAAACCCATAAGACAAAATCACTAAAATTGACCTTAGAAAGCTTAAACCCATACATTTCTTAAGCTATATAAACCAAAACCTTTCTAAAAATCCAACAAGTGAAACATACTCTCACCTTGATCCTTCACCAAATGAAGAGTTTCTTGGCTTGAATGGAAGCTCTCATCCTCTTCTTCCTTTTTCCTTCATGAATAAACTTCAAAATCCCTCTCGAAAGCTTAGAAAAATCAAAACCTAGCTTTTCTTCTTTCTTCTTTCTCTCCTCTCTCCACAAAACTCTCTCTTCTTCTCTCTTCTCTGTGCTTCTTCCCTCCCAATTTTCGTTCTTGCCTCTTCCTTAAAAGCAAACAACCCTTCTTATTACAATTTTTCCATTAATGAATGAACAATGACCACTATACCCTTACATATAAGCCTTGTAACTTGAATGCTTAAATGGTCTTCCCAAAATGCCCTCATACATACATGCTCTTACTACTTAATCCAACTAAACCATATTTTAAAATCCTACCAACATTAACATAATAATTGACTCCAAATAAAATAATTAATCTAGCAAAACCTCAAAATTATTTAAATCATGCTTAACTCCTTTCAAAAAATCAAGACCTTTTTCTAATCATGTAATTAAAGGAATTTGATAACACTTCCTTCTAGAAAAATGTTCCTTATTGTCTCAGTTTTCTAATGACATCAAAATCATTCAATTTGGTTCCATAATCTAAAAGTTATACCCCAAATAGTTCGGACTATTCTTATACTAAACCAATATTCTGTGCTCAACTTCCATCTAAAAATTGATACTCTTAGAGACTAAATTAAAACTCAATTTCATCACACCATTTTAAACCCTATTTCTCTAGTTTGATCCAAATTAAGAATAATCTCATTTGGATAACTAGAGAAAAAGTTATGGCTACAACACCGAAGCATACTCAATGAACATGTTTCAATTTCATTTTCCAGCTTTTAACTTCCAACATTTCATATATAACTCATCTTGTATCTAAACCATCTATTCTGTTTCATTTCAAATTCAAGAATTCTCCTTTTCACTACACATGAATAATTGCTGACAATTTCTCATTTAATAGTTCTGACTTCCAAGAAAAGTTCAGGGCCCAACAACCAATCTTTATGTTTATTGGATATCCCATCTTATTCTACCCAAAAAGATAAGTCAGGAGATTGATAACATTCTGAAAGCTTTCTTATAGTTTGGATATTATGTGAACTTTAAGAAAGACAAAGTCAAATGGAGTAAAGTGACTATACCTAAAAAGCAAAGGGGTTTAGGGATCATCTCTATTTCTCTTATGCAAAAAGTGGTGTTGTGCAAAACGATTTGGATGCTTATTGGAGATAAATAAGCTATCTGGGTAAAATGGATACATGAAACATATCTCAATATCAAAAGTTTTTGGCAATTGTCTACCTCTAAAGAGTACTCTTAGTACTTATTGGAAATGTTAAAACTGAGACAAGAGGTTTTTCCTTTGATAAAATATGTTTTAGGAAATGGTGAGAATATTTGGGTTTCGTTCGATAACTAGACATATCACAATCCTTTAATACAAAGAACTAAACTATCCAGTCTTACAAATAGGCTTCCACTTAACTCCAAAGTAGCTTTTTTTATTAATCATTCTTAATAGGCAGGCAACTTCAGGGGATTCAATTTAATTGTACGATATCTTCCTCAAATTACCACTATCCACTGGCAGGATGTAGTTACCTGGGTCCCGGATACATCAAGTATTTTTTTCTAACAAATCTTGCTATAAATCTTTTCAAGAAGGATGCAAGAATGTTCCTTGGTTCAATCTCTTTTGGAAGCATTCCCTCGTTCCAAAAGCCTCTATTTTCATATGGTTGGTAATCATGAATCAGATTGATAAAAAAAAGATGGTTTGGTACCTTTGACTCGATTTGCATGCTTTGTAAAGAGACTCAAAAGGATCGAGATCATCTATTCTTCCAGTGTAGATACTCTAAAGCAGTCTGGAGTAGAATCTTACACTTGCTATCCAAAGCCTCCCTTAATTATGATTGGTCCTCAACCTTAAACTGGATCATTTGTACTGCTAATTAGAGGTTACAAGATGCCTTAATATACAAAACTACCTTCACTATCAGTATCTACTCGATATGGAAGGAAAGAAACAGAAGGATCTATAAAAATGAGGAAGTTAACAAGTACAACTTAGCTAAAGATACTATTAATTGGATCCGAGAAACTATAATGGCCAAATCTGATCAACATGCTCTCTTCTTAGGAATGAAGACTAGATGGCATTTGTAGCATTTTTCTATTAATTATATTCATGTCTATGTTTTTGACTTAAGTATTGTAATGTATTTCTTAATAACCTTGTTGTAATGTATGAGGTAGCTTCCTTATAGTTCAATCAATTATTTTTCAAATTAAAAAAAAACATTTGATTTTTTAGTTTTAGGATCTCCTAATAGATACGAAAAAGTCACTTAATGCCTTACTAAATTTAAGAGTTAAGATGTAATTTTTTTATATAAGGGTTGTCTAATCTTAAGTTTTTGGATGTTGTCTAATATTAAGTTTTATTAGTGACTATTACTTTTTGCATTGCCTAGAAAATGGCATGTAACTATTAAATAAATAATGAAATCCAACTCCTTTTTTTTAAATAAAATTAGACAGGTTGAGAAAATGTGTTCATATAGGAATGAGTTAATCTTATTTTTGTTGGCCAAAAGTTAGAGTTTTTATCAGTAATTCCTTATTTCAAAATGTTTGAAAATTATACAAATTACTAATTATGTTAACTTATGTGGCTCCTCCTATAAAAATGACACACTTTTCTTAAGAAAACTAAAATATTTATCAATACATGTCACCTAAGATAAGAACAAGGGAAAGTCAATGAAAAACTAGAGGAACACTTTAGAAACTTAAAGTTTAACAAGAAATACTACTAATAAAGTAGAATCTACCAAATGGAATGAGGCAAGAAGAAGCTAAGAAAGAAAAACAAAAGCTAAAGAAAAAAGAAGATTAAATGTTCCTATTAGTAGTAATAAGATGACTAATCATAGTATTGACATTTTTGATGATTGAAACTTCTCTAATTTGTTGCTAACATTATATACTGAGATTAATAGGAGTGTTGTGTGAGGTCTTGAAAATTTTGTTATTTCTTTCTTTTGATAAGTAAAATATGAAGATGCAAGCCATTTTAAATAAAATATTATCACCTTTACATATATAATTGATTTATGAGCCCTAATCACAAGTTTTTGCCAAGGATAAGCATTACACTATAGGTTGTACCAATAGAGAGAAGCATTTCAGACCATAAGGAAGTAAGAGTAGTTGAAGAATAGGTGATCTAAGTGATTTACCTTCCACTTTGCAAAGAGAATAGAGATTTTTAGGAAGGGGAAAGGAAAAAAATTGATCTTTAGCCTAAAGCTTCTTCTTAATAGCCAACTATAGAAGGAAATTAGATTTAGGAAGCCTATTAAGGAACCAAACCAAGTTATACTAGAAAACAGAAGGAGGGAGACAACCACTGAGAATTTGTAGAAAGAGAGGTTAATGAAATTAATTTAATTATAAAATAGCCAAACAACCTAGGGTTGTTAACGTGGTAAGTAGGGGGTTTAGTTTTATTTAAGAAAAACCACTCTTTTGATCTAGAGACTAACTCTAGGAGTTGTTGTAGATGATGGTTTGAACTTTAGTATGAGGAGGTAATCCTTCAATGATGGATATGATATTCAAGAATCTATGGAGGAGACCTAATGGATATCAATTATTGTATTAGAAACCCCGTCCCTCTCTAGCTAACAACGATGAATTTAACAACATCCATTACCATTTTCATCAACTTACGAATTTTATTTATAGTCCAAAAAGAATCAAGTTTGGCCTTAGTTATCTAGAAGCTTTTCCTTTTTAAGAAATGAGTATTAATTTACCTCACCTATAATCATTCATGGTATATGAAAAGCTTCCATATTATTACAAATTATTCATTAATTGAATGGAATGGACTCCTAACCCCCTTTAGATTTTGAAAAGCACAATTTTTTCCAATTAAATTTAGCCTTGGTAGAATCCTTTTAGTCACTAATCTCTAAGAAAAATTTCGCGGCTCTTTCAATTAATTCAACTATCTTCATCTAGGGAAGAGATCAAGCACACAAATATGTGTGAAGGCTACTCAAAATTGAATTTATGAGTTTCCTATATAAGAAATTTTTTTATTTATGAGTTGCCTATATAAAAAAATTGTTGTTTAAGTTGTCAATTCTTTTCTACACAAGATCAGATTGTGGTAAACAGACTTTATAGGTAAGCCTTATAGCTATTAACGGATAGTTAATCAAGATTAAAATTAGTATAATAAGAGAGTTGGTTTGTAAAGTTTGAGTTACCTATAAAGAAAAAGAGGCTACTTGTAAGACCCCAAAATATATCCTAGTTGAAATAATATATATTTATGAAAGTACATGTTTGATAGGAGTTAAAATTGTGCTATGATTAGAATATGAAAGACATATGACTTGAATTTTTGATCAAGTGGACTATACTTAGTAAATTGAAATTAATTGATACCATTAGATAATTAAGGTATTTAAATGTATATTTGGACTAGGAAAATTGTCAAGTGACAAGTTAAGTTGGTACATGGAAATTAGAATGACTAAGCCTAGGAATTAGTAACATTTGACATAGCTAATACATTGACATTTGGCATCAATCAATGTGTGAAATTTGGCAGCATAATATGAGGACAAGTGGCCTAGTTAAAGTGTTACAAATGGTTGTCAAGTGGGCTTCATGCCTTGGTGTTAAGTGGCACCTTAAGCTAGTGACACCTAGCTGGTGATGAAGCATGTTTCTGCTGGAGTAATTCCAGCTTTCTTCATTCTTGTTTTACTCTCCATCGAAACCTCCCATCTTCTCTCAATTTCTAGACTTTTGCTGGAGTTTGGATCATTAACACTAGGAAGCTTTGTAAGTTATTCCATTAAGAAGTAAGTCTTGTGATTCTATGTATTATTACCTTGTTGATGCTGAAAGTTACACATTAAACTTAGGTATATGTTGGTTATTTGGAAGCTTAGTTTAGCTCGATTTTTGGAATTGAATTTTAAGTTTAGTGTGGTAAGGGAATTCTAAACTTGGTATCATGTTAGAACATGTATTGTTTGATGTTTGAAGTGGATAAAATGTGTAATGAATTAAGAAAGAAATGAGGTTAGAAACTTGATACTTGTTAGATACTTGTTAGAAGGAGTAGTTCTATTGGATAGGTATTGGTATTTTAACCATATCATAAGCTGTAGGTATTCAAATGGGATGATTTTAAATTTAGATTAAACTAGATACATATATCTACAACGTTCATTAAGGAATCGAATTTGATTGCTGTCACTAAGGGTTTTGAAATTTGGCTTGAAGTTAAGTTCTGGTTGCTGTCCACGGTTGAGAACAGTCTGTAGTATTTTGGGTATAACTCTCAAAATAATAAACCAAATTGCATTAAATTTATTTCATCTGAAACTTAATACATATAGGAACATTTTTCTAGAAGAACATATGTCTAAAAACGTCAGTTTATAGGTCAGAATGGCCATACAAAACTGATCCAAAAACCTATCCTGTGAAAGCAGCTGTTTGGAGGTTTCGGGTCACTTATCCCATAATTGTGGGAATTGATTAGGAAGGTGAAAAAAAGGGATTTTTTGCAATTGATGAAATATATAAGGTTAAGTTAATTTATTTGGTATAATAAGACTTAAATGGACTTGTTTAAGGTGTGTTATGAACTTTACTTGGTATTCAATTTAATTGAGATGATAATATAAAGAATGTATGATTTAATAATGATGAATACAATATTGAATTGCTTGGTGTGTTCATGAACGAATGAGTTCCAAAGGCTTATGTATTATGAATTGGATATGGATGTTTGTGAATTGGGAATTTCTGCTATGATATTGTGTTAATTTTCGGACCATCAACTATCCGAAATGTTTGACATTTAGGATTATATTGGAAGTGCTTTCTATTTGTGTGAATACACATAATTTGTGATGACTTGATACCTCTATTGATGCATTCTTGCACATATTGGTAATTGTATGACATGTTAGTTTGTTTGGAAATCAATGAATATGTCAAGTAGAACAAAATGGAAGAAAGTGGTATGTGTTGCAATATGTTCTTCATATGAGAATTTTGAAATGAACCTGTTTTGTTTTTAAACTGTTAAGTCCTAGTTGTTGGTAAATAGGCATGCCTAGAAGGATTTACAGCTGCTCCTGTAACACTTCGGTGTCTCCTGTTACTGACACTTCGGTGTCTCCTATTATTGAGACATAAGTCTCTACTATTTAGTGATACCGATCACGGTATCTCCTGTATTAGTCCTGTTACCCACTTCTGTATAAAGGATTAACATACGAACTTGTTTTGTATTATGTTATATGCTCAGTTTTAATATTAATAAGCTTTGATCTGAAACATCTGAGCTCTATTTTGATATGTTATATATTGTTATGAGAATCATGATAGTTTGGTTCGGTTTGAAAATGGATAAGTAAACACTGCTTATAATCTTATGTGATTTTGAATATTTGAATCTTTGGATGACTATTTGAAATATTTATCTACTTATTTCCTATTTAGTTTATTCCCCACTAAGCTTTATACTTAGCACGGTGGTTTTGCCCCGTGTAGGTTCAGATAGGAGGGTTTGAAGACTGGGTGAAGAATGTGTTTTATTTTGGGAATGTATGTTTGAGTTGTATTTAATAATACGAGATATAATGTATTTTGTTAAAAGTTTGTAATTATTGTAATACAGAGTGTATTTGAACTTAAGATATGTACTGTTTTGTTTAAGGGTTTGTAATGTGATAACTTTAATTTAGGATGGTATTATAATTGAAGCATGTTTTCGGATAAATTTAGTGTGCTGGTTAAATTATGTTTAAAGTCAAATATGTATAGAAAAGTAATGATTAGTTGTTTGAATTTCTGGCAATGTTGTGTATTGTTTTGATATGTTTAAGTCCTGTCTTAGGTAACATCCGTATATCCTTCCAGGAGGTATTTGGGTGTTACACAACTATTGTAAGGATTGATCCTTAGTCTTGAAAATTTACTAAATTTCTTCTAATAATTCCATAAAAATTTTGATAAAAGGAACAAGCCTTGTAGAAAAGAACCAAGTCATTGAAAAATGAGAGGTTAAAGAATTGTATTAAAATTTTTTGTTTCTTACAGTGTTGGAAGAAATCAATACCTAATAAGAAATTCTATGCAAAGAGAAAAAAGACAAAGGGAGAGAAGGTCACCTTATCTCAATCTTTTTCCTCCTTTGAAAATAACAGTAAGATTCCTATTAATAAGAATACCATAAAAAGTGGTGGAGATATATTATGCCATCCACTTGATGAAGAGATTAGGAAATATGAGAGCTTTTAAACTTTAATATTGAGGCTCCACTCTATAGAGTCAAAGGTTTTATTGAAATCAATCTTAAGAAAACAACTTTTCAGGTTATGTAACCTATGATAGTTATAGAGAAGCTTTTGGGCAAATAATAAGTTATCATCAATACTGTAGCCTAGGATAAAAGCAATATGAGAAGGATTAATGAGAGTCGTTAGCACCTCTTGTATTAATAGATAATATAATTTAATTTGTACATGATTATTGGTGTAAGGATAGAAAGAATTTTTAGAATCAAAATTTTTGGGAATAGGTTGATGAATGTCTTATTGAATTCTTAAAGAAGTTTTCCATTATAGAGGTTTTAAGGTATTATTGTGGTAATAGTATCTCCAACTAGAAGATGAGTTAGTTAAGGCTGTTAGGGTTTGGAAACTGGTTAGTTTCAATTTTTTCTTATGTTCCCTCTATATCTGGTATGTAGATTGATGTGGTGATGAACTTGGTTTTCTCCTAAGAGATAGTAAAAATATTGAAGTACTTATAAGCTAATTGTTTAATCCTCTCTTGGTTAGTATTGCCTTTCTTAAATCACTAATGAGAGAGTATATTTTGTTAGAATTTCTTCTTTGGAGAATGGTAATATGGAAGATGTTGGACCTCGAACCTTGAAAGTTAGGACTACTAAATGAGAAATTGTTGGAGATTATTCATGTGTAGAGAAAAGAAGAATTTATGAAATTGAAAAGAAATGGAAAAGATGGTTTAGATACAAGAAGGGTTGTATGAAAATTTGGGAGTTAAAAGCTGGAAAATGTAAGATCACTGAGCATGCTTTGGTGTTTTAGCCATAACTTGATCTCTAGTTATCCAAATGAGGTGATTTTTGATTTGGGGTAAACTAGAGAGATAGAGCTACAAGTTTTATGAAGGAATTAAGTTCTAATTCAATCTATAATAAAGTCAATTTTTGGATGGAAATTAAACACAGAATAATGTTTCAGTATAAGGACAGTCCAAAAATGTTTAAGGCATATCTTCCAAATTACTGAACCAATTGAATGATTTTGATGTCATTAGAAAATTAAGACAATGAGGAGCATTTCTCTAGAAGGAAGTGCAAGTAAATTCCTTCAATTGCATGATTAAAAAAGGTGTTGATTTTCGGAAGGAGTTAAGTATTATTTAAATGAATTTTGAGGTTTTAATAGAGTATTTTGTGGAATTAATTAGCATGTTCATGTGTTGGACCCCAAACCTGTTTAATTATTTTTTAGGCATATTTTAAATTTTTGAAGTTTGATTAGATCAGTTAATTGGAATTAAATTAGGCTAAGGTTAGAATTAAAGCAAAGTTTGGTTAAGGTATTAAATTATGGCCTAAAGTATGAGTAATTGGATTAAATGTGAGAAGGGCATTATAGGAAGATCACTTAAGTTTAAGAGTTTAAGGCTTAAGTTGGAGGTCATTAGGGTCATTTTGCAAGCATTAAGAGAATTAAAAAAGGGAAAAGAAAATAGAAAAGAGGGAGAGAAGAAGAAGTTGTCGTGGAAGAGAGAGAAGAGGAGAGAAAACTTAAGGTTTTCAAGATTGAAGAGATTGAGGCAACTTCAGGTACGTCCTAGTGTTTCTTTTCTTTTAAATTGGTTGTTTGAACCTGATTTAGTGTTGTTTACAACTGAAAGGAGGATTGAATGAGGTTGGATTGAGATTGAGATGTGCGGTAATGTCGAAATGTCTAAGGTTTGCGATTTTGTTGTGTTTGTGCAAGTTTTTGGCTTGGGATGAGTTGAGAAATGATGTAAGAGTGATGAACTAAGGTTAAAGTAGGTTTTGTTTGAGTTTTTGGGAAGATTGTTCGATTTCTGCAGAAAATCTGGGTTTCGGACCATCTACAGTTCGCACGTCGCGACGTGCTCAAGAACACGTCACGACGTATTTTTGGAAATTTGTCGTGGGTTCGTCGCGATGTGTGCAGCGTTCCTCTTCACGACGAGCGCGACGTTCCTCGTCGCAGCGAGCGCCTACATCACAACGAGCGCCAGTCCTCGCTCCGGCGAGCGCCCGTTTCCAGCAAAGATGAGTTTTTCTTTTTGGGCATAGCTTTTGTTATAGATGTCCAAATTAGATGAGGGTTGATTCGTTGTGAACTAGAGGCTTAGGGCTTTGAGTTTCTTTTATTAATTTCTGCTTGGGTTGTTATAGGAAACCAAGAAGATCCGATCCAATAGCAAAAGGCAGGACAACGCTGAACTTGGATTGTCGAACGACTATAGGTGGGTAATATATTTATAGTTGTTGTGTGATTGGAGCAAATTCTCGCCTATGTGTGAATATGTGTTTATACTATTCGATGGTTGAATGCATGATGAATTAATTGAGAATGAGATTATAAGATCATGTGAATTCGATTATGACATCCCTTAAAGAATTCATGGCATTGTAAATATACGGAACTGAATATGTGCTTTGTTTGGGCAAGAGAGGAACATCCTGTTAGTCACGTGCACGTAGACGAAAGC
>JANZLC010000007.1:6377261-6389510 GCA_026413385.1 Erythroxylum gracilipes | reverse complement strand
GTAGTTTTTGGTAGGCCACCTCCACGATTACTATCTTATACCCCTGGTAGTTCCTTGATAGATGCTGTCGATCATGCTCTTAAGGCTAGAGATGAAGTTCTTGGTTCCATTCGACAACATTTGTTGCGAGCTCAGCAAAGAATGAAATCTGTTTATGATAAGAAGCATCGCTTCCTTGAATTCCAGGTGGGGGACAAGGTGCTTCTTCGTTTGCAGCCTTACCGCCAAGTTTCCATTACTAATCGGCGCACTAACAAATTATTAGCCAAATTTTATGGTCCCTTTACAGTACTCCAGCGAATTGGACCTATGGCTTATAAATTAGAATTGCCGCCTGGTTCTCGTATACATCCAGTATTTCATGTTTCTAAACTAAAGGCGTACAGGGAAGGTTCAGTTCCAGGGAATCATTCCTTACCCCTCCTCGAACCACAATCTGTTGTTCCTCAGCCTTTAGCTATTTTGGAAAGTCGCAATCGGGCTGGAAAATTAGAGGTCTTAGTTCACTGGCAGCATTCTTCCCCAGCAAATGCTTCCTGGGAATCAGTTGATACTCTTAGATATAATTATCCAAATTTTGCGATTGCGGACAATCGCTTAGTCAACGGGGGATGTAATGATACAAGTCTGAAGTATTATACAAGAAGATCTCGTGGTCAGAGGAAGGGACAGTCAAATGAAGGACAGAAGAATTAGTCAAATGGTTGCTGCAATTTTATTTATGTTGCTGTTAGGATTGTTTATTTCGTTATTTGATTATTTTGTTATTTGAGGATTTGTAGGAGTATTATCCTCAAGTCCTGATCATAATCCCTCCTTTATAGGGGAAGATGGTTGCTTATTATTGTATTTAAACAACAGCAAGTTTGGAATAAAGATATCAGAAAAATTAACAAGTTTTTGAGTACTTTAACTCAAGAGATTTCAGATTCTCTCTAAGTCTGCAAAATAGGTAGGAAAAAAGATAAAAATTCTTCTTCTTCCTCTTCTTTAAAACCTGACCCCTTGTATCAAAGACCCTTAACCCGTTTACAAGCCGGGGCCTGTAACAATTTGGTATCAGAGCCGGTGGTAATGGGTGAATCCATTCAACAACAGCTGGACTGAATGTTTTCTATGTTTTTGGAAGAGCAGGCTAATAATAGAGCTCGACAAGAGGAGATGAATGCCAAGCTGGAAGCTATTGCACGTGACGTCTCCAATTCCAGGTCAGATGTTGAAGCCAGCAGTCAAGCTCGTCCTTCTCGAAACAGGGGAACATCAGGCAACTCTGAAGCCTCAATGATTGTTCCAAAATTTTCCAAACTGGATTTTCCTAAATATAGTGGCAAGGATGATCCCTTGGCATGGTTGCAGAGATGTGAGCACTTCTTCAAACATCAGCACACACCAGAAGACGAAAAGGTTACTTTAGCTTCTTACCATCTAGAAGGGAATGCTCAGTATTGGTTAAATGAGCTCCTTGATGAAAACCCGAACCCCACATGGGAAGAATTAAAGCAGCAGTGTAATCTTGGTTTTGGGCCGCCTGTCCGCAGTAACAAATTAGGAGAATTAGCTAAACTGAGGCAAGTAGGATCGGTTGCTGAGTATCAAACACAGTTTGAAATTTTGGTCTCTCGAGCAGGGAAATTAACGCAGGCCCAAAAAGTTCAACTCTACATCAGCGGATTGAAGGGCTACATCTCTGTAGAAGTGGAACTCCATAATCCACCTGATCTGGCTACTGCCATAAGCTTCTCTCGATTATATGAGAGGAAAGCTCCATTGCCAACACGGCTTCCGCCTCGATCCCTACATGCTCCTATGGAGTCCAAAAGCAGCAGAATTATCAAAAGGTTGAGTCCGACATAGATGGAAGAACGATGAAGGAAGAACCTCTGTTTTAATTGTGATGAGCCTTATATGAGAGGGCATCAATGCAAAAAACTGTTTTGGATTGAGATCGAAGGGAGTGAAAGCGACATGGATGTTAGCGAAGATACTCCAGAGATGTCTCCCGAAATCTCATTAAATGCAATCACTGGGAATTGTAATGCTCAGACCATGCGTGTACTGGGGAATTGGAATGGTAAATCTGTTCTCGTTCTAATCGATTCTGGTAGTACTCACAGTTTTGTGGCTGCTGATATTGTCAAACAGGTCAATACTCACATCGATCAGAAAGGAGGGTTGCGAGTCAGGGTGGCAAACGGAGAACAACTTCATAGTCCTGGAATTTGCCGCAGCGCAACACTTGAAATGGGTTCCCATCCCTTCAGAATCGATTTATTTGTCCTTCCTATATGTGGTATCGATGTTGTCTTAGGAGTCAACTGGCTACGCACCCTGGGCCCCATCCTTTGGGATTTTCTCATTATGCGAATGGTTTTCTCCAAAAATGGCCATAAAATTGAATTACAGGGCACTCACTATTTAACACCCACTCATTCCGTAAGCCTCCATTCTATTTCTAAACTTCCAGAAATCGATACCCAGTTACAAACCCTTCTGGGCGAATTCTCTGAACTATTTGATGAACCCAAACACCTTCCCCCTAGCCGCAATTGTGATCACAGAATTTCCTTGGAACCAGGTACTAAACCAGTGGTGGTGCGGCCGTACAGGTATCCTCACAGTCAAAAAGATGAAATCGAAAGGCAATGCTCTGAGATGTTGCAAAAAGGAGTCATTCGACCCAGTACTTCCCCTTTCTCATCTCCGGTCATTCTTGTACCTAAAGCAGATGGCACCTGGCGCTCCATTTAGTAATAGAAGAAGTGAAGTTGGGATGAATGTTAAGTTTTGCATGAGGATAAAATGTGTATGCTGATTCGAGGGAAATTCTGGAATAATTGAGATAGAATTGGCTAAATTTTACTTTTTTGAAGTTGTAGTTAGTCTTTATAGCTTTCCGACGCTATAAAGTATGCGATTTTTCGATATCGGAGTTGTAGGTTATGATCATTACAAGTCAGGATGTCGTATATGATGTGTATCCCGAATAATTAGCGTATATGAAGTGATATCGGACTAGAAAAAGTTAGATTTTGGCAAGATATGAGCTTAGGGGAAGTTAGGATAGGTTTAGGATCCTTTAGAGAGGTCTTGGAGGGTGAAAAATTGGTGATTTCCGTAAGTCACACGGCCTGCCAGTGTGAATTCACACGGGCCGTGTGTTTTTAGACCAGGAGCACCATTTTCACGCGTAGATCTGTTTTGACCCAGAAAAAGACAAATGTTCAATTTTTAATCTTCATGAAAGTTGTATCCCTAGATGTCTACGTTCTAACCGTCCAAAAACGAAGTCGATCCGACACCTGTAATGGGAGTTATGGCGTTTGCGCCAAAGCATATTCAATCGGAGTAAGGTCATGAACATGTTTGATTCGTTTGTCCATAACTCCTTCGTCCGACCTCCGATTGAGGTAATTCTTGAGGCGTTAGATTTCTAACACGCTTATATACCTCTCCTTAAAAATTTGTGTCTATTGGTATTAAATTCAAAAAGTTTGATGGAAAGGAAGTGAGGGGTCAGTTCGGAGAGCTTGATCGGGCTATAAACATACTTTGGATTTTTAAGCATAGCTTGAGCTATAGAACTCCAATTGATGTGGTTCTTGTTTCTGAATGAGCTAGAGACTAAGAGCTACATGTTTGAAGAAGTCAATTGTGATTATTGTGGTTCTGTTGTGTGGCTCGCCCTTTGTGGCTTGAGATGTTATGTGAACAATGTGAATCGATGATGGCTAACGAGGGTATTGTGAAGTAACCCTAACAAGGAAACCCGTTTAGGCTTATGAGGGTTAAATGAATAAACTAGATAATAAGTGCATGTTTCATAATTTCCGAAGAGTATTGGAAAAAAAATACTACGGAGTAATGACGAAGATCACGTTTCATGATATAGTAAGAGTTGGATTCCGGACCCAATCGGTATCCAACAGAAGAAGTTTGTGTTGCAATAGTTATATTGAAGGTAGTTTATTCTTGGTTTATATTTAGGAGTGAATTATGGATAATGAGGGGTTGAGTGAATTTTTTCATGGCCTGCATGCCTCTCTTTAGATTTGAGTAGGGGGTTTTCAGAAGTAATAGAGAGATTATTCTAGGCCAAAATCAACTTCTTTTATATATATATATATATATGTAACTGCTTTATCAAAGTTAATTGAGATGATCTGTTAAGAAGCTTAATTTCAATATAATTCTTCCATTAAAGTATAATGGTAGTTGCTTGTCACTAATTCCTCAAACCCACCTATCTTTAAGACTCTCTGAGTTGTTCACCATTCATTGGTTTGTTTATTGAATGTTTGTTTTCATAGTAGCCAGCTGAAACTTCAGATTTAACTATGTTTTCCCGATCATCAAGTTTGAAGATTTTAATGGTCTCTCTAACTCAACCATATCACATATCATAACTCAACCATATCATATATCATAGTGTACGATGTTACCGCGAATGTATTTATCAAGATAGATTGACCTTTTAATAGAACTAGCAAGATAGTTTAAGCTTTTTGTATATTAGTACTAAAAAAAGATGCCATCAAAGTTAACCTAGATGAGTGCAACTTTCGATTTTATTTTTTTGAGTTCCAAATCAAGGCGTCATTTCTAAAAAGTTGGGACTATACTACCAATATGTTAGGAAGCTGATTCCAGTATCTTTATTATAGATGTCTCATTATTAAATTTGAAGAGGAAGAAATCTGATTCGTTAATAAGAGTTTGAAGTAATCCAAGTTTGTCCCAATTTATAAAAATCCACCTTTAAACTAAAGGAAAGATTGGTCATTTCTCAACCAAAGAAAAAAAAACCCTACTAAAGTATTTACCCGTTTAAAAAGTCTAAATTTGAACAAATCCAAATTGATTCTCATATGAATTCTAGCATGATATCTAGTCAATTGTGAGTTCTAGCATGATATCTAGCGAATTGATTCATTCTATGTGCATAGGCACCACATTTTATCTTTTTTAGTGAATATGGAATCACTTTTTGGTAAGAATATAGGGAACTTATCTTGAAATAAGTATATATCCTCTCTTTATATAAATAAATATGAAGTTAACGATATGGTGCTCGTAACGCTAGTGGTTCCAAGATTCCCTCCATTGTGAAGTATATAATTTTCCTTCACGCGTAAGTTCAGGTAAGATGGGTATATCCATTTATTAACAATAGTCTTGGGGATCTCCTTTTGCATATATTGGCCGACATGGAATCTTATTCTTCTCATCACTTCCTCAGAGGTTGCATCATCCAAACTTAGAAGCAACCAAAGAACTCCACTGTGGCCTGTTCTGCTTCCCAACACAGCGAACACCATTCTTTTGTGGGGATGGATAGAATCATTCTTTCTTAGCTCATTGACTAAGTGAATGGTGAAATAAAAACACAAAAGAATCTATGCAATTATATTTATATGGTGATGCAACGAAGTATTTAAACAAATTTAAAGTAATAATGATCTCATTAATAGAATAACATGTTAGGGAGGCATATGGTTCTAGTATTGGTTGTTTACAAGTGAAAGAGAAATTTGGGGTTGCCGATGTGCCAATGCCTCTTTGCGTAGTTTGCTTATCCATGAAGGATCTATTCTGGCCAAACGTACTCCTTAGAATTAACATCTTTCGTTTTCGTCCCCAAAAAATGTAAGTTTTCACATTGAAAGCTGACATATTTTTTAGAAGTAATACTTGTTGCTAAATCCATCCCTCTCATTGCAAAGTTGCTCTAGCAGATATAAGAAAGAAAGAGAAAGAGACATCATAATGATGTATATAAGCATAAGCAGATGACCATAGCAAATTAACGTACCCTTGGAACAATTCGATTGCAATCTCTTTTAGTTTTGCTCATTTCATATGTTGCGTATTACGTACGTAGTTGAACATCTGATACAAGATATCTTCTCCTAATCATAAGTCAAGTCTGACTCATACATGAACTAGTTTCTGCCTTATCTGATCCATTCGAGACCTCAGTGGTCCCGCTGGAACAAGGCGAGGAAGGTTGTGAATGACCTAAACTCAAGCTGACTTCCGCCCCAAAGTCCTCTAAACTATTCCCAATGATGACACCATGGTTTCTTGGTTTCCTCTTCCTCTGAAATACGCCATAGACAACCCAATTTCCCGAATTCACCATTGGTATCTCTGACTGTGAGTAATGGATGTTTCAAAAAAACAAAATCCGTTAGCTATAATTAAAAAGGAGAAATGATTAGATTCTGCGAACAGCTGAGATATCATTACAAATTTTCTGTGGTACTTATTGCTTTACGTACATCTTCTGGACGCACCTGGTAAGAATTTGGTATTGCTGAGGAGGATACAAGGCGAAACTCATGCATAATCCACTTAGTTTTGGTCGCATTAGAATGCTTTCCATCGCAGAAGACAAGGGTTTTCCGCGTTCCAACAGCTTGGTTGCTTCCAGAAGCTACAACTTGTTTAATTTTGCCAACACATTTCCAGCAGCCATAACCAGCACTTCTCTTACGTTTTCCTTGACAAACCTCATTATCCTTTGCCTTGTAAAAGAAGTACCTCCTTTCCTTGACATCACCTAAAACGAACCAAGACGACAATTTAATACGATTTATCTCGAAACAGTGGTGGAGAGTATGTGCTTCTAAGAAAAATCAGTAATTAAATATTTACTAATCTGCCGCTTGGTTTCACCAACCTGGCAAATTCCAAGGATCAGTTTGGAATACGTCAAACTCAGGAATAATAGAGGCCGGCAATGGAACACCAAACACCTTACGTTTCAAGTAATGAACGAGAAGCTCTTCATCTGTTGGGTGAAACCTGAACCCAATAGGTAACTTGACGCCACCAGTCCTAACAAAGTATGGTTTCTCCATGCCAAATCTCAACTCAAAAACGTCCCAACTTCAGAGAAGTCTGTTTCTTTATCTGAACCAAGTTGAGATTAGACTATCTGCAACTCAGCAAGGTTCAATATAAGTGACAAAGATATAGCGAGGCATTTTTTGTTGTAAATTACCTAACAGAGCAAACTATATGTAGGAGAGCGAGAGACAGAAAGGAACATAGTCCAGATTGGAAGGCAAAAACGAGAAGAATGCTTGTTATGGCCTTTGAGTTTGTGGGAGACCAAGGGTTGCTTATATGGAGGGAGGAGGGAGGGGGATATTCCAAAGTTTCCAATACGTAGTCTGAGTCAACTCCCTGATTGACTTTGGAAAGCCCATTTTTCTCATTGGTCATAAACGTGTACCGGGCACATTAAAGGCTATGTAAGGAAGTATTCCACTTCGCGTCAAGACGCACACACGGTCTGGTACTACTTTTAAACCCCACGTTTGGCACGTTTTATAGTTGGTTTTAGTTACTCATGACTGCAACTCGTCGGTTATTTCCTAGGGATTTCGGTTTCAAAAGCATCTAACTTTATTAAGCTCTAAAGATGCCTGACTTTGCTTTACGATGGACTTTGAATTTCCTTAGTTAAAGAAGATAGTTGGTGATTCCCGTAATTTTGTCTTCTAACCCGTCCAAAATTAAAGAAGATAGCTCCCACAATTTGACCATCTTAATCTATTTTAAACTAGAAATTGATGAAGTTTGGGACAGTTGCCTCTAATTAGATATATTCTTTAAATGAGCAACAAGAGAATATAAGTAGGATTGGTAATAGATTAGTCTGATCCTGGCTTAATTTTTTTTTTAACTTTAGCTTGGACATAACCTAAGGTCTAATTGACTTCAGCTCCTAAGTACAATCAATTCAAAATACATTTGATCTCAGCCAAGTTTGATTGGACTTTGAAGGCCTGAATCTGAATCAAACTGGACTAAACTCGAAAAAATTTAATCTAAAATTATCCAAACACGTGAAAAACATCTAGACAAATATATAACACTAGGAAAAAAAAGAGTTGCTAAACAATAGAAGGTTTGAAGAAAACACAACACTTTGAAAAGTCTCCTAAATGCAAGCAAGGTAAAAAGTCCAAAAGTTAGAAGAAAAATTTAAAATTCAGGACAATAACATTGTAAATGATATTAAGATAGAGGACTTTAAAGGCGTGAGAACAAGATAATATCAGAAATAGTAAAAAGTTATTTTCAAGTATTAAAAGAGAAGTAAAAAAGATTGAAGAAGGAATTCTTATTTCAATATATGTCTCAATGCTTTTAATGAGAGGTATTTTATACATGATGTAGTTATATAATATAGAAAAAAATATACTTTAATATATGCTAATTACATCCCTCCATATTTGATAATCATTTCCCTAATTATTTTCTAATATAGTTGAATATAAATGAGAGTTGGACCTCATGAATATATTACCATCCCCTCAAATTCAAGGTGGCAAAAAGTAAGATATCTTAAGTTTGAAAGCAAGTTCTTGAAATCACCAAGTTGGGAGTAATTTGATGAAAATGTTTGCAACTTAAAGTGACCAAGTGGGTCACAAATTGAATATTTCCTTGAAGAACATGATGTCACACATGATGACAATCAATCTCAATATGTTTAGTACTAATAAAAGACATCATTGCATCTTATTTATATGGCTTTGTGACTATCATTGAAGGGATGAGTAGCAAATGAAGAGGAAATAGCCATATCTTAAAGTAACTAATAAAGCTAGAAAAGCTTAGAGGTGGTGCTAGCAAAAGCTCGATATTATGCTTTAATGCTAGAGTGAGAGATAATTGTTTGTTTCTTACTATATTATAAATTGGGAAATGTTTTAGTAAAGAAATAGCAACCAGTAGTTGAGCATTCATCATTTATCTCTCCGAGCGAATCAGCATCCGAATACACATATGATGTACCAAAGGATACAAAGAACAATAAAGAAGTAAATGCTAAATGCTAACATAAATTGACTAATGACGTTAACTATGTGTACAGTATCTAGATGGGAGATATTAAGGTATATAAGACAACCAATTGAATTGTGATAAAGAGTACCATCAATAGCAAACATGAACATTGGGTTCAAGGAAAGTGTTGCTAGTCTTACTGTCAGTGATACCACCAAGAGAGATAAGATTTGTGACATATTTTACTTATGAAAGAAAGTACCCAAGTTCATTAAATAAAACCTCAATACCTAAATTCTAATTCAAATTACTTAAGTCTTTTATTTGAAAATATTGATGAATAAAATATTTCGGAGTGGATATACCTTGAGTATCACCCCTAGTAATGATCATATGATCAACATAAAGGAGAAGAAGACTATATCTTTAAGTAATTTTGTGAAGAAACAATGCATGATTATAAGACTAGACCAAAAAGCAAGGAGACTAATAATGGAGCAAAACTTAGTAAACCAAATTTGGGGAGCTTGTTTTAGTCTATATAAGGCTTTGAACCTATTAAAGGGATGATTATAACTAGATAAAGTTAGTATGTCCACTTTTTTTAACAAAATCAACACCGAGGAATGCATTCTTGACATCTATTTTTAATAGTAATTAATGCTTTAGCAACAACTACAATGAGACTACTTATTAAAGATAAGTTGGACATAGGGGTAACTATCTCTTCATAATTAATACCATACTTTTGAGAAAATATTTTATCAATAAGTTGGACTTTGTATCATTTAATTGATCCATAAGCCAAAGTCATAATTTTATAGACCCATTTGCAACCAACAACAAACTTTCCTTAAGGTAATTCAACCATATCTCTAGTATTTATTATAGTGAATGTTCATAATTCTTCTTCCATTTCTTTATATCGTAGAGTGTTAAAACTTGTCTTGCGATAGATGTGAGGTTCATATAGGGAGATAACAATGGAATAAATATGAAAATCTTGAAGGCAAGTAAACGGGTTACTTACTTGATAGTCCAATAAGGAAAAAAATAAGGAGTAGAAGGTTCTAATAAGGCAGTTGATAGGGAAAGATCATTTGTAACAGGTGATAGATCTACAGTTAACAAAGAAACAATAAAATTAGGTATAGGTTGTGTGAACTACTAAAAACTATCAAAAAATAATCCTAAAAGGGAAATGTTAGGAAACAAGTTTTTTTTAATTAAATTAATTTTTTCCATATAAGGTAAGCAGATACCTCGTAATGTTTTAATACAAATACCAACCGTAAAATATTAAAAAGGGCTAAGAATATAACAAAAATTACAATTTAACCAATGCTTCTTAGTGCATATGTGGCCTTCCTGCAAATTACATGTTATCTAGTCTTTGTCTGAAGTTTTGTTTACTAACTTTCCCAATTGCCTCTTGTTCATATTGGTATGTTAACTTCTTTTTAACTTCTCTTTAAGATTTTGAGGCAATATTCTTCAATTGTTTCTTAGATGTCTTGATATTTTGAGTGATGTTCCTTTTTTGACAACAAAGTTACTATGGAATAAAAGAAAAACTGGAAAGAAAGTTCACTAACAAAATTTTTTGAAAGGGATAAGAACATTTTATATTTCTAAATGGTCACATTCTGAAAGATACAAAGTATTTGTGACAATAAATCTTAACACTTTTACCTTCTATCCAGTAACTTAGGAAGTAACATAATTGTGCTCATGGTTTTAATTTGGTGTATCCATATATTTAGAGAAGAATTAAATAAACTGTTAGGCCCCGCTTCCATAACCCAACCTTGGACACAAAATTGAAAGACAAAGAGGGGCGAAAGCGAAAGAACGAATCATGAAGCGGAAGTGGGCCAAAAGCAAACGAAAAACAAATCGGATCAAAAAGCCTGCGGAAGCAGAAGGAATCATCAAGCGGAAATCAAAGCGGAAAACCAAAGGAATTGCAAGATCACAAATCAAACTTAAGTCAAAGTGAGCGAAATCCGAAGAAAATCAAATCAGATCGAAAAGCGAAGGAATCGAAGAAAACAAAACAATCGCGTTGGAAAACTATAAGACGATCCTGATCTAAACCAATCCAAATCGGTATATTCATTTTTTTCATTCAATATCATTCAAAACAATTCAATGTCCCATTTGAAAATTCATCAATTCCAATTCCTCAATCCATTTAATTCTTCAAATTCTATCATATCTCATCATTTAAAAAATTTCTTATTTCTCCTTTGCCATAAAATCCCACATATGTCTAAGTACCATTAGTTCATACAAAAAAAAATTCAATAATTCAGACCAACCATCACAATCATCGGACCTCCTGTCCGGAATCCATATGCAATCAATCACATTCATATTATCATAATACTTCAATACCCAATACATTCACATCTCAATTCTATACATAATCCATAACTCATTTACAACATGAAAAAAATGCTTACAAAATATTAATGGCATTTCCAAGCCATAATACCACATCAATACCCAAAATCCAAAGTACACAAGATACAACAATCCTCAAATTCTCAACAACAATCTAACTTAAAAATAATACAAGATGAACACATACAAACAAAAACCTTCACTTTCTTTCACCCAGTCTTCTTCTCATCACCTGTGGATGGGAATGAAGGGGGTGAGCTTATAGCTCGTGGGTAACATGGTTATAACCGAAAAATAAGCAAAAATCATTTTCCAAAACTTATTGCCAATTTATAGAACTTTCATAGTAGAAAATCATCAAATGCTTATTTTTCAAAATTTCTCAACTTATCAAAGAATTCATGAACATTTTTTAAAACATGGATGCATCACACTTAGAAGCACAACAAGAGCACATAACACATCAGAATGGTTTGGGTCAGTCCAGAAACAGAACGTACTACACATTCCCGCATAGCGGTCCTGTGTAGCCGTGAACTTATGGGAGTTCTCGGAGGAGCTCCAATGCCACTAACGGCAAGCAAGAGAAGCCTTTTTGACAAGTGCACTTGACATCTTTTGGGACCTAACCAAACCCACATAACACAACTTCACACTTAAAATCAGATTGCCCAAAGGCACATTTCAGAAACTTAATTTTTCATAATCATGTCATATTAGACACATTTTCATTCAAAATTTCACGATGTCAATCCAATTCACATAACATATTCTCAATCATTCAAAGAATGCAACAATTATAGAAATTATCAAATCATTCAAACACAATGGATTCAACAATTATTGCAATGTCTTAAATCATTCAAAACCATGAATCTAAAAATACTTTATTTTCTTGATTCTTTTTTTTAATCATTTCATCTTCTTGATTTTTCGAAAACATAGATATGGCTTATAATTCAAATTTTAAACATGGTACCCACCTCATATCCATGCTTGTAACTTGTTCAAAGCCTCTCCCATTGCCTTGGTTCCATAGCCTCA
>JANZLC010000007.1:6327651-6339559 GCA_026413385.1 Erythroxylum gracilipes | reverse complement strand
GAAAATGTGAAATGCATTTCATACATGAATGCATGATCAGATAATAGGAGTTGTGACCTGAGTAGTCACCGATCAGAACTTAAAGCTCAAAGAGTGAAAAGAGCCTCAAGCTCAGACAGTGATTAAGGGCCTAAGGCCCACTATATAAAATGCACCCTATATCCTCATCAGATAAGGGACAGTTATTAATGAGCCCGGTATCCAAAATAGATACGCGACAGTTCAGGCACTCGGTCACAACAATGTAATAATTAGAAAAGTGTCTCATAAACATTTCATATGCATTTTGTTAAGTATGTTTGCTGGATTGAAATGCCAAATTTGTCCATGCTTAAGTGAAATTGTGATACTAATGTAAAGTGCAATTTTTGTGAAATATTTGTTATGTGAAATGATGTGTTGCAATATTAAGTTCGTAAAACTCACCAAATTGCAACGTTGTCTTTTCAGGACCGAGAGACAACTCTAGAAACTGAGAGACTCTACCAGTCGTGTAGATTGTGTTTCGATAAAAGAAGTTATGGCTCAAAAGTCGGTCAACTGGGATTTTCGGATAGACTAGATAGACTTTGAATATTTTCCTCTTTCATGCAGTAGTTTTGTTTTTTTTATTTTCGGATAGACTAGATAGACTTTGAATATTTTAAAATATTGTAATTTTCTATTAATACTTTATAAGTGAATAAAGATATGATGCCATGTGAAGTGAATGTAGTGATCGAACGTAGCTCGCCCTTATCATAGGATATATACTGGAATGACCTCCAGGCGTCCTGGTGTGTACCCTGCAGTAAGGGGGCGCTACAATATTTATATAAAATCACTATAACAAATTAGACTATAGGCAACAATTAAGCATAATTATTAGTGACATTTCCATTTCATCACACAAAACATCGTCAATTTCTCATAACATAAAATTATAAGCAATGTTTCTCATGATCATAGACAAAAAATATTGGCTACAAACTTTTTTATGCTTAAAAATCTATAGATATATAGCCAAATATCGAGAAGATGATAATTTTGGCAAGAAAAAAGTTGACACCACATGATAGGCAAAGGAAAAAAATGACTATAATTTATGATATCGTAATTATAAATATTTTTCTACATTTTTTAATTTTGTAAACATAACTTTTAACTACATTTTATAATTTTGTAAGTAAAATAGTTTAACTATGAACGTGTGAAAACATTATCAAACTCTTTTTGCAACTTTTTGCATAATCTATAATATTGAGCAATTTGCGACATTTTGTATATAATATATCAACATGATTTTTCTATGGATTATTTGTTTATTATTATCAAATTAAGTTATGGAAAGTCATTTTTAATTCAAAATGTCAAGGGTTCCTCATATATATGTAAAATTATATAAGTATCATCAATTTTACTAAGCAAGTAATATACCATCAATATTATTTGTTCCTATCTGAAATATTAGTAATAGTCTGAGTATTCCTTATAGTTTCTGAACAAAATAATATGGAGAAAAAGCATCATAAATTGAAATATGTCTAGACATACTATCAAAGAATAGCCAAAAGTGTCATCCAAGTCCATAAATCGTAACAAATAACAAGATTAGTTAAAGTCATCCAAAATTATTGTGAAAAATTCATACGTTAATTATTTGGTTCAAATTAAAGAAAACACCATATAACTTTGCCATTCGTTATGTTATTCGATAAGCAATAGTATTGAAGTCAAATTATACTATATATAAGAAGTAATAGAATAAGGCTAAGACATAAAATCAAACATAATTGAATTGTTAATTTTAAAAAATTATTTCTTAATTCATCTAATAAAAATTACAAAAAAACTCAAACTTTACTCATGTTTTCAATTATAGTCTGAACTTAAAAAGTAACAATTAAATACTCAAACTTCCAATTTTTTAATTTTAGCCAGACGTTATTATCTCTGTTAATATTGGTTATTAGGGTTTGGTTGTGTGTAAGTTTTAATTATTAACATTCAATAATCCACAGGCGCACGGTTCGTTAGCGTAGTATCAAAGGTGTTGATCCTACGACAAGGGAATGTAATCCTAAAATCTAAGGCCAGAAATAAATAACAGAAATTCAAGATGCAATGCAACTAATACAAGAATTTAACTTAATTAATCAAATTAAGAATCAAACACGAAAATACTAATTATTAAGAAATTTGCAACACATCCAATAATCAACCTAAGGAAATTACCAATTGAGAGAAAGGGAATTTTACCTATCCTTAATGCTATCCTAATTGATTATGAATTATTGGATTGTTGGTTCTAGACTATCTTAGGGTTGATTACTCTCTCTCTAGTTATAACCATTAACCCTAAATCATAAACCCTAATCAGATTATGGAGGTTGCAATCTCTCAATTCACAACCTATCAAAAACCCTAATTAGTTTTGAAGTTTTCTATTAAACTATCGAAAATCTATACGAGATCGCTCTTCGCACAAAGGACCGTTCTGATTTAATTTTGGTCTCTATTAAATCACCTAACTCTCGTTAGTTAAATTTAATCATTTTTCATTCGATTCACCCTCTCAGTTTATTATCAAATTATGCAATAACAAAATCAAACCACAATAATATACAATAAACACGTAAACAATCAGATTCTTATTAATTCAAGAATAAAATTTCAAAGGTGAGTTTAGAACACCCTTGATATTCTAGATCCTATCATCAACTGTTCAATCCAATTCTATACCATAATAAAACTAAAACTAAGAGGAAATATAATCTAAAATAGATGACGGGAGGTAGTGACGTCAGGAAACCTCCTGATCTAGGAAGTACTTCAAGCCAGGTTCTTCTCCTCTTCTCTCTTCCTTCTTCTCTTCCTCTATCTCTTGATGATCTCTCTTTAGGGTTTCTCAAGGTGGCAGATTCAAAAGCCTTTTTTCTGCCTCCTCGTATTATTTTTATATCCTCTTATGTTTTGGGTCAACCTAGGGTTTTTCATGGTCTAAAAGGTCCAACAAAACCCTCGAAACTTGACGTTCATAAGTGTCTGTGCGTTTGCCCGATGCAGTCCACAATTGTGGCTCACATGTGAGCTTTCTATCACGATAGTGGCATGCAGGCCATGATCGTGGGCCATTCTTGGAGTTTCTATCACGATCATGGCCTTATAAGCCATGACTGTGGGTCGTTGTTTCGGCCCGAATGTCTCCAAAACTCCTACATTCTTCAATGTTAACCCTGAAACACTAGCAAACACATCATGGTGCCTCAAAAATATAATATTTAAGCTTTAAAACTTGTACTAACCCATACAAGACTTAAAAACACAAATAATTAACAAACTAACACAATTCTAACCTAAACACATACTAAAAGATCGAATTAATGGCTAAACACATATCAAACTATGCCCTAAAACACGATGCAATTTACACTTATCACATCCCCAAATGTAAACGTTTGTTTGTCCTCAAGCAAACAAAAATAATCAAACAAATCAAGAAAACAAAAAACACAAATATGCAATAATGAGACAATGGCTTCAACTTAGTGAAACAAATTTAACTATACAATCCTTTGAGCCATTCTAACTTATTAACAAGAGAAATCTGCATCTAAGTACCTTGGACTAAATATACAAACTAATAAAAATTTTAATGTTGAGTCTGTTCACCCCTATCACTTTCATACACATATTGATAAACATTTAGTCAAAACAAAAGTATAGCTATTGCTTAGTAGGTTTTCATGATAAATCAAGCTACTAATAAGTTTGGGAGGTTTTTATTTGGAAACATTCTTTTTTATTGATCTTTCTTTAAGGACATGAACTTAGTCTTTTTACATTGAGGCAAACATTTGTGATGAATGTCAATCCAGTTACTCAACTAAGTCATGTTGTCATTAAGATGCTTGGTTGGAATGTCATTATATCCTTTTTATGCGAAGGCACACATTTTTTATGTGTGTAGATCGGGTTACTTAGCTACATCACATTCTCAACTGGCTACTAGCTCTATTCATACACCAAAGGCCAACATAATAGTTATTTTGTTAAAATGTATACAAATTTTTTTTACACAAAATTAGCCTACCTTATAGCTTTAGCTAATCATTCTCATAAAAAATGTGCTAATAATGCCAGTTATTTGATTGGCATAAAATTATAAACGAGTATGGCAAATTCCTAGGGTGAATGGACTAGCATCGTATCCTTATTAACTAGCATATTTAGCCCTTAGTAACTTAGTTCACTAATTTCATAAGCTAATAAAGCTTCGCAACCTGAAAGGCCATGTTTAAGGCTAAATCTATCTCATTAAGTCCTAGCCATTGACACATTCACACAAATTACATTATGCAACCTAAACAAACTATCATACAATATGCAAAATTCACACTCAAGCACACAACCCTCCCCACACTTGAATAACACATTGTCCTCAATGTGAGAAGGGTACACAAACACACCAAGGGGGAAATAAAACATAATATACAAAAAAACATAAGAAGAAAATACAAACAAAAATGAAAAGAGAAGGGTTAGAACACAAACTCATCAGGAGGATTGAGATAGGAGTGGTGTCAGATTTGGAGACCAAATGTGCTTCATGCCAAGTTGGCTTTCCTCTCTTATAATTGAGTCAAAGAGAGTAAGTGAATTAGTAGGGCAACACATTTTGAATCATTGATATTTATTGATGGAAATGAAACAACTTTAATTGCAAAACAATTTAAATCTACCCTAAACATGCTAATTTATGGTCATTACCTTGACCTTGTATCACTGGAAACTCAGTTGGGATCAATTATGAGTGGCTTGCTTCCACCCTTTTCATTCAACATCAATTTTGTTGCCGGTAAGTAAGCTACAAATTGAAAATGACCATACTTTCAACAAAACAGGGAATAAGAAAAATCCCTGAATCTTCCATAGAATCCAGTAGTTTGCCCGATTCTCCTCTTCTTCTTTATCTTTTTGAACAGAGACTTTCATAGCTTCTTTAGATTTGATGTTTGTTATCAACTATTTTTCATCCTCTTGTTCCTTCAAAGATTCGAGCACATCAATTTTTATCCAGATTCTTTAATACATCATTCATGTTGAATGTCACTTTCTCATTACTAATTCAAAGGATAATGTTCTCTTCATAGACGTCTACTAAAGGTTTTTCAATGTTCAAGCATGGTATACCAAGATCTGGCAGATAATAGAGGGGGTCTTCATCAACTATTTTTCATCCTCTCATTCCTTTAAAGATTCAAGCACATCAATTTTTATCCAAATTCTTTAATACTTCATTCATGTTGAATGTCACTTTCTCATTACTAATTCAAAGGATAATGTTCTTTTCATAGACATCTACTAAAGGTTTTTCAATGTTCAAGCATGGTATACCAAGATCTGGCAAATAATAGAGGGGGTCTTCATCATTTTCTTCATCCTCTTTCTTGATTCTTGGTCTTCTATAAGGTGGGTCAGCTTGATTTCTCACTGGTTCTTCTAGCTCTACCCCATTCCTAAGTGTGATAGCCTGACATGGCTTTATTAAACTTACTTTCATCTTGGTCAGACAATTTTCCACACTTTACCTACCAAATTCTCTGGAAATCTAGCCCATTTGAACCTTTAGATTGTGAATAAAAGAGGCATGATCTTCTGCTACTTGCTCAAACTTCTCTTCCAATCTCTTCTAGGTCTCTTCCATATTCGTGAGCTTATCTATGATTTTGTCCAACTTGGAATTTCATAAATTTTATACTTTTATCATATATTTGGTACTTAATTCACTTCAAGTGTGTTTATAAAGTACAATTGCCTTCACGGACTTAAAGGGCAAGAATTTGGAAGAACACACAACATAAAACGAAGATTTGAAGCACAGAAGGGATGCATGGTCATGCAATATTTGCGAATTCCTAAGATTTTGGTTATGCATGGTTTGATGCACAGTCGTGTATTAGCTCGTGAATTGGCCAAAACCCTAGAATTTACTATAAAAAGACATTTTTGAAGACAAACAAGAAGAGGAGACATAAGGAGGCAATTTCAAACATGGTGATCCTTCTCAAGGGGCTCGGATAACTGGAAAACATAAAGAAATCATTGAAAGATCCATCGAAATATAAGATCAAACCTCTACCTTACAAGAACATTCGATAGAATTGAAAGGAAGATTTAGAATTATGAACGCTTTGTTTTCTTTTCTTTTCTTTTCCAATTTATGTTTGATTTTATGTTCTATCATGTGTAACTAAATGTCTTGTCAGTGCTTAGGTTAGATGAACATTATGATTATACTTTAACATGTTTTGATTATTTTATTAATGCGATTGGTTTGATTGATATATTGTGATTCAATTACTTGTTTAATTTATGTTCTAATAGATCCATAATATTATATCATAATCTGATTTCATGCATAGAGATTGAGAAATCTTGTTGATGAATAGATCTACCGTAATTGGAAGGAGTTGATTGCAACCTTAGAGATAGGATGACAATGGTCTTCATTCTATTATGATTGAGTAGCTTCCTCAAAGCTTCAAGGTTGGGGCAAAAGTGTATTTCCTACAAATTAAACATGAACAACTATAAATGCAAATTCAGGTAAACTAAACAATTTAACAGGAAAATATGTATAAAACCCAATAATTAATCCAAAAATTAAGGGAAAATGCTATTAATTCTAATGAGAAAATGCATCCAACAGACATAAATCTTCCGGATTAGGGACAAACCTAATAGTGGGATTCACAATTTGGTAAAGCAGTCCTATAAAATTTAACATGAGTAATTCGGCTAAAAACCTTGGGATTAGTTGTTATTAGACTCAAGGTCAACTATTAGCATACCATAGGATTCTCCACGGTCCAATAAATCAATAAATAATTACATAATGAAAGATAAATATGTTAAGGGTTTAAGGGGATTCAAAACCCAGATATTAATTTTCTAATATTGATAGTTTACTAAGTGCTTCCTTAATTCTCTGATTCAATCTTTCTACTCTCTTTTTTACTTGCTTTAGTTTTATTTTCTTTAATTAAAAATCCAAAATCCAATTCATAGACTAGATAATAGGATAATGTTAATTAGTAGTATTCATCGTCTTTTTGGGATCAACCTGTACTTGCTATTACTAGCCACAGCTACACTGTGCACTTGCCGTTATTTCATAATTGACACACTCAGAAAAAGCCAATCAGGAAGCTTGCAAGGAGTTGTTATGAATGAAGAAGTTTCTTTAAGAACTTGGTTTCCAAAAAGACAATAAGTTATTTTTTACAGCCAGAGTGGTATCCAACTTGGTAAGGATTCCTCTATCCATTATCGGTCTAAATATATTGATGTGAGGTATCACTAAATAAGAGATGTATTAAAGATGAAGTTGTTATAACTTAAGAAGGTTCACACTGATGATAATGGTGATATGATAATGAAGACTCTATCAAGGAAGAACTTAAAGTTTGTCTTGACAATCCCTCTCATGTGAGCGTGAGGGGGAGAATTGTTGGGGTCCTGCTAAATGGGATCATACCATATGTATACATAAAAAATAAATAAATAAAAGTGAGATGTATGTGATGGTGGTGATATCCAATTAGTAATTGGATATTAGAAGTTATATTTAACTTAAATATTTTGGGAGGCCATATTTTATATAGGTATTATAAGAAGGGTTTCTCCTTCTTCTTTTAGTGTGTGCAATTGTGGGTAGCCTTTGCGCCAGTTTTGCGGAAACAATAAAAATTTGCTAAAGAAGAAGACATAATTACTCCACCTTTTTTGTGATGCAGTCACAATTGAAGATTGATTGTCAAAAGTTTTTCAGGTGTTCTCAATCGGGTGAAATCTATTATCTTATTGTTACCAAGAATTAGTTTCTTAAAGAATTATTTTGACATTACCTCTAATGGTGCCAGAGAAGAATAAGTTCTATTACCCATTATTTTGATATAGTGAAAGATTTGATTGGCTTATGCCCCTAGTTTTTTACTCCTCATATCGGAGAAGTTTTTCACGTTAAAAATTGGTTGTTAATTATTATGCTATGTGATTTTTTATTTTATTTGTATGAGAACTATAATTGATTACTTTCTCCTTGTCAGTATTTAGGAAAATTAATTTAATTATTCCATTGTCATAGTTTGTTTGTTTTTTCCAACACTCTTCTCGTTGACCCTTTAGATCTTGCCTTTCCATACTCTAAATCGACACTGTAAATATCTCCAATTTCATTTTCCAGCTCTATCAACAATTTGGCCACTCGTGATACCAATGGTAGATTGTGTTTAACATTAACATGAACCCGTGATTTTCAAACTTTTGACTTTTAGACCCAAGAACAATATTAGCTAGTTATTAAACTAAACTAACCCAAAATAACTGGGCTCACGTTGACGTTAAATTAAGAGTTGAGACCTCTTTTGTCTAATCAGAATTCAGTCTGCTTTGTGGACGCCAAAGATTGGCTAATTAAAATAAGCTTAAATAACGAATCAAAAGTATTTGACAATGATATCTTTAATCCATCAACAAGAATTCTTTATGCTTAGCCATGTTCGATAAGGGTTCATACAGGTGTCATAACTCCTTCAACGTCGTCCATCCAAAACTGGATACTCTTTTGTCTTTTTGGTGGGTTCCATCTCATACTTTCTAGTTCCCCGATGATCACAGGCTACTTTTCACTTTAGCAATAGGAATGGAATATTCACGACGGACGGTTTAAGGAACTAAGAAATCTGACAGTTCTCTTAAACAAAATGACAAAATCATGCTTTATCTTTCACAGAACATGTAGCTTGCCAGCATTACGACACTATAAATTTATTGTCCTCCGGCAAGTAAAGATATTCTACTATTACTGTTATCTATTGATGGTGTTAGGATATCTAAATAATTAGTTTTGACATTATTTATTAATTAGACATATAAGATATTAATTAGATAATAACTTGAATTCAAAAGCTATATAAATAATCTTTTAGTTGAAAAAGAATCATATCTTAATTTGAAGTCTATCGTAAAAAGGGGTGTGACACGTCATGTGTGTGTTAGCGATTGGGAAGCTTTTAGTTGTTGCATGGCTGAAGTGAAATTCTACTTGCTTGAGTATGTCAATGTCTTGCACGTCTCCTATTGTTGTCGAAGTGAATCTCTAATGTGAGTTTGCTGTAATGGTTTCATGTGGGTTAATAGTTAAGAGTACAAACTCTGCAATATGTGTGTGTGCCTTTGAAGAGAGGTCAATATACGTGTGTTATGTGTGAGACAAGACCTTGGAGTAGTGGAGTGCACAAGGCCTTGGAGTAGTGGAGTGCATTTATTATTGATTAAAATCAACATTGCAGTGGGACTCTAATTAATTGAAGGACTGCATTCACGGTCTCTAAGGTGTGCTCTATCTCTAACGTGAGTGTGTCAAAGTGAATGACGTGGTTGTGTTGCATTAATTAAAAAGGTGAAGATGGTATGTGTGTGTGGCTTTTAAAGAAAAGGAGCGTGTATGTGTGCAGCGTGAGTTAATTGTGGATTTGAACAGATATTGCGGTGTGTGCATGTCTAATTGGAACCTATGGTGAAGAGGAGTTAATATATTACGTTATGGATGTGCTCATGGGAAAAGTGAGCTTCTTTGTGTTCGTGTTGCTTTTCTGCGCACTGCATCTCTGCGTGCGTGTTGCGTGCTTCTCTGCGTGCGTATTGCTTCTCTACGTGCGTGTTGCTTCAGTGCTTTCTTTTGAAGGACGATGATTTTGTCAAGCTGGCTGCAGGAAGTCTACTAGGATAGACTTCAGTTTATCCTAGTAGTTCTAAATAATATTCACATTCATTAAAGTTGTTACTCACTATATTTAGTTAAGGAAATATAGAGGCTTATACAGAACTTCTTATGTTTAGGAAAATCATGAAAGGTAAATGGTGCTAAAGTTAAGACCATATTTTTAGCATATCAAAGCAAAATCAAGCAATACATGGACGTTTAAAAATTTTCTGAAACTAAAGGAAGACATAGTTAAAGAAATAAAAATCAAAGTTGGCAATGGTAGGAAATTTTGATTTATTTACTTTTTTGACAATTAGAATGCTCTTGGACCATTTTTCAAATTACAAGGAACAGAGAGACTAAAAAGCCTAATACCACTTTCAGCTAAGGTAGAAGAAATTATATTAGAACGTGAATGGCACTACAGGCGTCAAGGTTTTGATACCCTTATGAGAATTGGTTTTGACTACAAACCTATAGTGGAAGAAGAGGATAGGATAACAAGGAGGAGGCACAACTCACAATGTTTCACTAATAAATCATGTCTAGTTATCTTTAAGGAACTTGTTAAGAGATTATCATCATAGAGGATAGTTTAGTTCAACAACAATTTTCCGAAGGCCTCTTTCATAATATAGTTATAATTAAACAAGTATTACAAACTATAGATAGATAGAAACATATTGTCTTATCAACTTTCTACGCAAGCTTTATAATTAGTAGTCAGAAACACAAGATCACATTCTATTAACCTTTCCTTATGCTAAAGCATGGAGCATGTGTAAGGTTTAATGTTATAGAAGAAACTGGTAGCAGATAATATCGTGGGCTAAACAAGTGAAGTTCACTCACAAGGGAGATTCAACCATCTTTAAAGTAATGCTAATCTATGGAATATATGCACATTGGGCTGAAAGAACTAAAAGATTGTTATAAGATAAATAACCCAACATTTAGGATTTCTGTCAGAGAACTTTTATGAGGATCAGGAAAACCATTATGACCAAAATAGTAATAAATAATGAGCTATGAACTTGCTTCTAAATGGCAAGTTAATTGTTGGACCCCGTTTCCGGAGCCCAACAATCGCTTCCTGATACTGAAGATCTTTAGGCCCGAGTCCCGACCCGCAAGGCTGAACCCAGGGTGACCTGTCGAGACAGTCGTAAGAGATAAAAAGCGGAAAGGATTCAATTAAAATAAATCCTAGCGTGGCAGCAAATAGGGGTGAGTCGCTACGTAAACCAATGCTCGCTGCGATGCAGTCACAAAAAGGGGCGCTCATCGCGACGTCATATTTGGTTCGCTGCAACGTCCACTAGCTTCGTAGCGGCAAAACAAGGGAAGCTCGTTGTGACGTCCATTAGCTTTGTCGCGATGTATGTCCCAAAATCATAAATCCGACATCCAACATTCAACCATTCAAACAAACATACATTCACATTATCATCAAGCTAAGCATACTCATATACAGAAGGAACTTCAATTCTTTATACCATTACCATTCCAGGAGTTCAAACCAACTTTACTTACACAACATCATACATATCAAAGCTTAAAACAAAATACATAATGATGCTCAATGTTGATATGCTTAATAAACTATCCAAAATAGTTACTAACTTAGTACAAAGATCTCTAACTATTGTGGAGCTATCGATGCCTTGCAAGGATCAACTGTCGTCTTGAGTCGCACCTGAGGAGGGAAAAACAATAGGTTGAGCTACACAGCTCAGTGGCTAACATATTTATAGCCATCGGTAACTAGCACAAATTCGAGCATATATAGGAATATATATCCAGCAAATCTAGCACTCATACTATATTCAAGCAATTTACACATTCATTTCAACTCACAAAACATTTGATAACATATAGCACTTAATATGCTTCATAATGAATAGTTCAATTTATGCAATGCACATCAAACGACTTGAGGGTTCCATGAAACAGAATGAGGAAACCGAAGTTTACCCCATGAACAGAATGAGTCCATTTTGGATCTCATATGCCACAAACGGGCAGCCGGGAGAAGGCTCTTGTCAACGTGCACGTGACGAACAGAATGGTTCCACTCTCACCCAAACAGAAGCACATAACATGCTCAGAATCATTTTATTCAAAATGATGGGTTTTCATGCACAGAATGCCATGCCA
>JANZLC010000007.1:6304228-6327551 GCA_026413385.1 Erythroxylum gracilipes | reverse complement strand
AATCTTTCACCTCAATCATTCATATCATCAACATGTATACAAGTATTGCAGATCACTATATCAACACAATTTAGTACTTTTTTTTACAATCATTCACATGTACACAAACATAGCATAAGATTATATCAACTCAATTTAGTCATTCTTTACAATGATTCATATGATACATTTAAAGATATCTATGCAATGCACATAAGACTCCACTTTTATTTTTATTTTGTTGTGATCGAACACCTATTTAACTGTCCCGTATCTATTATAGATTCTGGGCTCATTTCAGATATTGTCTCGTACCCATTGTAGATACTGGGCTCATTAACCGTTGAGCTTGTGGCTTTGTGTACACATTTTTTAGCTTTAAGCTCTTTTTCACATTGGTCGCTTCGGTCGTAACTCCTTTATCTAATCAAGCATATTAATGTAATGAAAATGCATCAAATCATTTATAATGCTATCAGTAACTCTCATTCAGTGTGCACAATCATATAACACATTCATCAAATCTAAGTCTGGCATTCAACATATAGTTGAGAACACAATTTCCATATTCACTTTCAGTTTGCAAACACTTCCAATACAGCCCCAAATATCAAACTCCTCAGACCATCAATGTCCAGAATTAACACAATCATATCGGTAACAATTCAATAACTAACAGTTAATTAAGAACAATTCAAATATAGCGAGTAAACATCTAGGTTAACTCACAATATGTTCCATATAGCTATTGCCTTGACGAGCCAGCAATGTCTAGATGTGGACGCTCAAATTATGCTTCTATATCATGCAATACACACATATTTACACATTAATAACTTGTTTAATCAAATGGATACTCAATTATACACATGTATATGTGTTATGTTCAATGCATGCTTAAGTGACTTTTCCCAGGTACTTATCCTTAATCACAAGTCTTGATCATTCAAATATTATAGCTTGTACATAACTTATTTTCAACTAGGTTATACCTTAAGTAAGTTTGATTACTCTGAATTCATCACTCATTCATTCACCAATCCTTTTTTTCTAATGCTTTATATTCTCATAATTTCCCAATTCTCATTCATTTATACCTAGTTCACATTATTCATATCCTTTGAATCACATTTGCATTCCTAAGAACATCTTTATACCATTAACAACTCACACTTCCCAAATTCATATACACTGATATCAAAACAATCCATTCCTTAAGTTTTAACATCAATTAACAACCTAAACTTATCAAACCCTTAACCACTTAATCCAACATTAATATAAAGTTTCTTGTCCTCATGTGGTTCAACAATTACACAAAACAGAATTTACCGTGTCAAAAACTTGCCCACGATCGTAGGGTACCTTCTTATGATCTTGACAGAAGCTAATACATTTGCCCATGGATGTGGGATGAGTGCCACAATCGTGGACTATCCATTTTCCTGTGATTTTCCAAATTCAAACACCTTCATTCCAATTTCAAAACACCTTTATAATAGTTCCTAAATTATGCCTCAAGTATACCATAATTATATTTCAATTCCTAGCCAATCTCATCTCCAATTCTAACTCAAATTCATTCATTTGGCAGCTCATAACTATTGTCTTTCATGAAATAAAAACTATCCAATTCACTATGACATTCCAGCACAACCTCATCATCAACATAATATACAGTTCATCCCATTTTCACCATCATAAACTTTCTATTGTAGCATGCTATAAAGAAAAACCTTTTAGTTACTTATGTAGCTCAAATTCTAGCTTAAAGATCAAGCTAATTTAGCTCTCCATGCATGCAAAATCATCCAAGTATAAGATAAATGTAGGATGTTTCCAACAAAGGTAAAATGATGATAGCAGATTATAACTATCTTTGAGCAGATTTTCTTGTATGGATCTTATAGTGAGTATGAACGAAATGGAAACACGGTGTAGAAGTTGGGAGGGTTTCGGTGGTGAGAATAGTGAAAAAGAGAAGAATGAACTAAGCTAAAACTTCTCCTGCAGAAACTTGACACATCAAATGCTAGGTGTCACCATCTTACATTAACATTTGTCCTTAGGCATATAAGTCACTTGTCCTATGTATATGCTGCCAATTGTCACCTAGTTATTAGTCCATTTGTCACTTTATGACCAATTCCATTTGTCAATTAATTAGCTATGTCAAATGTCACTCATTTATGTAGCACCCCACTCTTATAGGGCATATCTTCGAACATGCTGGCGGTATTCGAGGACATACTGTACGAGGGTGGCATGCTAGAACAGTCAGTCAATCGAACTCATTACAAATTCAAATACATATGATACAATAATTGCGGAATACACAATTTGATACAAAAATAAAGAAATACAAATGAAAATTTCAAATTTCACATTCAAGGCAGTCAAACAGTTCTTTTCAATCATTCAAATCATACTTACTACTTATATATGTAATGCACATGAGACTCACTTTCAGTTGTTATCGTTGTGACCTTGTGCCTATAACTGTCCCGTATTTATTGTGGATACCGGGCTCATTGATAACTGTCTTGTATCCGTTGGGGATACTAGGCTCATTATATATAGTGAGCCTTTGGTCTTAATCACTTTCTGAGCTTTAAGCTCTTTTTTACTTTTTGAGCTTTAAGCTCTTTTTTTGGTGGCTACTCTAGTCATAACAGCCTTTATATGCTTATGCATTCATGTATGAATTGCATCACATGTATTCAGACAATCAAATATGCTCAATGTTGCACGTTCATATTCAGTATCACTATCTCATTCACATTTGTCATCGGACCTTAGTCCGGCATTCAACATTTAAGTTGATAAAACATATAGTCGGTCCAATTCACATTCAATGAGCACTTCCAATGTTATTTATGCATTAAACGCCTCAGACATTTAATGTCTGGAATCAGTACAATCACATTCACATAATCATTCAATACAAAATTTAAACAAAACAATCATTTAAAGTAAGACCATCTAGGTCGATTCACAGTACGCTCCAGATTAGTATTACCTTCTATAATTAAAAAATGTATAGATGCGGACGTTTTATCCTGCAAACCAATATTATACAATACACACATTGCACGCACATTATTAATTGCGCAATCTTATGAACACTCAATCACACACATATGTATATATGTTGTGTATAATGCATGCTCAATGACAATGCCAGGTATATTACCTAAATTCACATCTTATGCACATTCTTATTTCATAACTCATATACGTCTAATTGAGCTTAAGTTTGCACTTCATTTGTACATGATCAATCTAAGTTCACCATTCAATCTTTATCCTTTGTATGTGTATAGGTTATTCTGAGGCTTACACCTCAAGAACACTTAGTTATTCTAATATCATAACTCAATTTCTCGTCATTTCTTTTCTAACATTATATGCTCTCATAATACGCAATTCTCATTCACATTTACTTAATACACATTACTCAACTCCTTTGAATCATAACTACAATCATATGAACATCTTCATTCACATTATACTTAAGCCTTTGGTACCTTGATATCATCAATTCATTCACTAAGTTATAACCCCAATTATCACTTCATACATGTCACACATTAGTCATTTAATCCAAGCATCATTCTAGGTTCAATTCAAGCCCCATTCTAGCCTAAATTAAGACCAAATGGCCAGTGAATGTTCGTTGGGCGGACCTTCATAGGTCACTTATAGAAATGTGAAATTTTAACCCTCTAGACAACAAAATATCTCCTTGGGATCTTTATAAACGTTGTAGAACTCGAAGTCCTCTTCGAAAGTATACTTAAATGACCATAATCCGAGATCCACAACAAAAGTTATGTCTCTTGCCCCAAAACCTATCCAATTGCATCCTTATTTTCCAGATTTCTAATTCTTTACTTACTACATTCAACATCTTATGTTTGGTCTATCACTTCTAATTTAATTACTCATCATTTCCCCATTATTCTCAACTTCATTTCAACTCAATATCATCCATAACCCAATTATAGTCCATGATTGATCATGAACACTAAAAATAAAACATATACATATATATACATTCATCATCAACTTTCTGCACATATTCATCTTCATTTCCACCTTCATTTCACTTCTAACTATCACATTAATTCATCTCATTTCAAGAACATAACTCAACATCTTGGTTAACCTAACTTTCACTTTTATTATACCCTTAATTCACAACTCATAACATCTACATAACAACTCATCACTGATGGTTTTCATACTTTCAAAACATAACATAAACATATGTATTCATCCATCAATTCACTACACCCAGTACTCAACTTTAAGTTAAATTTTGAAACTCTTAAAGATAGAATTTGAATTCAATATCTTCATGAAAAATGTAGCTATATGGTTCTAATTTATTCCAAATTAAAAATCATCCCATTTGGATATCTACAGATCAATTCCTAGATAAAATATCGATGCATATCCAGTGGAAATGTTACAGCTAACATATTCCAGCACACTTTAAACACCATTATCATTTTATCTCTAAACTTCCATCCTAGTTCTTCTCATTTCAAGACACTACACTTGTCTTTTCTTTAACTTCAATACTCAATCCAATCCATTTCTAAAACAACCAATGATCCATGTTTTTATACATCAAAAACAAAACTTGAAGATATCCATTCACAAATCAATTTTTCTGCACTTCTTTCTACATCATTTTTGGATTCATTCTAACTCTAAATCAACTCTACATCAATTTATGAATCATTAATCACCATACATGTAAAAGCAAGACATTAATGTATTCATTTCTTTACTCACGTTCCAGTATACATAAAACACCATTTTATGTCCATTTAACCTCTAACTATCATCATACATGCTTCATTCAACAAATGATGAAGAATAATGCTTATACCTACTTGTTTAGCTTCAATGTCTTCAAATCACACTTAACCCTAGCTTCTCCCATGCAACCCACGATCATCATCTTTCCAAAGTAGAATAGGCGGGATTTTTATTAAGAAGAAAAGATAGCAAGAACCTAGTGATGGAAAGGTTTAACTTTGGTGCTTAGAGAAGAGAGTGTCGTGAAAAGGAGAGGAAGATGAAGAAAATGAAGAAGATGAAGAAAAGAAGCATGTATCATAATTGATAAGTGAAAGACCATGAGATGGTCTTTAATTTGGGTAATAAAAATCGTGAGTGGTGAGTGGCAAGTGCTGTGACACTTGTCACTTGCCACTTGTCATTTTATTGTGGTCTCCAGTTGGCTCTTTTAAAAAGCTAATCTATTTCTTTCCAATTTTCAACCCAATTTTCTTCCCATTTTCAATGACACTTGTCATTAAATCTTAATGTCACTTATAAAAAATTTCCATTTCCATTTGACTCTTATTTCTATTACTATTCATCAATTGTTCTGTCATTTGGCATTTTTCTAGTGCAAAAATACCCTTAAATTCCAAAAAATTCTTATATTTTACCAAAAATTCTAATTCACTACTTATATAGTCCAACTTAATTTTTTAAGACACATAATCCATAATTCACATTATAATCACATTAAAACAATCACTTATACCCGAAAAATGTCAAATAAGTGCATGAACAATTCATTATAATGTGTGCAATAATCAAATTTACGTGTGTGTATGCTAACATTATACATGAGCATGAAATGAATTTTTATAATCTCTCATTGCTATTTTCTCAATTACGAAAATTTAGGGTTTTAACCCTTAGTGTGAAAACAGGTTGTTACAATTTATCTATGCCAAATGTCACTCAATTATAGGCTTAGTCATCTTAATTTTTCATATGTCCACTTGTCTTACTACTTGGCATTTTTCCTAGACCAAATGTACATTTAATTCATCAATTTTTCAACTGTACCAATTAATTCCAAATTTACTACTTGTAATCAATCAAACCAAAATGCAAGGCATAAATAATACACAATTCACATCATGATCATTTTAATCCTTTTATACCCCAGAATAAATCAATTAAGTGCATATACATTCTTTGCAGTGTGTACTAAATCATAATTCATGTATGTATGCTATCATTATGCAAGTGAATGAAATGCAATTTATAAATTTTGAATGATATAGCTTTTATGCAATAGTCTAGGTTCTAATCCTTCAATTTGAAAAACCGACTATTACAATCATCATCAGCTACGTTCGGTTGGTGATTTTCAACTTCATCTCCAAATTGTCTTGGCACCATTTTTGGAGGAATTAACTCTAAGTCCACCAGGTCACCATTAATTCTTGTAACATCCTTTTTCACATTGTCAAGATATTCAATGGTTTGATGTTCAACAAATATAGCATCACAGCTCGGAATCAACTTCTTCTAGACTAGATTATAAAACCGATAACCGAATTGATCTTCTCCATAACCAATAAATATACACTGGCGAGTCTTGATGTCAAGCTTGGATCTCTCATCTTTAGGGATATAGATATAAGCTTTGCAACCAAATACCTTTAGATGATCATAGGAAACATCCTTTCTTGACCATAATTTCTAAAAAAAATCAAACTGTAAAGGGATGCATGGTGAGTGATTTGTACATGAATTGTTGTGAATAGAGCCTCACCCCAAAATGTCTTAGGCAACTTTGCATGTGAGAGTAGGCATCTAACTCTCTCCATCAAAGTCTTGTTCATCCTCTTAGCTAAACCATTCAACTGTGGTGTCTTAGGAGGAGTAGTATGATGTCGAATACCATGTTCTTTGCAATAAACGTCAAATGGTCTAGTGTACTCTCCACCATTTTCTATTCGAATGCATTTTAACTTCCTCCCAGTTTGTCTTTCAACTGAGGCTTAAAATTGATTGAAAACATCTAGCACTTTATCTTTAGCCTTCAAGGTGTATACCCACGTCTTCCTAGAATGGTCATCAATGAAAGTCATAAAGTATTGAGCACCACCTAGTGAATTTGGCATTAGGCCACATAGATCTGAGTGTACCAAATCCAACACATTCTTCATTCTGGAAGGAGGGGAACTTTTAAAAGCAACTCTATTTTGTTTTCCTGCAAAACAATCAACACGCTTCTTTAAATATACCTGGTTAACTCCAAATAATGCATTCTTTTTTACCAACTGAGTCATCTCCTTCTCACTCATATGACTGAGTCTCCTATGCCACAATTCAATTGCATTATCTTTCTCCACTAGATTCACAACATCATTGGAGAACTTTGCCTGCATCACATACAACTTTGAGCACTTTCTTACCTTTAGCGATTACTAAGGATTCTTTAGTAAGTTTCCATTTGCCATCTTTGAAAGTGTTAGAAAATTTTCATCATCCAATATACCAACCGAGATTAGATTTAAACAAAGATCAGAAACATGCCTTACATGTTTTAGAGGCAATCTCATGCCATTGTCTGTTTCCAAGTAAATATCATCTTTTCTAGTGATTTTGGCTAAACTGCTATTTCTCATTTTAATGACACCAAAATCTCCTTCTATATATGATGAGAGGAGTTCTTTATATGATATGGCCTGAATAGTGCCACCCCCTTCACCTATCCAGATGAACTCACATGATGCACTATTCACATCATTATCATACGAGATGATGTGAAAGTCATCAATGGTGGTGGTCGTCGATGCGTGTTCATCATCACTGCTATCATCTTTCTTGACTTATTTGCCTTTGTTCTTTTCTTCTTTGAACTTCCGACATAACCTTTTGATGTGACCCTTCTTTTTGTAGTGATGACACTTAACGTTTGCATATTTATTTGATCTTCTTCTGCTCTTATCTCTAAAATTTGGACCTCTAGATTTGCTCATCCCCTTAAAACCTATGACCAGAACTTCTATCTGTGTTGAAGAGGCCAAATTCTATGATCTCCATCTCATCTCTTCATTCAAAATTCTACGTTTTACAGATTCCATGCTAACAACACCGTCAACTATAGAATTGGTGATTGAAATCTTCAAAGTCTCCTAAGACTCTGATAAGGAGGTAAGCACTAAAAGGGCAAGCACTTTATCATCCGACTTTATGCCCATTCCTAATAATTGATCAACGATCCATTGAAATTCATTCAAGTGATCTGCCACCAAGGTACCTTTTGATATTTTATTTGTAGTAATTTTGTTAGATAAAATAGTTTATTGTTACCAGTTTTTAAGACATACAACTCCTCGAGCTTCTCCCACAATGTTTGTGCGTGAGTCTCGTTGCAGATATGATTATACACATTATCTTCAACAAATTGTCGAATAAAACAACATACATACTCATGCTCAAACGTCCACTCCTCATCCAATTTATTTTTAGGTTTTGTTGTAGTAAACACTAGTAAATGTATTTTTGTGACAAATAGAAGATCTTTCATCTTGTCCTTCTATATATGGTAATTGGAGCCATGTGGGCTAATCATCTTACTTATTTTTGCTTCCATCTTTGATGAGAAATGCTTTGACACAGAATCGAACCTAGCTTTGATACCACTTATATGGGAAAAATTACAAACTAAATCCCATAAGTAAAAATAAGTAAGAAAATAATACCCAGAAATTTAACATGGTTCACCCTCTAATTTAGGCTACGTCTATGGGCCAAACTCCTAATAAAACTTCCACTAATGGAAATAGCAATTACGGAGAGTGAAAAATAATACAATAAATAGTGGCACCTATACACAAGGTATTTTCCAAATTTACTATCCTTAATATAATATCCTCACTATTTTGTCATTCACCTTTCTAAGAAATTATTTCTTAAAAATACCCCAAAAAATTACTCTATCACATAAAATGACTATAATTCACTTTCAAACTCATCGCACATCTCATTTATGTTTAATGTGCATCTATATTAAAAGAGGAGGAAGGGAGGGTCTTTTATATACCCTCCAACGTATGATAGCTTGCATAGCAAGCTATTACGTAGCAACTAACAGCTTCCATGCAAGTTGTTTGTCAACTTGCTCTCTTTTTTTTAAAGATAAATCTAGAATGATGGTACCATGTATGTGGGTACTGCCTTACATATCGTAATTGGTGGATCTAGAAGTGGTAGCTGCAGCCACTAATCTTAGAGGTTGGTGAAGAAATCTCACACCTTTGATCATGTTAGGCAAGCTTTTTATTTATAGCCGAATTGCCCAAATCTATGACTCATAACTTGTATTAATTACCACATGTGTGGTTTCATGGAATCATGGAGAGAAGAAAAGATACATCTAATCCTCTGAACTATTATATAAAAATAGACTACTCGTTCTGTTTTACGAGTATCTATATTTATTCAATAAATAAAACCTATAAAATAAATAAATAAAAATTAATAAAATAAGATAACGAGAATAAGAAACTTCTATGATATTGCGGAGTCAGCAAGGACTCCTCTATCCATCATCTAATGCTGGCACCATCTCAATCTGCACTCACAATAAATTATTGGCGCCATCTTGTCCACTCCACGTTCTACGTATCAATCAGCACTTAACGTTTTAGATTCCATTTGTTCAATGGGCAAGCTTTCCCATTTAACAGTTAGGTCACATTTTTTAATCTTGGATCAATAATATTCCTTCGGATATTCTCTGCTGATTGTAGTCTTTCAACCAATAACCGACACGAAATGTCAACGTCCTGGACATCATAAAAGAATATTCGTGAAATATCAATTTTGAATTTTTTTAAAAATCCAAAATAGCCAACCGAACAAAATATTTATAATTAGTCAATAAAAGTAAGGTATCTTCTCTGTAACTCTTGACAGACGGAACCGTGAAAGACAAGCAACGAAAAGTTACAGGGGAGTTTAGGAATATCCAACGGCATTTTCACAATGACAAAGCAACAATGGAGGAATATTCTACCAGCAGAGCAGATCCATTCTTTGTTTTGGTTTGGTTTTCTTTTCCTTTCTCTCATAATAACAAACAAGATCTGTCTTCGAAAGCCAGATATCTACCACCAACCATTATAAAAATAACCTTTCTCCTAAAACCCTTTTTCTCATCCATCAAACCACAATCTTCCAAAATCCCAAGCTCTCTGCTGCTCGGTACGTATGGCCCTCAAAGCTGTTCATGTATCTGATGTTCCCCATCTTCACCAGGTCCCAGAGAATGCTTCTTTTTCTCTCCGCTCCAACTATTTCTCCAAAGGTTGCATTAATTATCACACTTCCGTATTCGTTTCCTGCCTTTGTTTTTCTATTTTGGTGGGTATTGATCTTTTCCCATTGATGAATAGGGGTAGAGTTAAATAGGGTGACCTACAGCATACCAAAGTTCTTGGTGATAGGGCATAGAGGTCATGGCAAGAACAAGTTTGAAACCACAGATCGAAGAATGGAAGCCATTAAAGAGAACTCTATCATGTCTTTCAACGCTGCTGCTAAATTCCCTCTTGACTTCATCGAGTTTGATGTTCAGGTTAGGTTTTATTTCCTCATTAATTCCTGGATTATTTTCTTTTAGCATGTCTCTACTTTTTTGGGGTTATATTGTTGGTATTTCCAAGGCTGTCAGTGTCAGTCGCCCGCATACCATTAGTTTCCGTCGGAGTCCAAATGCGTTTAGCCGTGTCAACGCGGATCATCTGTGCCATCATGTATGAAATTTGTAGACGGAATTAAACGATAAATGGCACAAAGATCCTCTTCCGTGTCACCGCACGTAAAACTAACCTTTTCTTTTGCCCTTTTCCTTAATTGTTTTAGCGAAATTATGGATCATTGACTTCCTAAGACTGTATGCATTTGGCGTTTTTTGTCTTCCTTTCTTATCTTTTATTTTTCATGTATGGAAGGATATTGTACGGATGATGCCGTATTTTGGTTTGTTTTCTTTGTGGGGGATTTATTTTGTCGTCTTGTAAAAAAAAAAGAATTCAAAGAATTACCAAGTTGAACTCAAAAATTAAAGAAACAGTGTGATTTGTTTAGGTGACCAAAGATGGGTGCCCTGTCATTTTCCACGACGATGCTATCCTCTCCGAAGATAATGTAAGTCCACCTTGCTCTACTTTTAGCCTTTAATATACCTATTCTAGGAGCTACCTAATTTGCTCAGGTCTTATTTAGAACCAATCATGAGGCATGGAAGTGGATTTGTGATGAACAGGGCACCGTATATGAGAAGAGAGTGACAGATTTGACCTTGTCTGAATTCCGAAGCTATGGTCCCCAAAGAGAAACGGGAACAATTGGCAAGCCTCTTTTAAGAAAAACTAAAGATGGGAAAATAGTAAGATGGAATGTGGAAGAGGACGATTCACTCTGCACTCTACAAGATGCATTTCAATCGGTAAAGCCTTCTCTTGGTTTTAACATCGAACTCAAATTCGATGATCACATCGTATACCAACAAGATCACCTTATTTGGGTCCTTCAAACTGTCCTGAAGGTATAAAATTAGTACTTCTCACGTTTTAATATATGGGTTTAATGATGTGAAACAGTGCTGAATGTTGATCTTTCTATATGTATCTTTAGGTGGTGTTTGAGTATTCCAACGAGAGGCCCATTATTTTCTCATCCTTCCATCCCGATGCTGCTCTGCTTGTTAGAACGCTACAGAACACACATCCTGTAGGATCATTTCTAATTATGTTAATTTTTCCTCTTTTCAAAAGTTTCACTAACTGGTAGTGGTGCTAATGAAAATCGTACGTTTCAATTGTTGCAGGTTTTCTTTTTAACAGATGCAGGGACTCAAATTTTCTATGATGAGAGGAGAAACTCGTTAGAGAAGGCCCTAAAGGTGTGCTTAGAGGGTGGTTTGCAAGGAATTGTGTCTCATGTCAAGGGTGTTTTCACAAATCCTGGCGCAGTCAACAATATCAAAGAAGCCAAGCTTGCCCTTGTAACTTATGGAGAACTAAAGTAAGCAAGAAGAACAAACAATACAGCTCGCTAGACTATCAGTTCCTTTCTTCAAAGTTTCAATTTATCTTTAGAAGAGTACTGACTTTTTATATGCTCTTGTAAAGTAACGTGCCAGAAGCAGTACACATGCAACATTTGATGGGTATAGATGGAGTAATAGTTGATTTTGTTGAAGAGATTACGGAGGCGGTGTCGGATATGTTAAAGCCATCGAAAGCATGTGATGAGGAAGAAAATGGGCAGATGGAGTTGAAAGCAAAGCCCAGTTTTTCCGAGAAGGAGCTTTCTTTTCTTCTGAAGCTAATTCCGGAGTTAATACGACATTGAAATAGCCTATGGACTGTTTGATGTTTCTTCTCCTACTGTAAAGAAAAAATAATACACTAGCAAAGGGCAAAGGAGATTCTCTACTAACAATCGCTAATATCAAAATAGTACCGATAACATCCTAAAGCCTAAAAAATGAAGTTTTTGCCCCTTTTGAATATATGGGTCATCAATTTAAATTACCAACTAAATATTGACGTAGTCTTAAAAATGATTTAATTAAATATTACTTGTCAATACTAGCTACAGTTATGTTGAGCACATGAGGTTTTCATAATTGAATAATTCATAAAAAGTCAAACAATACTTAAAAGAAAAAATTACTATATTAATAAAAATAAGGTTTTCTTAGTATTGTATTTTCTGATAATAGTGTCAAAAAGTTGATATGTAATTTAAAGTTTTAAACTACAAGTGTATGGTGTAGTTGTAACTAGCACTATCGATCTCACAATAATTAGAATTATTGGTATTTACAATCTTTTTATTATCTAACCTAGCAAATTATGGTGCTTATGATAAATTAAATGCAAAATTAAAACAATAAACTAAAGGGTTAATTACAAAAAAATCCAAAATTTTGTCAAATTTTTAATTAGTCTGAACTTTAAAAGGTAGCAATAAAATACTAAAATCTAAGAGTTAAACTCTTTAGATCTTTTTCAACCACAACTTGATCAATGTATTTTTCACCGTAAGATCTCAAATGATTCACCACTGTGGATACTCTAGACAAATAAACTTGCATTGTGTCATAATTCTTCTCAAACTCGCGGCATAATGATTGAAGTTTGACCATGATAAATTTGTTTGTGCCTTGATATTCTTTCTGCAATATCTCCCATGCCTACTTGGATCTGTCAGCTGCTACAATTCATGAGAATATTGATTCATGAACAACTTGTTCAATGAAGAATAAAGCCTTGTTATCCTTTTTCTTGTTCTCTTTCAACCTTGTTTCATCAATATCAGTATAACCACTTTCAATTAATTCCCATACATCTTGGGATTTGAAGAGTGTCTTCATTTTGATGCTACACAACTCATACTTCTCTCCATTGAAGATGGGTATGAGTGGTTGTGAGGAAGAGGAAATACCATTCACAGCCATGACCTATTTTCTTATTATGTTTCACTCCCTCACGTGTTTCTCTCTTTCTTTTGATATTTACTCACATTAGCCTAGTCAAGAATCGTATTGGCTCTAATACCATAAATGTTGGGTAGAAATAGAAAGTTACTTGATATTTGCAATTATATATCAAGGTAAAATAAAAACAGAAAATATCAAAAGATTGAATGAAGAAGAAAAACACTCTTATTATTAGACAATGATTAAAGAAAACTGATGGCTTATTTATAGCCATACAACAACAGGAACAATAGAGAAATACGACACTATCAGTAACGTGCTTTGACTCAACAAATAATGAGATTAAATAGGAGAATTATTAGCAACTAAATAATGTAATCATGAGCTGTCAATTTTGAATCAATTTCTAACATTTATATGCTTGCTTATTTCATAAAAAAACTAGGTTCTTTGCTAAAGCTACAACACATTTGTTGTCAATATAGATCTTTGTTGCTTCTTCTGGTGTGTCATGTTAAGTTTCTTCATTAAAAGAGTTAATGCAAAGTAAGTATATATAGAAGATACCCACAAAAAGAGAGAGGAGAAAAGTGGGGGAGGGAGGAGGAGAAAAACGAAAAGCCCATATAAAAAAGTACAAGTTGTCAAAGTCAAGTACATGTATTATTTTTGTTCGTCAAAGTCAAGCACACAAGTACAAATATATTCTTCTTGTTCATGAAAAAGGAAAATTATTTACTGAAATAATTCAATTTTTTATATTGGAAAATAAGGAAAAAAAAAGAAAAGACCTCCACTCATTAGTATGCATGCTTTGCATTCATAAATTATTTGACATTTAGAAGCTTACCGTATTTAACAACATAAAAACAAAATAACTCCGGTCCTAACTATACGTCCTCGTTTAGTCGATTTTTCGAAGCGTCTGTATTTGACATCCGAAAACCCTCTCATGCTTCAGGCGACATCCCAAGGTTCAGATAAGTTTTACTCTTTTGTCAGTAGCGGGAGGCAAGCATGTATCTATTCTGATGTGATTCAAGTTCTTAACTCACTGGATTTATCCCTGAAAGCTCTTCGATTTATCTCTTCCCAAATCCCTGAGACCAGGTAAGACAACGCAACTTTGAATATTCATTCCTCTGCTATGTTTTGCTTGGCGTGGTGTGTTGGGTTGTGCGTGAGGACTGACTGACTGAGGAAGAGACGACGGCGGTTTGCGTTTGTTGTGCGTGCGTGAGCCGTGACCGTGAGGAAGAGATGATGGGGTAGTGCCGAGTGCATGGTGGAGAGTTGCCGGAGAGGAGAGATCGAGAGAGAGAGAAATGAAAAATGAGAGATAATGAGATAGAAAATTTGGCAGCGACGTCGGGGGAGGGCTGGAGGGTGGTGTAATTTTTTTCAAAATAATACTTAAACTTTCTTAAATTTGCGAAATCATCGGCACCGAGTACCGGTACCAATGAGCATGGTTTCTTACTATTCTCCGGCCGGTAAAGGAAAGTTGGAAAATTTTATTACAAATTTGGGCTAGATGGTGGGCGTAATGGTCCAGTAAGTCTAACCGACTAAGCAAAATCCTAAAAATTTTCCATCTTCCTGTACATTCCTGGCTACTTAACTGCATTAATCTTCTTCAGGTATGTAATGGCATGTTGCGTTAGATAATAATCAGTTTGAGCTTCTCGGTTCTAAGTCTAAACACTAACAGCTTGTTTGGTTCCCATTAAATTTATAAATAGAAAAACAATGATAAGTGTCCTCCTCGACTTCCCTAATGGCATTTTGTTTCTACTTCAGGCGGCCCTGTAAGTGTCCTCCAGAAATATGCATATGCATATGGTTCTCCTCTAAAGATTGAATATTTAGTTTATAAGACCATGAAAATTCATGTATTATGTTAATATCTTTAACAAGACTATTAGTAACTAATTCTCAGTTGATTACCTAAATCCTCTTTCTAGTTAAACCTAATATTGCATTAATCAATTCATGAATTTCACTTTGAGGTTTAACCTTAATCCAGATGATTTATGTCAATATATCTCTAGGTTTGTTTGCAAGCCCTTTCAATTATGATAGATCCATTAATACAAATAGTTTTTTCAATATCTATTGCGAGAAATCATAAATGAAATAATACACTTGCAATACTAATTCAAGAATAATTACGAAAACGTAATTGAATCCCAAAAAAAACCAAATAATGAATTAAGTTAAAAGAAAGTCACTATAAGGGCTGTCCAAAGGTTCATCTTTTCCAAGCACTAATAAAAGTTTAGTTCATAATCATAACATCAAGAATAAAAGAAAACATAATACTAAAAGATCAATGATGAGATCCCTTTTAATCTTCATAAATCCACTTTAGATTGAAAAAAAATCTACCCCAAATATGTTTCCTTGTTTGTTCTTCATTCTCTTTATTATTCTAGGTCCTTAATACGTGTTTTCCTAAGCCTAACTTGAGCCTCTTCTAAACTCCCTTTCTTCTCTTCATTTTATCCATTTATAATTCGAATCTAGGATTTTAAAGTGGACGTAGTCATCCACAGAGTTGTATGCATGAATGTGTCCCTTAATCTTGCTTTGATATTTAAAAATCATAAAGATTCGTGATTTTAAAAGAGTTACATGGTCACCATACAACATTGTAGCCTTGCAAGAACATGTCCTTCATTAGTATAGATCCCTTCAAAATAGCTTCAAATTTTCCATTTCTATCTTGAGTTTTGTCTGATGCTTCTCGTTTTTATCTATGAAGGAAATAGATAATGCTTTAACGTGCTTTAAGGAGTTATCTCGACTAGAAATAGATAAGGATAAAAGTTGTTTTTTGATATCTCTATCTGTTATAACTTATTCTCCCCCTAAGAAGCACGGATACGGTAAAATGGAGCCGTGTTCGCGTGTCGGACACGTGTCTGTGTCGAACACCCACATGTCTGTGTCGGACGCATATCTGACACAGACACCCACGAAAAGTGCATATATATAGTTCATGTTTTTTTAGAGGGGCTTATAAAGTATAAAATATGTATGAACTATCAAGATATTGGAAATCTTGAAATACATCAATCAATATATATCATATCATGAATTATCAATCAATATATATATATATATACACACACCGTGTCTGTGTCGTGTCGCGTATCACGAGTTCGTGTCTTTGCCTTAGTTCTCCCCAGATTAACTGTTTAATATGATGGCAATAGAAACAACTTCCATTTACCTATGTTTGAGTTCCTATTTCACATAAGAGGTTGTCTTCTGAGTAGTCCTTACCTCTTATAGAGAAATTTCATAACATAATTAGTATTTGGTGCAACAAGAGCCTTACTTTTGTTGGTATGGTTTAATTAATTTTCGATTTTGAAGGACATAACTCTGCTGCTTATTAAACCATACCAACAAAAGTATGCAGCAGGGTTATGTCCTTCAAAATCGGAAATGCGGTCTATTTGTAGAAAAGATTTGACCAAGGTACAATTGATACCGCGATCCTGGGAACTCTTTCAGCCCACCTGGATTAGACAAGAACGTGATTTCGGGGATTGGGAGTAAGCAGCAGGGTTATGTCCTTCCCACCGCCGTTCTCAACTAACAAATCGACAACTGATTCAATCCGGCGAATTTCCAGGCGAAAACCTGGGCAATAGTTGATGTGAAGCAAAAGGTGATCATACGCGGGAGGGAGAGAGAGACCAGTATCATCAATCTTATTTAAAAGGTAACAGTTTTCTTTCCAACAGAAATGCAACGAGGTAGTCCTTGGACCTTCTCTCCATCTACATCTGTTTTCACTCGAGGCTCATCATGTTTGTAAGGAATCACATGTTAAAGGTCTAGCATAATTTGGATTTGGAGGCACAAGCTGGACATTAGAGAGGAGGAAAACATAAGAATATCTTTTCATTTGTTCAATTTTAATATTTTATGTTCGGTTTCTATTCTCTCAGACCCAGAGAATAGTGAAACCCAAAGCAAACAGGAAAAACAATACAAGAAAATAAAGGCTCACTTAAGTCATCCCTGTGTCCAAAAATGGAGGCGACTTAGTACCAGAACTCCTTCATCTGCCTCCTTTTGTTGTGTAAAAAAGTAACATTCTTTGCCATTTCTTTAGATTACTGATGACGAGAGAATGATAGTGGTCAAAGCCAGAGAGCACCAGCCTCCTTGAGAAGAGGCACAAGAGTTCCATTAATATGAGAAGCCATGACTCTGTCCATGGCACCAACAAGTTTTCCACCAATGAACACCACTGGAACAGAAGTGGAGCTACCCAGAAGCCTCATCAGTGCATTCTCAATCTCCTTCCCTCTCGGATCTTCGTCTAGCTCGTAAACTGTTGGGTTAACGCCCATTCCACAAAACAACCTCTTAATGGCATGACACATGCAGCATGTGCTTAAGCTAAAGATCACCACAGCATTTTCAGAGGCCAGCCTCTCTATGCACTCCAATAGGTCTCCACCGAAGGCTCTTCGTCGCGTATAAGACCCCCAAGTGGACACTGTTTGGTACATTTTCAGAGGAGAAACCGGCAAAAACAGAGAGAAGGAAAATGTAGAAGTGGATGTTTTGCAAAAAACAGGGGAAGATTATGATGCTATTTAAAGAGGAGAGGAAGTGAGGGAGTGCGATAATGGAATCATTAATTTACTGTATGTAGTATTTGTTCCATGTAATGTAGTCGTCAGCGACTCAACGCATGCCATAAAGAGAGAAAGAGGGAGGTAAGGGAGGGAGATTTATAGGTGCATGCTGCTATTATTATCTGCATGCTTCGGTATCTTTATTATATTGCACTTGAAGGAGTTGCTTTGCTGACATGTTAAAGATAAAATGGAAATATTAACATGCCTTTATAACATGACTAAGAAACCTTAACAATTAAAAATTAACTCAATTAAAAAATTTCTGAATCCATATAATTTCTATAATTTGAAGCAATGATATATGAAGGGGTACGTATGTTTTCTAACCATTCTTCGTAAATAGGGTAGGGGCGATTTGATCAACCTAAATGTTTATTGACAAATTTAAGCTTGAATAATATATTTATGATATATACTAACAACTTTATTAGGGAAAAAGCTGCGTAATACTAAATTTGTCCAGATCTTTCACCTCAACGGAATTTTTAATGAGTATTGTTGTTATTATTGTTGTTGTTGTTGTTGTTATATACTAACAACTTTGATAAGTCATTACTTACAAACTAATCCAAGGTAAATTAATTTGTTATTACAAAATTAACTTGTAAAACAAGGAAAACAAAACCTACAAGAAAGAAATGATTTAGGGCACATTAATTATGTGAAATATGCTTGTATACATATTAGAACTTCTAGCCTTAAGTCTTTAAACTTGTGTTACAGCATTCAAGAGCCAGGTATTCATTGAGACGTTGTTTCATTTCTAAAATTTACGATGAAATGATGAAAAACCCCTCTTTACGAGGTAATCTTTACAGGAAAGGACCACATAAGAGATAAGCTAATGTTGATTATGATAAATATTTTACGAAATTTATACGAAAACAAAATCATGAACATTGGATTCTGAAAATAATAAAATTATCAAGAAAATACTAGTACATATCTCAAAGTTATTCCTTAGAAAATATGCACACCAACACAAGTGGCTCAATAAATTAAAGACTTTGAGGTCTTAACATTTTATTTGCTTTGGCCTCTTCTCCTTTTCCCAACAAAGTTTCTTCATATTTGATGTACATAACTAACAAAATATAGGAAATTCCACCTTAAAATAGACAAGATAAAAATTCCAAAGCTATTATGAAATGAGGGAGACAAAGAGGTTGTTTTAATGGCTTGGTTAATTAATTGAGCAAGCATGTTGCGTTGTCTTGCATAGTAGCTTCTTTAATCCTTGAAACAGATAATAGAATTAACATAGATAGTTGATTTAAGAGTCGGGCAAAGCCAGTGTTGAGCAAGTTTTACAATTTATAAAACTCTCAATAATCTGCAAGTTCACGGGTCGTACTTTGTAGTATTAAAGGATGTCGATCCTACGAGAAGAGCACTAGTCTAATCCTAAGTTGTCTAAGGCTCAAAGAAAAGAATAAAAAGAAATTAAAAAACTGCACAAGTGAACATGGAAAGTAAATACGAGAATTTGATTAAAGAATTGTAAAGCAGAAATTTCAACAAAACAGAATCAAACTGAGCAGTCACATAGGTCACAATGGAAATCCATCAAGAGAGTTAATTAAGTTATGAGAGAGGGAATTTTACTAATACTAATCTAGCCATTTATATGTTTACGGGGTTTCGGTTCTAGATGGTTGTAGAGTTGATTACTCTCTCACGAGTTATAACCATTAAACCCTAAATTGTAAACCCTAATTGAATTATGAAACTTGCAATCTCTCAATTCACAAATTACCCACAATTCTAATTAGTTCTAAAGCTCTCTAATAAACAATCGGGGCTCGCACTGGATCTCTCTCCATGAAATTAAGATTGATTAAGTGGTCAATTAGATTGCCTAACTCTCATTAATCCAATGTAATCATTTTTATTTGACTCATTAAAACACTTAAAACACAAATAAATCACAAACACAATTCTACCCTAAACATATACTAAACAATCAAATAAATGGCTAAACACATATCAAACTATACCCTAAAATACGATGCATTTCACACCTATCAACATCCCCACACTTAAACGTTTGCTTGTCCTCAAGCAAACAAAACAACAAACAACACAACACACAATGCAACAAATGAGGCAATGGCTTCAACTTCACGAAATAATTTAACTCTAAACATAATCATTCAAGTTCTTCCAAATTATTAACATGCAAAATCTACATCTAGGGGCTCTAGACTAAACATACATATTAATCAAAACTCAAATGTCAAGTTACTTACCCTTTTCAATTGTACACACACATTAATAATTCTTTGGTCATTCAAACTCTGTAACTACTCCTAAGTACATTTTCATGAAAAGTCAAGCTATGTACAAGTTCGGTAGGTTTTATTAGGAAACACATTTTTCTAAAAAATATTTTTTTAGGCATGGACTTAGTCTTTTACTCGGAGACAAACATTGGAGATGAATATCGATCTGGTGACTCAACTAAATCATGTTTTTGTTAAGCTGCTTGGTTGAAACTTTGAAACGTCATTATACCCTTTTGACGCGAAGGCACACATTTGTTATGCGTGTAGATCCAATTACTCAGCTACATCACGTTCTCAACTGGCTACTAGCTCTATTCATAACCTGAAGGCCAGTGGAATAGTTATTTATATAAACTTAACCAACACTTTCTTTTATTGCCTACCTTGTTACTTAAGCTACTCATTTTCATGAAAAAAAATACTAGCAGAGCTACATAAGTCGAAAGACCTAAAATTGTGAATGAGTATGACAATTTAGAGGGTGACAAACTCATACTAAATCCTAATTAGCTTGCATATTTAGCCAAAGAACACAATTCACTAATTTTGTGAGCTAATGACTCTTCACAACCTAATAGACTATGTTCAAAATTAAATCAATTTCAATCCATCTAAGTCATTGACACTTTCACATAATTTACAAAATGCAACCTAACAGACCATCATACAATATGCAAAATTCACATTTAAAGCCAAACATATAACCCTCCCTATACTTGAACAACATATTGTCCTCAATGTGAGAAGGATACATACAAGCACAAAAGGGGGAATGAAACAATAAGCAGAAGGCAAAAGAACAAAATACTAATAAAAATTAAAAGAAAAGGGTTAAAACAAGAAACCATCATGGTGACTGAGGCGGTGATGTGTCAGAGGCGACCAAATGCGCTTGATGCAAAACTGGCTTTCCTATCTTATAATGGATTCAGAGAGAGTAAGAGAATTAATAGAGCAATGCATTCCAAATCATTGATTTTTATTTATGGAAATGAAACAACTTTAATTGCATAACAATTTAAATCTACCTAAACATGCTAATTTATGGTCATTAGCTTAACCTTATTTCATTGGAAACTCAGCCGGGATCAATTATGAGCGGCTTGCTTCTATCCTTTTCATTTAACATCAATTTTGTAGCCTGTGAGTAAGCTACAAATTGCAAAATGATCATAAGGACAATATTGATAAAATTATGAAAACCAATAAAGCTCAGTAATGTCCTTTTTGCGAACTGTCAACAAAACAGGGAATAATAAAACTCCCTGAATCTTCCATGAAATCCAACAATTTGCCCGGTAAGAGGGTGAGTTGTTCTCTTCTTAGGTCTTCCTCATTCGGCCTCATCTCCTCTTCTTCTTTAGCTTCTTGAACAGAGACTTCCATAACTTCTTCAAACTCAATGTTCATTGTCATCTATTCTTTATCCTCATGCTCCTTTAAAGATTCTACATCATCAACTCTTATTAATGGTATTCTCGGTGGGTAAGGCGGAGGAGGAACGTAAGGAGGGTCCTCATTCTTTTCTTCATCCTTTTTCTTCTTCTCTTGGTCTTCTATAGAGTGAGTTTCAGCTGGTTTATATGTTAGTTCTCCTAACTTTTTCCCACTCCCAAGTGTGATAGCCTTAACTTGCTCTCTTAGATATACTTTTATATTGCTCAAAAGACTTCCCATACTTTTTACAGATAACACATTGGCAAGTTCCACTTAAACTTCCAAGTTGAGAATAGAAGAGGCATGAGTCCTTGATACTTGGTTAATTTGCTCTTCTAACCTCTTCTGGGCCTCATCTATACTTATAAGCTTTTCCATGATCTTGTCCAGTTTGGAATCATATTCATTGTATTTATCTTGTTGATATCTATGTGACCCTTGATTTTTAAACTGAATCGTAGTATTATTAGACCAATGAAAATTTAGGCAGTTATGCCACCTGTCTGGTATATGCTGGAATAAGGATTGCTATCTCCCTGACCAACTTGTGCTCCATTAAAGTTGAATTGCTCCACATTGTTGTTTTCCCCTGAGAAGCAATTAGCTGCGATATAGCTCTCTTGTCCATATGACTCATATTCGTGTTGCATGCTTGTGACTGGAGAGGAAGAGGTGGCTTTTAGACTATTCAATTGCTCGGATAGGTTGTCAATCTCAGCTTGCAATGTTGTCATTGAATTTGTAGAAACAATCATTCCTTCTGGGTCCCAAAAGGTTGACAGCTTTCTACTTCGTTCTGATGTCCAAAGATAACTAATGTATACCATCTTCTAACAAATCAAGTGTTGCTTCAATTGTTTTCCTCATGAATGATCCTTTAGCAGATACGTGTATGGTGCTCCTTATAGGTGGATTAACTCCAATGTAAAAGGATTACAATAGGAATTCTTTAGGTAGGTTATGATGAGCATAGCTCCTTTGCAACTCCTTATACCGCTCCCACGCTTCATATAAAGACTCCCTATCATTTTCATGGAAATTGATAATTCCTTTAAGAGGGAAATACTTATCTAGAAAAAATCGCACCAACTGCTCCCAAGTTGTGATGTTGGATGGGTAGAGAGAATTTATCCAGGCCTTGGCTCGATCCCAAAGTGTAAAGGGAAAGAGCCTCATCCTAATATCATCCCCCGACATCCCAATATATTAGAAGGTGTCGCAAATTTCTAAGAAATTAGCTAAATAAGCATTAGGATCCTTATTAACTAACCCATAGAATTCCACGTTGGTTCACAATATTTTTAGCAGTGATGGTTTGATCTTGAACGTATTTGCTTGCACTAGTGGTACAGTAATCCCTTGAAGATGGGAATTGAGTTGTGGCCTCATGACGTCCATAACGGTTCGTTGCTCTCCATGATGTATTTCCTCCACCATCGTTCTTTCCATCTCTTTTTAGCATTCAACTCTTGAGATTCCTCATTGTTGTCTGGTGATATCCAAGTTGATGTGTCGTTTACTTTATGCCCAACTTCTTTTCTTTTATTCCTTTTTTTAATAAAAGAAGGAAAAAAAAACCTTAGACTACAAGAATTAAACTTGTAACACCCACATATCCCTTGGAAGGATATATGAATGCCACACAAAATAGTACAACAAATCAAAGCATACGAAAA
>JANZLC010000007.1:6281145-6294393 GCA_026413385.1 Erythroxylum gracilipes | reverse complement strand
GAGCGAAGTGGCTGGTAGAGAAGACTGACATCAAGCTTGTGGGTGAGCAACTGCAAAAATATCCATCATTGACCATATGGAACTTCCACACTTCAGTGTTGGCTTCAACTTGTGTAATAACTTGAACCTGATAAATTATGGCAAGAGTTGATTTCTTATCCGCTACTGCTTGGAGTGATCCAAAAGAGGCACATCTTGTCTTCCTAGAAAGCAGGGTAAGAAAATATATATAATTCTATACTACGATTTCACTGATCATCACTATACATAGTTCGACAAAAGGTGAATGCTTTTCCTGTTTTTTAAGAAATAATTCTCGTGGAAGGCCTGAAACTAGAAGGCATTCAACATGGAACATACAGTGTCCGTTGCTTACCCCTTAGGTTGCTTGGTGCCGAGGCATCTCCAATTAGATGCATTCTCATTCAGTGATTACCTAGCTAGTTGGCTTCGAACTGTTTCCTATAAGATATCCGTGGAAAATAAATGCCTGTACAGTCGGCTAACTGATACTAATAATATTAAACTTTTATTTTGGAGATTAGATCCTCGGTTTTGATTAACTAGTTCTTACCATGTTATATTGAATCCCATCTACACGTTTATACGGAGTCTACATAAATACGTAAACCAATTAATTGACACAGGATTGGAACACTCTTAACAAAAACAAGGTATTTCAACCCTTTATTTTGGGTACTCAGATTCTGTTTTCATGATGACAAGTGCTTCCTCTATGTATAAAGTCGGAATAGTCTTAGGAGATTACTATTAGGGTATACATATGGGTAATGGAGAGAAAGCTCTAGAGAAAAAAGGAGAGACTATGTTATTTTTACAGCCAAAACATGATTTTGAGTGTATATGTCGACTTTGAACTCTTTTGTTTCTCTCTTCTACTGTCCAATTTGGATTAGATATATGTGTATTTAAGAGACTTTTTTCCGTTAAACCTGATTCGTGGTTAGTATATACAAGCTAATTACTAGTTAAGCCTAAATGTAGATTATCAGCAATGCCAAGTCGATGTATACTTGATTGATAATTTTTCTACTATCATAATGTAAGAATGTACGCAAGTAGATCTCTTGATGTGCTCTGCTTCGTTATATTGGCTTTGATATTTCTATGTACATATATAACTTTAATCAAAATCATCCGAATAGAGTTTATTAATGCTAACTTCACTCACAATTTTTCATATCAATTTATAGCCAGTATCAAATAATAACCATTTACATAGCTAAAGTCTAAACTTAAATCATGTTAAAATCATATGCATGGTATCATAATTAAAATTAACCATCAATTCTGAATATTGTTTGATCAAGTTTAAACTAATCTAGATGCATATGAATCATAGATATTTTACAAAATTTTTTGCTATGTTTTTCATATGAATAACTTGAATTAGTTTATTTTTATGTTTTTACGTAATTGTTAGAGATGTTGCTTTGAGATATATTTTGTCAAGAATTTAAGATTTTTGCAAAGCAAACCAAGAAGAAGTCTCAAATTTGGGGGAAAAAAATCTCTTATACACTGGTATGTCTACCCATGTTTTTTTTAAAGATTTTTGCAAAGAAAGTGGAAAGTATGTTATACACTAGTATGTCTACCCATGTTTTTCCTAAACATATCTTAGTAGCTGTTGATTATGTCTCTAAATGGGTGAAAGCATAAGCATTACCAATGAATGATGCTAGGGTGGTCGTGAAATTCCTTAAAGGTCTATTTTCTCATTTTGGCATACCTAAGACAATTATCTGTGTTAGGGGTACGCATTTTTGCAACGTACAATTAGAAAAAGTGCTTAAAAGGTATAGAATTAATCATAAAATTGTCACCCCATATCACCCTTAAACTAGTGGCCAATTCGAGGTATTTGATAGGGATTTAAAACGAATTTTAGAGAAAATTGTAGAGTGTCAAAGGAAGGACTGGTCAATTAAATTAGAAGGTGCTCTGTGGGCTTACTGGACAACGTATAAGACACCAATTGGCATTACACCTTATAGGAGGTCTATTGTAAAGCATGTCATCTCCCGGTTGATTTAGAACATAAAGCATATTGGGCTATTAAACTCATTAACTTTGATCTTTAAAGTTTAGGTGAAAAGAGGAACTTCCAAATTAACAAACTGGACAAATGGCGGCTTATGGTTGATGAAAATTCTAAGATTTATAAGGAAAGAGCCAGAAGTTATCATGACTGAATCATTAAGCAATCTAGAGAATTCAAGAAGGGAGATTAAGTTTTCTTGTACAATTCTCGCCTACGATTATTTCCCGATAAGCTTAAATCAAGATGGTCGAGACCATTTATTGTAGAGAACATATTCCCATACAGCGTAATTGAGGTGAGTCACCCGCACAAAGGTACCTTTAAGGTTAATGGCCGACGAGTAAAGTTATATATTCGGGGTGAGCTTGATGTTAATAGTGAAAACATCAATTTAACCAAGCCAACTTGAGTACAAAAGATACGTTAAGCTAAAGATGTTAACCAAGCGCTCTTTAGGACGTAGCCTAAGATTCATGATTTTCTTTGTTATATTATTTTCATATTTTATTATTTGATTGTTTTCAATTATGTTATTTTTATTGTTATCTCCTTCATTTCTTTTTATCCTTCATTTTTCTTTTATTTTTGCAAGGATACGTTAGCATTGGATGGATCAAAATCAAGAAATCACCACAATTAGGAAAGTACCAAACAACCCTCTCACTTGTATATTTAACTATATTATGAACATTAAGGGCAATGTCCAATTTTTAGTGTGGCGATGGGTTTACTAAATTTTTAACTTAATTCTTCAAGTTTATTATAATCTTGATTATCAATTTTATTAATTGATCTGCCAACTTAATTGAATCTGTCCATGAATAATATCTGTTATTGTTGAATATTGATTTGAATTGGTGTGCAAAAGGATGATAGTTAAAATGAAATTAGTTTTCTAAGTCATTTTTTCTTAATCATTGAAAATTTCAAGTTGAATGAAATCATATTATTTACACACATATAAATACCCTTTTTCATGAGCTTTTAAGCCTAAAGAGCAAATTTAAAAAAAAAATTAAAGCTCTTTTTATTCTTTCATATACGTGTTATCCTGTATAGTAGGATAATTCTAGAACTTGCTTTATTATGCATGTGAAGACTATATTTGTGAAACTTAGGAGCAATAATAAAGCCACTTAGATTAGCCAACTTATTTAAGCCTTTTTCTTTGAAAATTACCATACCTTAAAATCTACCTTTAGGAATAATCCAGTTGAGCCTTAGCCTTTTTCATTAATTTTACCCACATATTAATCTTATTCCTATCTTTCTTTGAAGACCTGTTGATTATTTTGAACCTTGAAGGTTATTTACATTATTTATTTGTTGAGACTTAAAATTTGTGAATGGTCCAATATTCCTTCAACTGTGGTATTGATTTTTTTTTATGAGAAAAAAGGAATAAAAAAGGAAAAAAGGAAAAAAATAGAGAATAAGTTTATAGTAATAACTGAGTTGCATTGAAAGAACGTATGTGTTTTGTAAGCAAGTCTTGTAATATTTCGTGAGTAAATTTCCTTTAATTTAAACCCCTTTATTATCTCAATCATACTGTACCTAAGCCCTATTACAACCTACACAATGGCCTGTTGATTTTTGTTTCTAGTTTGTACATAAGTGGTGGAGATGTGATTTTACTGCAAGCTTATAGTAAGAATTCTACTATGCATTAATTGAGAATTTTGATACTTTTCACCGTAAAAATTTGAGAGCATTGAGTGGAATCTTAGTAAGGGTGTAAAGATATGTGCTTTTGATTTCAACGCAACTGTTGATGTGATTATTATTAATATTACTTAGGAAGTTAATTTTATTAAAACTTGATTCTAATTCCATTTTAATTTGATTTCATGGGATATGATAATGTATAGTATGAATGGACAGGTTGAAATTGACGATGGATTGATGTTGTAAATTTTATAATTTTGATTATAGTTTGCTTAAGGACAAGCAAAAACTTAAGTGTGAGGATATTTGATAAATGGTGAATTGACTATATTTTTACCCCATATTTAATGTATTCATGCTTGATATCTTATACTTTTGGTATATATTTGATATTTAATTTGTTTCAAGTGTGTCTACAGATTATAATTGCCTTCGCGAACTTAAAGGCGAAGAATTCGAACGAAAACATGGCGTAAGACAGAGAATTAGCAATCTGGAAGGAATGCATAGCCGTGCACTTTAGCAAGCCCCTGCAATTTCACGATACGTAACAAATTCTAATTTTGTACGGTCAGATGCACTACTATCAAGAGACCGTGCATAACCTAAAAACCTAGAATTCAATATAAAAGTGACGTTTTGGGGGCAAAAGAAAGGGGGAAGCAGCTAGCACTGCTTTAAGACATTCAGAGGTGATTCCAGAGGCAATTTGGAGCATAAGGAGTGGAAGACGCATAATTTTTATTGAGAGATCCATCGAAACACAAGATCGAAAATCTATATTGTCATAATACACGATAGAGAACAATTAAGGAGATTTAAAATTATGATTCCGATATTTTTTATTCTATTATATATATATGATTTTGAATTCGTTGATATATATCTAATTTTTCTATTAGTATTTAGGCTAGATGAACCTTAGTTGAATACTTTGACATGTTTTGGTTATTTTATGAATGCAATTGAGTTGATTGGTTATTTTGATCCAATTATCTATTTTATTAATGTCTATTAATATTATTTATTAGACTTTAATCTAATTTTAAACATAGTGATTAAGAAATCTTAGGTTTAGATGCCAATTTAAGGACAAATCCATTTGAAGAGAGAAAAATGATGGGAATTAAGCATCTTTTACTAGAACTCCAAAGGCTACTAGATATATTTTGAAGAGTATTGGTAGACTATTGACACGAAGTAGTGCGAAGAAGGATAAGTAATCCCTCAATAACTTAGTGGTGGATATCTATGCAAATAATAAGGTTTTAATGCTTCTTTAGGTTGAAATTAGACCTATCATGATGATCTAAATGCAAGAGCAAGATGAAGATTCCCAATCATGTAATGTAACCAGCATCTGACATAGAGTATAATTAATATGGATTTTACACTATTGTTAGAATGTTGAAGAAACGGTATGTAACTGACGTTAGAGTCATCTCTATAATTGATCCTGATCTTGTACAAGGTTTGTTAGATTGAAGTTCCACAACAAAACTAGCAGTAGAGTTCAACATGGAACTAGCATTAGACTCTTCTTTTATTTTATATAGTTTTATCCAAAATAAAATTGGCATCGATTATGATCCAAAAAAAATGTTGTTCTCATACTATTTATATATTTTTTTTGTCATTTTGAGAGTTTATTTCCTTTTGTAGCTCCATTTTAAGTTCTCAAGCATATAAGAACCATAGGGATGCATGAAAGATGTTTTATGATTATTATTAGTTAATCAAGCCATTAGATAGTTGTTTTTGGATTAATCAAATTAACTTGGAGAGATTTTTCTTCATCTTATTTTTAGAGATACTCTTGTATTAGGTTCTTTATTAACTACAATCTTATTTAGCGTGCTAGTGGCGATTAAACCCAGAATCTTACAAATCTCAATCTTTTCTTCTCTTGAGTATGGTGATTCATATCTTTGTTTCTTGTACCTTTTTGTTTAATTTTGTGGGTTAATCTATTTTCAATAAAACATTCCTAAATCTTATAATATTCATATTGAATCTTATTAGTCCTATTGGTAAGGCTTGTATCTTGTAATATTGGTATTGAATCTTATTAGTCCTATTGGTAAGGCTTGTATTATGAAACTTAAAGAATTTTAAAACATTTGTGGAGAATTTCATTAAATAAACCAACTTTTACATGGCATGCCCTCATTTGCCTATAAATCAAAGCATTCTTAGTTATTTACTTTTGAATTAAGGAGTGTAATTTACTTCAAAAATCCAATGTTTAAGATGATAATGAGTTTTTTTAAGTAAAAAACTAATGTTTAGGGTGAGAATAAGAAAATTAGGCCTTTTTTCAATAAAGAATTACTTCAACAAGCCACTTTTCCATTTAATTTTCTGGCTTCCTCTTTTTGTCTGACATTTTTCTGATAAAGGAAAACATGTCCTAGCCTATTGCTTCTTCCCCAACCTCTCCTACTCCTAATCTTAACTCAACCATTGCTTTTCCTACCCTATTATAAATACAAATTGCTAAAAAAGGTTTTTTAAAAATTTCTTGACATGGGTCAAAGCTCAAATCCACTGTCAGAAGCACCAACTAGACCAGTTTGGATCAAAGTTGCTAGTGACCTTGTTAACTTTAGAAAACTACACTACATACCATCTACTGAAGAAGGGAAACTAATGTCTTCTGTTCAGCAATTTTTATATTTAATAATAAAACTTTCAATACTACCAAATATGCAAATCGTATCTTGTAGTATAAGAGGTTATTGTTTCCATGAGGAATATGCAAGAGTTAACAATTTAAACCTAACTTTATCTAAAGTATTTGAATTAAATTTAAATAAAACAAATAATCAAATAAACAACAAGCTACCAATAAAAGGGTTTGATCAAGATTGAATACTTAGGAATTATTCTTTACTTATTTTGTTTCCTTTAATCTTGTTAATTCAATTTATGTGTTTGATCATAGATTTTCTAAGGTTTTGATTACTCTCTTTGAAGTTCTAATCAATTAACCTTAATTGAATTCAAAAGAAATAGATTTGTAATCTCTCAATTCATAAAACTATTCCTAACTTCTTCAATTAGATTTGAACTAATCTATTAGATAATTAATTTCACAACCAACATCTCTTTTTGATTGATTGTTAATTTGATAATTATAGGTCTACTAAACTGGTAACTCTCATTGTACAATCTAACACTGATTACTTTGACTCACTCTCTTAATTTTTTTGGCAAGTTTATGCACAAACAATTGTCACAAACATCCAAATATATATTGAAATCAACAATACATCAAACACCTCATGAAACATTAAATTAATATTGAATTCATGCTCTAAAACACACAAACACTTGTAGTCTATTTGGTGCAACACTAGGATACTAAAAGCTGATGGGAGATGTTAACACCTTGATAAGTGAGGATGACTTCTTCTTGTTTAAGTTCACCTCTGAGTAAGATGTCCAAAGTAATGGTATCCTCTTCATATACACCTTGGGTGTCATTAAGGAATTATAACTACATTCTCAAACTTGACGAGGCTCAAGAAAATGCAAGGCTTATGTATTCCAGATATTAGGAGCTAGGTCATTTAACTGGTGCTTTGGGTCTGGTTGACTTAATCAAATGCTTAGTTTATCTAAAAAAAGCTAAACATGTGGTTGATTAATTATAATTGGCTTAGCTTATTCCTTGATAATTCAATGGCTTTCACTAACTCTTTATTTTTAGATTATTCGCCTATAAAGGTTAATCTAAGGGATGTAAAGACTAAAAGGGATTCTCCTTTTAAATTCTTCATTTCTTTGATTAAAACGCCCTAAATTTATCTTACTAGCGATGAAATGAACAAGTACAGCTATCTCAGGCTCATAGACATATCATTTAGTGTAAAAGAATGAAGTTGCTCATATGAAGATGGATTTAAGGAAGGCCTTTGAAAGGCTTAATCAATACTAGAAGCATTTGGCCAATGATCCCTTAAATAATTCCCTCAAAGCAATGGAAATAATAAAGCTAGAGAGGTATTTAATTGCTGCTGAATTAAATCTCTCAGCTGAAGCAAAAATCCAAAATATAATTGCTTACAAATGGAAAAAAAAGAACTTAAAATTTTCTTCTATAGTTCTTATAATAGAAGGAACCTAAATAGAATTATCTCTTTTAAAGACTCTGAGGGGAATGAAGTAAATGATTAACAAACTCTTAAGGGATTAACTCATGATTATGTTAAGAGATGTTCGGAACAAGCAAAAGAGTAGAAGGCCTTTCTTTTATCATTATCATTGCCTTAGAAGGTTCAGTGGAATCACATCATAATAGTGATCTCACCAAAGAGTTAACATTAGAAGAAATCAAAGCCACTCTAGTATCATTCCTCCCTGACAAAGCACCAAATCCTAATGGCTTTAATGCCAAATTCTTCCAAGCCTTATAGAATATCATTGGACCAAAGATCATTGATATAGTGTTGGAATTTTTGACAAATAGGAAGGTGCTCATAGAGTTGAATAACATTTACCCTTGCCTTATTCCAAAGCTCCATAATCCCTTATCTTTGAATCATTACAAGGCCATAACATGTTGCATTGTTTCATACATGGTGATTTCAAAGGTTTTGGCCAATAATATGAAGAAAACCCTTAGATAAATCATCAATGCAAGACAAGGAGCTTAAATAGAGGGCAAATCCATTAATGGCAACATATCAAAAGATTCAAAGGATACAACTCCAACAAGTACCATAAAAGTTATGCCTTACAAGTTGACTTCACTAAGGCATTTGATTATGTGAGATGAGACTTTATCAGATCTTCACTAATAGCTCTGGGATACCCATACCCAAGTAAGTTTGTGAATTGGATTGTGGCTTATGTAACCTTAGTGTCTTATGTTGTTATAGTGAATGGAGACCCCACTAGAAACTTTAAAGCTATTTAAGGAATCAGAAAATGTGACCATTTATCACCCTGCCTATTTGCAATCTCCATATAAGTGTTCTCTCAAATTACAACTCTTAAAATAAGTAGAAATCCCTCCTTAAAATATCATTATAGATGTCACAAACTCAAGCTCTCACACCTCCTATGTGCTAATGACCTTTCTATGTTATGTGGAGCTGATCAATTTTTTTTTACATCCTCAATGAATTTACTAAATTCAATTCTTTAATTAACTCCATTACAAAGAAATTATAGGATTAGTGTAATAGAGCCTTTTCATATGGAGTAGGACTTCAACTAGCCATATGATAGTCGTATGTTGTATCATGTTTTATGGGTAGTTTAAGATGTGTTTAGTGGTTAAATTTAATTGATTAATGTGTGTTTAGGTTAGAATTATGTTAGTTAGTTAAATATTTGTGTCTTGAGAGTTTTGTAGGTTAGAGCACGCGTTTGAGCTTCAAGTTTATGTTTTTGAGGTGTCATGGCGTATTTGCTAGTGTTTTAGGGCAAATATAGAAGAACAGAGATTTGCAGAAGATTAAGATCTGAACCTAGACCCATGATCGTGGCCAATCGTGACAGAAGCAGATGCAGAGAAATATAATGCCACGATTATGGCCTATGCGACAAACAACGCACCCTATCATTCCGAACTTCATTTTTCGAGGACATTTCGGACCTTTGGAGCACATCAAAAGCCATAGAGTTGTCCTAATTAGAAACTTCTTCGAATTTGGGAAAGCTTCAACGGAGAGAAGAAGAAGAAGAGAGAGAAGAGGAAGAAGAGGAGAAAGGAAGCAGGTCTTCTGACATTGCTGCCTTCTCGGGTTGTCTGATCCAAATTCTTTCTCCTTTCCATCTTTATTTCCATTCAATTAATGTATGAGATGATAATGGATTGTATGATGATGGATCTTGGATTTTTAATGATGTTCTAACTTTTTCTTTGGGATTTTACCGTGATTCAATGTTCATATAGTCGTTTTTGTGTCAGTTTGATTGGATGTTATGATTAATTGCTAAACTTGCATATTTCGGTAAGAGGGTGTGTTGGGCCCCAAAAAATTTATTTATTTTATTTATTTATTAATTATTTGTACTTTTATTATTCTTACTTTTGCTTTAATTGTTTTAATATTTGTAGAGTTGAGTCTTTATTATTTTTAGTAAGTATTGAATGGGAATTAGGAATTAGAATTTGAATAAAGTGTTAGAATTAGGATTAAATTAGATTAATTAGTGGTAGGCTTGTTAGATGGAAGTGTAGAGACATATAAGACAAAAATGAGGGCAAAAGGGGAAAGCCCAAGTGAAGGAGGGGTATTTTTGGAAGAAATGATTAAAAAGCATTCTAGGAGTTAATGAATTAAAGGGAGGGAGAAGTGAGTGTCGTAGACACCAAAGAGAAGAAGAGTGAAAAACGTGAGCTAAGAAGAAAGAGAAAAAAAGAAAAGAAAGAATCGAAGGAAGCTTGAGGGGAAGAAGAAAGAAGAAGAAAAAGAAGAGAAATCAAGCATTTAAAGGTAAGTTATAACTTTTCTTATGTTAGATTCAAGAAAGGGAGTAAATGGAAGCTAGGGTTTGTGTTGGGAATAAAGGTAGAAAGAAGAGAAGAATGGGATTAAATGGATTTTGTGACTTCTAAGTTAGGGTTTTGGTTATTCTAGCTTAGATGACCTATGGGTAGGTTAGGTTTAAAGTTAATTTTAACTTTGCTTTGATTTTTAATTTTATGACCTTTCCTATGAATGTATTAATTGAATACAAATGTGTTTAATTGAAGGGAACCAAGGAAACCTCACTCAAGAGAGGGAGGAAGGACAATCTTGAACTTGGATTTTCGACTTTTTAGGTAGGTAATATTTTTATAGTTGTTGTGTGATGGGCATATGCCGTATGCGTGTGTATGTTGTTTAAATTGTGTACATGTTAAATGAAGGTGTATGATGAACTAGATATGTTTCCTTTGATATGGATGAAAAATATGAAACTATGAGGCTTTGATAAAAAGAAAGAAGCATAAGGATGCTATTTTTTGTGACTGAATATTTGAGCATAGATTTGTTGTGTTTGGGCAAGAGAGAACCTGTTTCGATTAGTCACGTGTACGCTGACCCTTAGCCTTCTCCCGGCTGCCCGCTTGAGGCCACGAGATCCTGAGAAATCAGACTCATTTTGTTTACGATAAACTTCGATTTATCCATTTTGTTAAGGAACTCTCGAGCCATTTGTGTGCATTTCATCATTAATTGTGACCATGATACATAATAAAGTGATATGGTTAATAGAATAATTCATAATGTGCTTTATGTGATGAACTTGGTTTATTATGAATTATGTGATAAATTTGCTAATGAAGTGGATTGCTTGGATTATATGTAATTATGCTTGTTGTATGGCTCGTTACCGATGGCTATAAACGTATTAGCCACTGAGTTGCTCACCCCACTTTCCCTCCTCAGGTGCAAATCAAGACAAGCGTCGAACCTTGCAAGGCATCGAAAAAACTCCAAGACTTTAGATACTTTTGCATTAAGTTAGTGACTAACTTTTTGGATAGCTTTACAAGCATATCAAACATTGAGCATTTCATGTATTTTGTACTTTGTGCTTAGATTGTGATGGATATGTTGATATGTAACTAAAGCTATGCATGAACATTTCATCTTGATTGGAAATGGGAATGAGAAGTCAAGTATTCTCCTTTTTCGTATGATTGTGCTACTTTGTTGGTAATGCATGATTTTGGGTATGATATTTGGGATGGAGATTTGAGTTTATGCATATTTCATCATTGTTGAGTTGCTGTTGGTGATGCTTTGGATGAGCTCATTGGAGATCTGCAATGGCGTATTGAATTGTTGAAGTTGAGAGTAGGTGCTGTAAGTTTATGGGCTGATAGGGTTAGTTTGTGTGTGTTGTGCTTGGAAGCAAATTTCTGGGCTGATGTGGATGGAATGGGAGTAGGTAGTTTTCTTGAGTGTTATAGAGGAGCTTCATAACTTTCCAATGGTGTATAATATGCTATTTTTGGTTGTGGTATCTGGAAGATGTGAGTTGTGGAAGATTGGTGAAAATGCTGCCAAAATAGCAAAAAGCAGACGGAAAAAAAGCAGACTGAAGAAAAGCAGACTGAAGAAAAGCAGATGGAAGAAAAGCAGAATGAAGTAAAGCAGACTGAAGAAAAGTAGACGGAAGAAAAGCAAACTGAAGAAAAGCAGACTGAAGAACAACAGACTGAAGAAAAGCAGACGGAAGGAAAAGTAGACACAAAAAGTAGACAGAAGAAAAGTGAGACAATACAGAAGTAAGATGATAGAATTGGCCTTCTAGTTCTACATAAAAGTTGTAGATCTCGAAGTCTTCTTTCCAATGGTCTATAAACGAAGTCAATCCGACATCTGTACCAAAAGTTATGGTGTTTTCACTGAGACATGTACATTACAAGTGAGGGCATAAACATGTTGGAGTCTTTTGGCAATAACTTCTTCTCTAGACCTCCAAATGACTTGGTTCTTAAACCATTGGTTTCGTAAGACTTTTCTCTACATCTCCTAAAAAAATAAAAGCTATATGAAGTGTATGCAGATAGATTTCGTGAAAGGAGTGATACGGGTACAGTGAGTATGTTCTTAACAGATATGAACTGGTGCTATTCCACTGATTACTTCGGTATTTGATGACTTTTGGAGTTTTGCCAATCCAAATTGAGCGTTTTTGATGACGTTAGAATCGTAAGACAGGGGGAACAAATGATCTGAAGAAGCAAATCCAAAATTCCAGTTGTAAGTCCCCAATTTTGATCAGCAAGTTGTTAGTATTGAGCCCTCCATGTTTTATGGTTTCGGAATGTTGGGCCTCGGAGACGGGGTCCAACATTGTTGCCTTTTAATGTTAGACCCCAGGTCCAGGTACCGGGTGGATTCTAACCACCAACTTCAGTACCGGGTGGATTCTAACTACCAACTTCAGTACCCCCATCAATTAGTATTGTCCTCTTTGGTCAAGGGTGAGGCCACTATTTGAACCCAAGACCTCAAGGTTTTGTTGTTTCTAGGAACACGCCTCTCACCATTGAGCCATGGTGGTTAGAATCCACCCGATACTCGGTACTGAAGTTGGTGGTTAGAATCCACCTGGTACCTGGACCTGGGGTCCAACAGGGTGAACTAAATAAAAATGATTAGGTTGGATTAATGAAAGTTGAGTGATCAAATATACTATGTGATTAATCGTATTGATTATTGTGCGGAGATCTTTCTCCGTGTAAGACCGGGTAGTTTATTAGAGGGCTTAAGATCTAATTAGAGTTGTGGGTCTTTTGTTAATTGAGAGATTGCAAATTCTATAATTCAATTAGGGTTTATGATTTAAGGTTCAATGATTATAACTCGAGAGAGAGTAATCCACCCTACGATAGTTTATAACCGACACCATAATAACGTATAAATGACTAAATTAGCATTGATGATGTAGCGGCCCCTTACCTCAGGGTACACACCGGGATGCCCGCAGGTCATTCTGGTACATATCCTACGATAAGGGTGAGCTACAAACAATCACTACAAACACTTCACATGGCATCATAA
>JANZLC010000007.1:6179029-6203207 GCA_026413385.1 Erythroxylum gracilipes | reverse complement strand
ATGTATCACTATGTATGTATATGTCTCTGTATCCTTTTTCGACTCTGACCTCTTATTTATAGTCTTCGTCTTCAACTGCTTCTTGATAACTGCTTCTTGATTCTTTAAAGAAACGGTTATTCGGTTGAGTCTCCTGATGCCTTCGTCTGCTTTTGCTTCCGTCTGATTTTTAGCGTCTGTGTCTTTCCGTCTGATTTTCGCTTTCGTCTGATTATTTACGTCTGTGTCCTTCCGTCTGATTTTTGCTTTCGTCTAATTATTTACAAAGCTTCCATCTGATTTTTACTTTCGTCTGATTTTTAGCTTTCGTCTGATTTTTTGCATCTGTGTCCTTCCGTCTGATTTTCGCTTTCGTTTGATTATTTGCATCTGTGTCCTTCCGTCTGATTTTTACAAAACTTCTTCGTTTTCTTTTCTTTCTTCTTTTTAGTTTTATCATCAAAATTATTAATCTCGTAAAGTCATTTGACTTAGCAAATACAAGTTCTAGGGATTGCTTAATTTGTAACTTCAAACGGTTGGTAATTGTTAGTTTATAAATGTGAGAACTATTAAATTGATAGTTGTTAACGTTTAAGAATTTAGGCTTGAAATTAGATCAAAGTGTAAACTCTAGGTTATCCTTAAAAGTTTTATATCAATTCCATGCAATTCATTCTCTTAATTTAATTTCATAATTTCACAACCTTTATACCATCTTGAATTTGGTTCTTTAATTTATTGTTTTAATCAAGTTATTACAATTATCAACTTTCTTATGAGATGACCTTGGGGCATCCACCATATACTACGGCAACATATTCCATGCCCTTTTTATTGATGGACTGCTTTGTCCTCTCCTCCATTGTTTGATGGTTTGAAGCCTCCTCATCTTTGGCTTCCACATCATCTACCTAACCTCTTACTATTTGGTCTCTTTGAGTGCTAAATTTTCTTTCATTCTCACTCAAAGTGAGCTTGGTTTGAAGAACATGTTCCAAGACCTCTTGCATACATCTTTTCCTTTCCTTCATATGCTTTAAATGAGTCTTTATGTTATCCAATAATCATAGCCTCCAAATCTTTTGTTTCTTTAATAGCTATTACAATATACTCAAATTTGAAAGTAAAGAATGAGGAATCTTCTCCATCATTTTAGTGTTAGTGATGGTTTCACCATTATTTCTAATTTGATTGGCTATGGTCATAACTCTTACAAAATAATCACTTATAATCTTATTCTCTTTTATATGTAAAGCTTCAAAATCACTTCTTAAAGATTGAAGATGTACCTTTACTACTTTCTACTCTTCTTTGCATGATACTTGGATCTTCTTTCATGCCTCCTTGAAGGTATCGAAGGTTGAGATTAACTAAAAGATCTCATCAACCATGACTTAAAAGAATAGGAAGAGAGCTTTCTTGTCTTGTTTCCTTGAACCCTTCAAGATATTCTTTTGATGTTAAAATAAAGTAGTCTCATTCTTTGGCTTAATATAGCCATTTTTTACAATCTCCCAAATATCAAATACTTGGAGTAAAGCCTTCATTTTTATGTTCCAATTATCATAGCCTCTTTTGGAAAACTTTTAAACTTATAGGGCCACATCACTTACCATCTTTTATCATAAAGATCTACAACCTTTGATAACACTTTATTATAAGGTGATTAGCTTCTAATGAAGATATAAAAAAAAAGAAGATTTAGAGTGAACACCTTACTAAAACAAAGAGAGGGTTTTGAAATTCTAAATAAGAACTTTAGTAAAAACTTAAAAATGACAAAAACACTTTTCATAGAAAAGAAACTCTTGTAGCTAGTGCTCAACTCATCTTATCTTAACTTATTGTTAAGAAAATGATGAGGACCCCATTTATACTACTTAAAAAACCTTCTAAAAAATTAATATCGAAGTTAAAAATACATTTGAATCTCATTGTTTACAATATAATACAACTTGAACCTAACATTTTTAAGCATTCAAATTAAACCCTAACATTTTTAAAAAGTTCAAAACATATCCTAAATAAATAGAAAATTTGATGGAGTTAACTAATGTGGAGTTATTCATTATTTTCTTACAATTAGATATTAGGACCCACTGTCATATGGAAAAATGAGAATCAATTGTCTAAAATTAAAAAAATCCATTTACATTTTTATCAATGCATATTTAATTTAATTAAAATATTCACAAAACCTATTCATCAATTAAAATATTAGCAATCCTACACTGTTGTTTTCTCCAAAAAGCCCTCTCTTTTCTGTTATTTAATCTTTCTGCCTTCGTCTCCACCTTTGCCTTCACCTCTGCTGCAACCACGTATTTATCGTTGTAACTTCCCTCTTAATTCCAAGTATGTCTCTAAAATGTATAAAATGTTTATTTTTATATAATCAGAAGGTAGAAATGATTGTAATTTTTTAGCTTCCCTGCCTTTCTATATGTCCAAGGACAAGTGATCACGAAGGTTGTCAATGGAAATTTGATTGTCAAGAATGCTAATGAGGGTAAGAACAACCAAATAGTGATTTTTATATGTGTTGTTGTGGACATTTTGTTAGTCTTCATAGTGGTTAACTATGTTCTTTATAAATATGTTCAAAAGACTCTTCCAAAAGTGAAGAAGAAGCATGTGCCAACAAAGATGAATGACAAACAAGACATTGTGTTTCTTTCTTTTTTTTTTTGGTAGAATTTGGTTAAAGTTTGATTCTTTAGGATGCCCAACTGTATGTGTAATTTTGTTTTGGAATTTGATAGGACTAAGCTATCTTGCTTTAAACTAATGAAGAATAGTAGAGATGGAAAAAATTAAAGTACCAATTTGGCTTTTACCCTACTAGAGTATTTGAGAATTGATAAGGACTATTCAACTTGGTAAATAGTGAAAAAGATTGTATTAGTTGCATTCATATTGGTACTGTAAATGTGAATGAATGTTAAAACTAAAGTCAAGTCAGTTTTATAAATGAATTTTGGCATGGAGTGTGATACCAGAAAGTGTACTGAATAGCTTTAGAATGCTATTGTTAGATCTTTTAAGTGGTATCAAAGAAGAATATAAAGACGGACCACGGGCGGGCTGGGTATATATTTTTTTAAAACATTAAAAGCAACATCGTTTTTGAAGTAACGGTTAGGTCATGGGCTGGGTTGGGCTATCCATTTTTGACCCATGGCCCACTCGTAGCCCGGTCAATCCGGGCCAAAATTAACATCATTGAACTTAAGGTATTTCTATAAACTATCTATATAATTGAGAAATATTTCTTTAAGATGTCTAGATACTAGAAGAGGAACGTCTAGATAAAGTGTCTCTAAACATATACTAAACTTTGGGTTTTCTTATCCTTTTCACCCATAAAAAAGGCACATTTCCTTAATCAATACATGAAGTTCAAAACTACTTTATATTTCAATATAAGCATGCTTGCCCAATTTAGAAAAAAAGTTCATGAAACATTTTCCTCTCACCAAGTGAATTTAATGTAGGAAAATCCCGGGAGGAACATCATATGTTCCAGCAGAAGAGATCAGCCATATGGATAATTTTTTCTTATACATGCATATGAAAAAGAAAAATAATTTTAATATAGGCTATACATGTTGAAATACAACAACCATTTAAACCCTTGGCATAGGAACCTTTTATCACAGTCATAGCACCTTTGGTAATAAATACAAACAAGTAAGATAGGCTCCAAAATTGTCAAGCACTGAATTATAGGATATGTAATGTTAAAAAAATTAAAAATAGATCACATTTAATATGTGCACCATAAGCTTGAACCAAATTTAGTTTTGAGATTGTGTGGAAAAGTATAATCACTTATCAACCACTACAAAGCCATTTTTGTTTAGTGTATCAATCACACTCCACAAATTTTCAGTATAATCAAGAGGTGTTATAGTTATTCAGTATCCACACCCATTGATTCTATGAGTGAAATGTCTAGTGCATTTTCTACATCTAAATATGCACACTGTCCTGCTTATAATAGACTAAATTAAGGCAAGATAATTTTCACTAATATGGAACATATATAATGATTTCGTAATTTGAAAAATTACAATATTAATAGAAGAAGCACTTTACCAACCTAGGTGAAGGATCATATAAAATTAAATTATAAAGCAACTACCTCCAAATCTTGGTCTAAAACATAAAATATTTATGCATTTTCCTATTGATAGTTTCCCAACTAAACTACAGTAACATATAAACATGGATATAGACATGGCTTCAAGATTTTAAATAATAATTCCTTCTTTCATTAAATGCCTTTGTTCTATTGAGATAAAATAGATTGGAGAAACAAATAATTTCATTTCAAACCATCCTAATTAAAAGTAACTATGATTTGTTAATAAGCAAATGAGTAGACTCCTCTCTTTTGAGAGTTCAAATTTGCATATCCATCTATAATTATACACATTTATCTTGTACAAAATCACAGCTAGGAAGAATGCAAAAGCTCATATTTGGAAGAGCATTAAAAATTAAGAAAAAATATAACATATTGGAAAAAATTTCAATCAAACATGAAAATAAAAAAGAGTGTTAAGAAAGAAAACATTAAATGCCTATTTCTTTCAAGTAATTTGGCATAGTATTGCCTTGTATTCTAATAAAAGACTTATAACTTAACGTAAATGTAAACAAAGCAGTTAAGTTTCAAAATTTTACTTTCACGACATCACCTTGCTGACTTCTAAGAAAGCTAGAGCTCAATGACAAAGATGTTTTAATGTTGCAAAGTAAAAAATAATTCACATTTTCCCAACATATTACAACAGCAATAATAATTAGTAAGAGTCCTGTTGAAATGTGGAGTTTGAAGAGACCTAGTAGTATGCAGTATTACCCCTACTTGATAGAGAAGTTGTTTCCAATGGACACACATGTAATGCAAAATAATGATAACAAAAATTATAAAAAAATACATACATATATATATATATATAATAAAAATATGTAATTCACTATATAATATATTGCATATAGAGCATGGTAAAGATTAACAAAAAGATAAAATAGGTAAATAAATACATAAACTAGAAAGTATAAGAATAAATCAAACCAACCATTACAAGGAGGTAATTAGAATAAGTAAGAAACTGCTTAGGCTAAATAATTAAGACTGAAGTATTACATAATTAATAAAATTAAGGCTAACTATAAAACAAAAGGCTCCTAGGAAAAAGTTTAAAATATATAAGAGAACAAGAAAGATCTCTTTAAATGAGATCTTTTATCCGTATCTTGGTATGCCAAAATTTTCTATTATGGGTCATATCTTCGGTAAGTTCCAATAAATTCATATCATTCTTGATCACATTCCCCCAATTCTTCTTAGGACTTCCTTTTTTCCTCTTACAGTCTCTAAGTACTATTTTCTCGCAAGTTCTCACTGGAGCATTAAGGTGTCTCTTTTTTACACCTCTGAACCACCTAAGCCTTGTATCTTTTAGTGTTCTTTAATACTGGTCACTTTTAATTTGTCTTTTACCAATACATTCTTGACCTTATCTCTTCTAGTAAAGTTACACTTCCAAGTGTAGCATCTTTATCTTTGTCACCATTAGCTTATGACAATGCACTTGTTTGTTAGGTCAATACTCTGCCCCATATAAAATAGCCGACCTAATTGCTAAACGATAGATTTTACCTTTAAGCTTAAGTGGTATCTTCTTGTCACATAAAACTATTGATACATTTCTTCATTTAAGTTACTCTGATATGATACGGTGGACTGTATCTTTATTGATCTCTCCATTGCTTTGGATGATAGTAAAGCACACTTTCTATCGTATAACTTTTGAACCAATCTTTTCTTCCACATCAGAAGCCACCTATGACCCAAAAAGTTACAATTTAAGTGCTCAGTCTTAGTTCTGTTCAATTTAAAACTCTTTGACTCTAAAGAATCCCTACAACATTCTAGCCTGATATTGTCATCCTCCTTTGTCTCATCCACTAAGACAATATCATCAACAAACAATATACACTTAGGCACATCCCCTTGAATATTCTTTATAAGTTCATCCATCACTACTGCAAATAAAAAATGGCTCAATAAAGAGCTATAGTGTAGCCCAATATGAGTAGAAACTTTCTATATCTCCTCCTATCATCCTTATTCTAGTTTTTGCCACTTCACACTATAAGAAACTGTGTGTTTGGCGACGAAAATTATCGATAGGATGTGAAGGCTTATCGTCAACAAGCGAATTTGCTGACGAAAATTACCGACCATATAAGTCATCAGAGAAACAGTCGACGATAATCTTTAACCGATGGAATAAAATATTCTGTCGATAATTTACCGACAAATAATTTTTTTCGTTGCTAAATATAGCAACAAAATTTTTAAGTCCATCAGTAACTTTATTGACGGAATATTTACTGGCAGACAAAGTATACTATAATCTAAGCATAATGCATTACAATATTTTTACTAAGCATAAGCATGCAACTGATACATTATTTTTACTAACATAATTACCAATAATATCTATAAGAGCAAAATCTTTTCCTAAAACATATATATGTAATCTATTTATACTTAAAATAACCTAAAACATTCATTTGAAACAAAAACTAACCATTTAATGGCTAGGACAATAGCATTGGTCAATTAAATCTATTACAAACTTGTGGTACATGTTATTAAAAGATCAACACAGAGGAATAAAGTGTATTAAACCTTGAATATTTTAAAAAATATACAAAATTAAAATATATTATGACATATTAACAAAGACTTAAATACTAGTAAACTAAATATGCAATATAATCTATAAAGGAAATAATTATGACCAATAGAAAGAGGAGAAGCCAACAATCTTACTTGCCAAAGAAAATTGATGTTCTTAATCATAGGAAGCTTATTCTGTCACCTTAAAATTTTCCTACATAAACAAATTCAAACATCAAAAAGCCAAGAACATCCATTTAAAATAACAAACTAACTTTTAAAGGGAAGAATAATAGTAACTCTAACCTTTTAGATAGGCAAATGTAATTATACATTTTCAAACAGATTGGCTTTTTTAAGTTAGAGGCTAAATTATCTGGATTAAGTTATTATTTGAAAGGTTTGTTAGATTAAATTAAATTGATTAAAAATTGAATTCAAGTATTTGAATGCCTTTCTAGTTGATGAATAATGCAATTGAGTAGATGATGGATAACCTTGATTTATCTAATATATTTGTTTCGTTTCCTTAAAATTGTCACCTATTTAAGTTAAGAGTAATTGATATTGATTTACTTGAGGACGAGCAAAAGCTTAAGTAGTTTTAGGTTTTCTAATCCATACCATTTCTATTACAAACTTTTATTTATTTACAAATTAATTATATTACAAACTTTTATTTATTTCAAGTTAGTAGTTTTAGGTTTTCTAATCCATACCATTTTCTTGAGGGATCAATTCATACTTACTACTATATTACTTGATAACGAAAGGTACACTTGCCTTTGTTATAGGTAATAAATACCTAATATGAAAATTTATAGCTAGATAGAGAAAATAATGATTTATTAATATGCACATTTACCACAAATAACATAAAAGTATATTTTGTAAAACATGTAATCTTATAAAACATAGTAAAGAAAACTACCTACCAATGTTTATGATACTAAAGGTTTGCATTACACCTTAATATTTCACAAAAGTTATAAAAAAACCCTTGTCCTTATCTATGATGTCACTTTTCAAAAGAAATGAAATATTTATATTTCATTGATGAGAACAAAAAATCGTCAAATGATACACAGATAATTACAAAAAACTCCAAAAATCATATGAGGTTGAAACCTCGGTCTAGTGGGATTTAGCGTAACTTAAGCCTGAGCAGTACTCATACCAAAATAAGCTCCAAAAGCATCCAATTGCTTAAGGATTTGTCAAATAGTGAGAAAGTTCAAAGCCATTAGACACTCAATCTCTCAATTGTTTACTCAATGATGGGTATCTTTTATTTGTAGTGATACAATTGAACCTTCACCTTCTTAGACAATATTTATTAGTTCTTCACCTTCTTAGACAAATTATCAACCAAATTACAATATAATGTTCAAATCATCAATTTCGAAAGCACAATATAATGTTCAAATTCTTAACAAAATCACAACATCAAGTTCAAATGCTCATCCAAATCACAACATAATTTTAAATTAATAATGAAATCATAATATAATGTTTATATCCTCAACCAAATCACAACTCAATGCTCAAACATGGTTCAATTTGTTGATTCACCATCATCAACATGAGATTTTGTTATAGTTATTTTTTCCCTTGTTTTGACAACTTATATCAAGATGTTATAATTTTAACTGGAAATCCTTTTTTTTTCTTAAATGTTGCTTTCTCCTTATATCAAGATGCTATAATTTATTTCTTTAATTATGTGTTCTTATCTCTTAACCAAAACTTTGCTTTTAAATAAGAAAACCGATGATTGTCAATCTATTACAAATATATAATCTAACTACAACTGATGCTTATTCTATAATCTAAACATAATGCATTACAAAAATATCAATGTATGGGTTTTCTAACTCAACCGATGATTAAACCAGTACCTTAACCCAGTAAAAAACGTAAACCAATGATTACCCATACAATCAAACCACAAACAAAACCCAAATGATCAAAACAGTACATAAAACCCACTTACCTCAACTGATGATTAAACGAAGACATAGAAGGAAGAAAGGAATGGAAGCACGTGAAGGAAGAAGGGAATCGAAGCACGCGCAGACACAGAATGAAGACATAGAAGGGAATCGAAGGACGCAAAGGAAGAAGATGGACGCAAAAGGAAGAAGATGGATGGAGAGAAGGGAACCGAAGCACTCATGGATGGCAACAGAGAACCAACAACAGAAGAGAAAACGAAAGAGAGGAGCAAATGAGCATCAACAGGGGGTTTCATGGGTAGGTTAAACGCTTAACCAAAATGTTTTCAATTTATTAAAAATGTTAAAGTCGAAGCTAACGACGGTGTTTAGGTTTTACTTTTTTACAGAAGGAATAACTCTTCTATCGGTAAATCATCGACAGAATCTAGTCCTGTCAGTACACCCCAATGCTTATTTTTGCCGCGTACCATTCCCGATAAATTTACCAACGAAAATGGTTATTCCATCGCTATATTCTGTTGAAAATTTTGTTGGGATAATTTTCCTCTATCTTTACCAACAGAAAATTTGTTCGTCGCTAAATGCCATTTTTTCGACAATTTTACTGACATGCATTATTTTCCATCGTTGATTGTCTATAATATTTTTTCTATCAGTAATTTGTAATTTTCTTACAATGTCATACATATCATTAATAACACGCATATAGGTCAAAAGAACTTCCTCAACCTCTAAACACCTTAACAAGATTTTCCAAGGTGCACTGTCATATGTCTTCTTTGAATCAATAAAAACCAAGTGCATATTATTTGTATTTCTTTGTAATATTCTATTAATCTTTTTAGGAGATGTACAACTTTTGACATAAACCTCCTGGCATGAAATCAAACTAGTTATTCAAGATGGGAGACTTTATCACCTCAAAGTGCTTAATTTCATTTTGTAGCAACAGAACAAAAGATTCTTCTACATAACTTGCTACTCAATAATGCACAGAGTTGTTTAGATGTAACTTTAAGGCTAGATAAACATGACACCACAAACCTACAAGTTTCTGAGCTTCATTGACAACCCGAGGTACAAGTGTTGACAAAAGCTTCTCAGATATAAAATTTCAACAATTCTTCCTTGAAATAGTTGCAAATTTCTCACCAAATTTGCATTATAAATATCACATATTTCTAAGAAAAAAATTATTTGATCTCACCGTATAAATAATCAACAACAATAAAATGAACTTTCAACTCTTGCTTGTTTTTTAAGTGAGGCCAAATTTTGCGTCACTAGTTTGGCCTCTCAGTTATACCACCGTATTTGTAATCATGGCATCAAATTTTAGAGCCAAATCAATTTATAATCAAGATGACATCAACAATTCTGTTCATATTCATTAACTCAGCGTTCAAAGTGTAAGCCTCTGAATTAGCTGGACAGAGGGGATATGATTTAATCCATTCAAAACTTTGATTGTGATCTAAAACTTAGCGCACACAGAAATTTGGTAACTGGATTCATAATGAAACCTAGAAACTTTTTCACCCGAAAGCCACTTTTAGCAATCCACCAACACCAAGTGCAAGATCAAGCTTCAAAGAGCCTGTAGATATGACAAGTGCACGTTGATAGCTGAAAAATCGTTGCAAGGACAAGTTAGACTTTCCATTAAATTCACTGGAAAGTTGGGTGAGGGCTTTATGGACTGCAGTTTCTTTCTCATTTGCTTTGAAATTGCTATCATCCTTATCATATTCAGAATCCAACACTTCAACAATAAACAACAAAAGTTGCCGCTTTTACTATAAACGAGTCTCTATACAGCAGAACCCAAGATGTTTCCTTACTTGAAGACGGAAAAAAGGGGATACTCAACTCAAAACGAGCGAACCCATCACTTCTTCCATTCTATCGGAACCAATAAGCTTTATTAAGAAAAGCTTTATTAACATCTACTCTGGTTATTTTTCAATTAGACTGTGTATATATAGAGGTAGACAGGCCTGAGTTAGGAAAGGGAGGGAAGAGGAGGATCGTAACCTTTGTAAACCTTCCCAGGAAATAGAACGATGCATCGATGTAAACAAGTGGGGGATCCCACGTAAATATCTCTCTCTCTCTCTCTCTCTCTCTCTCTATATTCGCCGCTTTTTCTTAAATTTCTCATAAAAATAATATTACTCAGAAAAAAGAAAGCAAAAAGAATAAGAGATACATTGTTTGGTAGAAAAAGAGACAATAAGTTTTTTTTTTTGGTAAAAAAGAGACAATAAGTTGCTAAAACAGAAGCAGAAAAACTAAAATGTGAAAAAACTAGTAGATGCAAGATGAGAGTAGTGTCGAGAAATCTTGGGTTTGCTATATTTCAATGTTATTTATCCATTATATATATTAGAAAATATGGTAAATTAATTAAATTAATAATTATATTTATTTTTAATTAAAATCATAATATATTGACGTGAAAATTGAAATTCATACGTCATCATCATGGCAAAGATGTTAGGTGATGTGTCATGCTATTTCAATAATGTTTTACATCAGGCTATTTTTGTAAAAAATTAGAAGTTATGGCGTTTTATTGCCACTTATTAAAGTTTTAGTTAAAATTGGAAAATTTTATAAAGTTTGAAATTTTTTTGACCTTAAAAAGAAACTAATATCCTAATAAGTTCATAAATATATGCCAATATGATATTGATGGAGGACCATCAAACAAAGCCTTGGAAGATATGTCCAACATGGGCTTTGAAGCCCAAGAAGAAGAACCGACCATGAAGGATGATGAGTTAAAAGAAGTTGGCCTCAACATTCTCCTACAATACCAAGCTTTATGGAAACCTTTTGGGGACTCAAAAGTCTTGGTCTAAGTTGATGATCTTGAAGCCCAAATGGAGCCTATAGGAGAGAAGGCTCTTGGCCCAAATCAAGTCACATGTTGTCCTATAACTTGACTTGGTCAATAGAAGGTATAATATTTCAACCTACGGTATGTTTTCAATAAGAGCAATTCATTGCTCATAAGTTTCCTATTTAATGTGTTTAATTCTTATTTAGTATGTTTTAATTCATATCGTTAATTTTCCACATTAATACATTTATAGTGGACAATTATGGACATTTTTTTTTGTTATGAATGTTTCATTAAGAGCCTATTAGGAGGTGAGAAACTGAATCATATAGTTCTCCACCTTCCTTTTAGCTAAATTTCCTATTTAAGTCATGTTTTGTTTCCTTTTGAAGGGGAATTTTTATGAATGAAAAATCTTGAGAATTATTCTCAAATTTATAGTCAATTTGCTCTTGGGTTGCTATTTACTGAAAATACAACAAGGGTTTGTTAGTTTTCCCAAAACTTCCACTTTTTTTTCAATTTTCTTCTTCCTTTCCCAAAACAGTTTCATTCCTGACCTATTTCACCATCTCATCCATAACTTTTCACACACACATCAAAATTCGAAACTTCCTTCACCAAAGTTGTAGCGGACTTCTTTCTCTACAATTTTTCCTTTAGAACCATCCCCAAATTCCATGTCGTTTGTCCGCAAATTCCAAAACAAACTGCTACTAATTCTTTATCCGAAAAACGCAAAAACTTTCACTTATCATCACCCATCACCTCTAGCCAAATACGACCACACGCCATCAAATTTTGGTATCAGAGCCCACGTTGCGATCCTACATCAAGTCATGTCGACGTCCCCACCCAAAAATATACCCAGTCCCCAACATACATCCAAACACCCAATCAATCCGACTCCCCAAGACGTTGATGCTCTTAATGCCACCATTGAAGCCCTACGCCTAGAACTTGCAGCCTCCAAAGCCAAAGAAAGAGCCTATCAATCCATAAAACAACCAACATCATCAAGCCAAAATCTAAATCCTCCCCCTTTCCCAATCTTAAGTCATTTCCCAAGAAATTACACACCCGAAATCCCAATTAGGTTCGACCCTAATGCCACCTTTGAAGAGTCGTTTGATTTGGAGAATGAGGAAGTTTTTGATGAATTTGGAGAGACCTCTCACACCAATATAGGAGGATCGAATTTAGGAGGGAGAGGAGAGACAAGGCTGCAAGCTCGAAGAGGTAGACCGATTATTCCACAACACTCACAAAATGACAACATGTTTAATTTCAAATTAGACATACCGAAGTTTTTTGGAAAGCTTGATGCGGAGGCTTTCAAAGATTGGGTCTATAGTGTAGAGAGGGCTTTTGAATTGAAAGAAGTTGATGTGGAGAGAAAAATGAAGATAGTAGCTCTAAAATTGAATGGTTATGCTGCACAATGGTGGGACAATTTGCAGAAAAGAAGAGTGAGAGAAGGAAGGCCACGTTATTAAACATGGCAGCAAATGAAACATGAAATGGAGGAGACTTTTATGCTGCCCCAATAGAGGCAAAGGCTTCTTGATCGGTTGTTTAGCACCTATTTGGTTCAGCTTTTGGAGGCTCCAAAAGCACTTTTTTCTACAGCAAAAGTCATTTTAAGGAAAAAAAATGAATGTTTGACTGTAAACTTCAAAAGCACTTTTAAAGTAGAAATAGATTTTTTAAAAGCTAAAATAAAACTTTTTCAAAAGCTCAAATTTGGAGCTTTTCATAAAAGCCCCAAATTTTAGTTTTTTCGGGTAGTCATTTTCGCGTCACTAACATATATATCGAAAGTTATAATGTTGTTCTGTTTCTTTTGTTTTCTTTTGTTTATAAAAATTCATCTCTCAAACACGCAGAACGCATCTTCTCAAGACACCCACAATCAACTCACAGGTTAGTTCAAATGATATTTCTTGTTATTTTCCACCTCCTCGAATGCTATTTTAACAAGTCTGTATTCGTCTGGTCTGCGTTTAACGAACGCAGACGACGTCTACCTTGGTCTGCATTTGTTGAACGCAGACGTTAACATCTGCATTTAATGCAGAGTTTCGTCTGTGTTGTTAAATGCAGACAATGTTTTTCAATGAATTCCATGTAATTCCATGTAACTACGGTCTTGTTTTGTATTACCCATTTGTGAGCACACTGAGGCTATTGACAGCATTGTGACTTCATATTATCCAGTACATGAAGAGCTTCTGTAGGCAGCCTTGCAATCTTTTTTTTTGGTATCTTATATTGGCCTCTTGAATTTTCTAATAGTGTGATTCCATCAAACCCGTGAGTGAAGATACTAGTCCCTTAAAATAGTTATCTAGTTATTTTACGTGCACTCAATGATTCAAAGTAGGCATGTAAAAATTGTTTTTAAATATAGGCTGAACGTAATACATTGTGAGTAATTTGAATTTGAGATAGAAACTCCTTATGAAGTGTTTCTCTTTCTTTACTTCTATACGTGTATAAACTTCCATAGTCATTGTTATGGTTTTAATGTTGAGTTCACAAAAGATTTAGTGCTTATTATGCTTTTGTCTATGTCATTTTGGTTATACTTTTATATTTTCTTAAACTTGTTAAATTCATTGTTATATGTAGTGGGGATTTTGTTGTGGATAGAAAATGTCAATACCAAGCCAAGATATTCAAGGTAGGGATAAATTGAAAAAAGGGATTAAAGTAGAGTGGAATGATAGAACTCTTGAAATTTTAATCAAAATTTTTATGGAAGAGACATTAGTTGGAAATCGACCAAATGGTCATTTTAACAAGATTGGATGGAAAAATATAGTTTCAAAGTTTTCTCATGAAACTAAGAAGAACTATGAATACAAATAATTTAAGAATAAATGGGATGGATTAAAAAAAGATTGGCAGCTTTGGACAAATTTAGTAGGTAAGGAAACTGGACTAGGATTGGATCCTACTAATCAAACTATTGATGCAAGTGACGAATGGTGGGAAAAGAAATTCAAGATAAGCATTTAAGCTTTAGATTTATAATGTCCTAATGTTACTTGATAGTTTAATAAATTAAACAATATTATTGTAGGAAAATCCTGAGGCTTCCAAATTTCGAACTAAAGGTTTGAAACATATTGAACAGCTGAATATTTTATTTAAAGATGTTGTAGCTATAGGAGAAGGAGCTTGGGCACCTTCTTCAGGTTTTGTACCAAATGATGTTTATGTGGCGTGTAGAGAAAGCCTAGTTGATACCGATCTTGACGATAACCTTTTTGAAGACTTTGTTGTCAATCCAGAAATTGGAAATATTAATAATTAGATTGGTGAATCAACTCCAACTTTAGGAACTTCTACAAAAGGAAAGGGGAAAAAAAGAAAGAAACATGATACTAGAACAGGGTCATCAAAAAGGTTATGTAAACATTTGGACCGTATATGTGATGCACTAGAGAGTAGAACTTCAATGAGCTCTATTAAAAGAGATGAACTTGGTTATAGTATTTATGAGGTGGTGAACATCTTACGAAGTATAAATAAAATAGAAAGTATAAATGAAATAGAAAGGGGAGGTGAACTGTTTATGTTAGCTACCAAATTATTTTTGAAGAAGGAAAATAGAGAGATGTTTGTTGCGCTTAGGATGTTGATCTTCAAATCGAATGGCTTAAGAAAATGAAATGATTGTGATTTTTGTAATAAATTAGACATGTATTTGGTTACTAATATTGGACTACTTGTAATGTGTTGTATTGGATTTCCATTTGGTTAATTTTGTTGTAATGAATTAAATTGTACTTTATTATTATTGTGTTATGATTATTGCTATATTACCTTGTTATAAAATAAGCTTATTATTTATTATATATATATATATTGATACAGATGTCATCTTCTGATAATGATTCTGATAATAATCATGAATATAATGAAGAGATTGAAGAAGAAATTTTGCATATGGTTCAAACTGAAGTAGCACTAACCATAGACCATTTTATTAAATATTATATTAAAAACTATGTAGAACATCCCCTCACACTGGATGGATGTTTGTAATGGAAATACTTAATGGCGATAGAGATAGATGTCATCAACAATTTAGAAAGGAAAATGATGTTTTTTATCAAATTATGTAAATTATTGAATGAGTCATATGGATTAAAGAAAGGTACAAAAGTAACAATAGAAGAGGTTGTAGCTATGTTTTTTATCACTTTATGTCATGAACTTTGTAATAGAATAGTTCAAGAAAGATTTCAACATTCTGGTGAGACAATTTCTAGATGATTTGAAATAGTATTAAAGGTCGTTTCACGTATGTCGATTGATTTTATAAAACCAAAAGATCCAACTTTTAGAGAAATTCCAAGCAAAATTAAAGATGATAGAAAGTATTGGCCATATTTTAAAGATTGTGTTGGAGCAATTGATGGAACTCATATACCAGTTGTAGTTCTTAAGTCTAATCAAATAAAATATATTGGTAGAAAAGGCATTCCTACGCAAAATGTAATGGTTGCATATGATTTTGATATGTGCTTTACTTTTGCTTGAGCTGGTTGGGAAGGCACGACACATGATGCTCGAATTTTTATGGAGGCTTTGCTTAATGATAGATTACACCATCATCTACCTAGAGGTTTGTGAATTAAAACTTTATACATTTTTATTTTATTTTGTTTATTCTTAATAATTCACTACTTCTTTATTCATTTTTTTAAATTTGGAATGTAGGAAAACATTATTTGGTAGATGCAGGACATCCTCACATGCAAAGTTATTTAGGATCATACAAAGATGAGAGATATCATCTTCCTGATTTTCGACGTGCTGGTCTTCTAAAAGGAAAGAAAAAAATATTCAATCATGCGCATTCTTCTTTAAAATGCACAATCGAACGAACATTTGACGTTTGAAAAAATAGGTGAAAAATATACGTAAAATGCCTAGTTTTCCTTTTCCAAAGCAGGTTACAATTGTAATTGCTTCAATGGCTATTCATAATTTTATAAGGTTAAATGCTTAAAAGGATGAAGAGTTTTCTCCTTATGGTGAAGATGATGAATTACTTCCTACAAATGAAGAAATCATTGATAATGAAGACGTTGAAGAAAATCATTTAGACGAGCCACAAAATAATGAGATGAATGATGCGAGAGAACATATTGCAAATTGTCTTGTACTGCAATAAAATGGATAATTTATTATGTATTTAACTATTTACTCAACTTAAATATTTATTTTAGGATTTATATAATTTTTGTGGTTATTTTTTGGCTATTTTTTAATATTAATTTTAATATTAATTTTACTTATGTTATAATCCATATAAAAAATTTGATTAGATATATTTTTATTTATATTTCATATGGTTAAAAATTATATAATAATTAATATATTGTGCTTTGCATATTGTGTAATATACTTTAAATAATATTTATATGCATAAATAACTTTTTATTACAAAATAAAATATATTTAAAATCAAAAGTACTTTTTTATTTTTATGTTGCCAAACAGTCTACTGTATGAAGCTCTTTCAAAAAAGCTCTTTTTTAAATGACAGTCAAACAGTCAACTAGTTTTATAGAAAAGATTTTCTCATAAAAGATCTACAAAAGAAAAGCTCTACTGGCCATCTACTCTAGTTAAAGATGTGAAACTTCGCTAGGTTACCTATCAAACTAATTCGAGTTTGTGAGATAATTGCTTAATTGTATAAATGAGCTTTAGCACAATTGGTAAAGTTGCTCATTTATATCACAAGATTACAGGTTCAAGTTACAGAAACAGTTTCTTTGTAAAAAGTCAAAAGAAAAGTTGTGTACATTTATGACTTTCCCTAAATTTCCCTAAAATATGGAGTCTTATGCACTAAATACTTTGACTTTTAAATTTTCTTGATACAATGTCATTTTTGGGTGGAAGAAGCATAAAATGAATTCAGAAATAGGAGAATTTGTAAAATAGTTAAGGTCACAACTCTTTGTAAAAATACAAATGGCAGGTTACATATATCATAACCCGAGCCTTATGCACCAGATATGTTGACCTTTTTTTAAAGAGGATATGAATGGTAAAAGAATGTGGGGTATTTATTTCACTAATTGATTGTTATAAATGGTAAGTTATAAATTTATATTTACTGGCTTCTTATTTCAATTTTATATGACAGCTTTACATGTGTTATGTAAGTTTCAATATATATGTGTTTTGTATCACTTGTCAAAGACTTTTCATTGGTTTTCCTATAATATATAAATTTATACGATTTTCCTTAAAAGAATAAGTAAGTAATTGTCAATTTTAATTATAAAATTACATTTATACTAAAATTTATATATTTTTCGATGGATATCTATTAAAAAATAGCATAAAGTGCAACAAGTGGCTGTATAGTCGTATTTGAATTCTAAATATGTCAGTTGACTGTAGTTCCATAGCCACAGCCCACATGATCATACACTCTGTATAATTGAAGTGAATAAGCTTGGCGCCATCTGTAAGACTTTTTAAGTTACTTATGAGATGATGAAACCATATGCTTTAATTTCAGAGAGCTTCATCTTTCCTCACACACACAAATAAAAGGTCTTCCGTGCCTTCCTTAATCTTCTGAAGCTATTTAAAATAAGCTTTATAATGTCTGATAAGCAACATCAGAATCTGCCTATTTCTCACGCTATTACATTAAGATTTATCAATTTCTTCAGTGATGTTCATCCAAGAGCATGCGTGTATGCTGTTTCTTGCAGCTTTCAACTCACAATAACTAGTTTCTATAGTCTTTAACTATAGAGTTTGGAAAATATTCACGTGTCATTTTAGTTGATAAAGCGATTTGTTTCTGGAAAGCAAATGGATAAAAGAAAAGTGAAAATTGTTGTTTTTGTGATATTTAGCCAAAAGAAAAATAATTTGGATCTCTTCAACTTAGGTAAGTTATTCAATAAATTTTATACCTAAAGGGAATGCCTGTTTGGATGGGCTTATATCAGTAGAGCTTTTGTCAGTAGAATTTTTATCAGAAAAGTTTTTTTAAAAAGCCAGTTGACTGTTTGGCTGTCAATTAAAAATACAACGTTTTTGAAAGAGCTTCATACAGTAGATTATTTGGCAACATAAAAATAAAAAGAACTTTTATTAATTTTAACTATATTTTATTTTGTAATAAAAATTATTTATGCATATAAATATTATTTAAAATATATTAAACAATATGCAAAGCACAATATATTAATTATTATATAATTTTAAACCATATGAAACATAAATAAAAACATATCTAATAAAATCTTTTATATGGATTATAACATAAGTAAAACTAATATCAAAAATAAATATTAATACATATAAAAAGCCAAATAATATTATATAATTCCCAAAATAAACGTAAAGATGAGTTTGTGAGTATTGTGAGAATTATGTATAAAACATAAGGGCAAAAGAGACTAAAAAATAGACTCATTAATTAATCTAAAAAATTTACTAAAAAAGTACTTTTTTTTAAAAGCTCCAGATTTGAGCTTCTTAAAAAGTTGTATTTTAGCTGCCAAAAAAGATATATCTACTAAAAAAGAACCTTTTCATTTTATAATCAAACACTCATTTAAAAAAAAAGCTTTTACGGTGAAAAAAAATACTTATTTACTTTCCAAAGCTCAACCAAATAGACACTTACGGCTTGTTTGGTAGGAGGGAATGGGAAGGAATTCCATTCCTACCATATTCTTCGGTAGTTATTAAACCCGTGTTTGGTTTAAAGTAAACACAGAATACCCATTCTATGTCAATACGTATTCTGCGTTTTAAAGAATACCTAAACCCGACTAAAACCTACTTTTACTTAATCGACAAATCCGTAATCTTTCTTCTACATCTAAGCTTGTTCCTTTTTACAAACCTATCCTTACAAGCCTCCTCCGGAAACTTGTTTTTCTTCTTCAACAGCTGAAATATCTTGGAGCCTCTCTTCGGAAGTTCTTCCTCTTCTCCGCGAAAGTTCTTCCTCGTCTTGACGTTCCAGCGTTCTACCACCAGATTGTAGGTAAGTTATTTGTATTGTTTCGATTGGGTAATGGGTTTCGATTGAATGAGGGATATTACATTTCATGTGGGTATTTATCTGGGTATTTCCGATGAATTGCATATGGGTAATTTGTTTGGGTTTTTTTTCGTGTAGGTATTTCCAATGGGTTTCGTGTTCTTCTCCTTCTAATCTGGGTATTTCCAATGGAGTGTGAACTATTCACGCTGAACTGTTCAGCGTGAACTGTTCACTGAACAGTAGCGTGAACTGTTCACGCTGAACAATTCACGCTCCATATTCTCAGACGTTCAAGTTATATGTTTTATTAATGGAGCGTGAATTGTTCAGCAATTTATTAACTATTTCTTCATTATTAAAATAGAGGCTTATTCTCATCCATCACTTTCTGATTGTTCTATTATCTTTTTGAGAGTCATTTTAGCTAGCTAGCACTTTTAAGCTAGTTCTTATCTTGCAACTCGCAAGAGAAACACAAACTGATTCCCAAATCCACGCCAAAAAGCTTCATAAGGTTCACTTCAGTGTCTATCTTTTCTTTTTAAATATTTTTTGTGAGGTCTGGAGGTGACAAACTGAGATTATTATTTAAGCAAAGAATGATTAAGAGAGCTTGTCAAAACTACCGCTATGTCTTCTTCATCCAATATGATCTGCTGTGTTTTTTCTACAGGGTTCATCCTCTCAGTTTCTTCGTCGGCTCTCACATCAAGAGAGCTTGTCAAAACTACCGCTCCATCAAGGGTCCTCATTTCTGCCAAATAGCATTCCCTAGCAGTTCTTTGTTGTCCCCTGACGATACCGACTCCATCGGGTGTTGGGAATTTCATTGCTTGATAGTAGGTTGAGACAACCGCTAGGAGGGCATTTTGGGTGGCTTTTCCAATGATCGCATTATACGGTCCCACAAATTTCACAACCAAGAATTCGACATTCTTCTCTATTTGACACGGCCTTTGTCCGAACTTCACGTTCAGGAAGACTCGGGCGAATGGGTAGGCTGATGCTCCCGTTATCCCTTTGATGGGCTCCTCTATTGGTAGTAGGCGCTCTTCCGGTATCTCCATCTGCTTAAACGCATCGTAGTACAGTAGGCCGACCGAGCTACCCGTGTCAATCATTACTCGTTTGACCGCGCTACCATCCATATTCAAAGTGACCACTAATGCATCATCATGAGGGCAGCTAACACCTTCCAGATCAGACTTGTCAAACGAGATCACCTCATCATTCTGCTTCTTTTTCTTTGCTGATAAATCTTCAACGGTCTGCCTGGCATACTGTTTTCTTCCTCTGACGGTGGATCCTCCTGCTGCACTACCACCAGAAATCATGTTTATGACCCTAACCGGTCGGTAGTCCTGCGGTCCGACGTTTCGGCCACTTCTTGAACCGAACTGTCCTCTCGTGTCGGGTCGGTTTGAATTTCTACTAGGCCCCACTCTATCGTTCGTGTTATTTTGCTTCCAAGGTCTTCGCCAGTTGTCAGGCTGATCGTACCTACCCTCATTATCCCGGTCGGCATTTTGGCCGAACCTTAAAAATCTACCCATCCTTCCTCTTTGGATAAGGGATTCGATTTCTCGCTTTAAATCCCAACAATCCTCCGTGTCATGACCTACATCTTTATGGAAATGACAATATAAGATCGAGTCCCTTTTCTTAAGGGGAGTTCTCAACTTACTGGGTTCTCGGAGGGGTTCCCCTTCTGCTCTCGCGGCTGCTAGTTCTTCAGCGTATTGCCTGTTGAGCGGGGTGAAGGGTTCTCGTCGTTGATCCCTTCGGTCGGTCAGCTTCCTCCAGCTTGACGGATCTTTCTGTCGCTTGTGTGGCTCGTCCGTTCTGCCACCTGGCTAGCGGTCATCTGCCCTACGTTTTGTGTTTTTCAACACTTCCTCGAGCTGGATATACTTGTCCGCTCGATTTCTTGTCTCTTGAATAGATTTGGGCTGATCGAGGTCCAATGACTTCTTGAACTCTTCATCCCTCGTGTTGCTCATAAGGGCAGCCAACATGGATGAGCAAGTGAGGTCAGGAACTTCAACGGCTTCATTGTTGAACCGAGTGATGAACTCCCGTAAACTTTCATTCCTTCCCTGGGTCAACTGCATCACTTCCAAGGCAGTCTTCTGTGGCCGTTTACTTGTAGCAAACTGGTTGAGGAACAGCAGCTTGAAATCCTCAAAACAGGTGATGCAGTGTGGGGGTAAATTGGTAAACCATCTCCGGGCTCCTTCTTGAAAGGCTGTACAAAAAGCCTTACACTGAATGGAATCAGGGATGCAATGCAGGTTCATCATCGCTTGAAAGTACTGAAGGTAGTCGAGGGGATCGGTCTTTTCGGTGTGTTTTTCAGGCGTTGGTATCTTCGTACTGACCGCTAGAAGGCTACCCAGGATCTCCGGAATGAAAGGAGAGTTGTATTGTGTTGGTGGCTGATCCTGGAGGGAATTCATGGCCATGTGGATTCGGTCGTCCACGATTTTCTCGAGAGTTTCAGCAAAGTGGCGATCGGCTATTGTACCTGTCTGCTGAGCGGGGGTTTGTTTGTTGTTGTTCCATCTGAGAATGTAGGATCTGACGAATCAATAGATCTGCCGCTTCCCCTATTTACCTTTGGGTGAGGGAGCTTTGTTGTGGTGCAGGAGGGTTTGTGTTTAGTGGGTGTTAAAGAGTATGTGAATGGTTTCCAACGTTACCCTCCAGGGTTACGCTCTGCGCTTCTTGATCTCGATTTTGAGGTTGTGGTTGGTCATTTGGATGTGAAGATTGTGTTTGGTTATTTGGATTTACTGGGGGTAGTTCTTCCGCACTAGGGTGTTGAGTGATAGGTGACGGATGGATCTGGGGATCAGGATGCGGCAGCGGAAGGGCGGCAGGAAACTGCAAGCCCATTCGTTGTAATTCAAGTGCTGCGACAGCGGTTACATCAGGATTTGCTGCTGCCGCCTGACTGATTTGAGTGTTTCTCGACGTGGTGCCCTGACGTCCAGCCCCACGGTGGGCGCCAAATGGTTCAGTCTGATTTTGCTGGGGCTGAACGCTATTGCTTGGATCCATAAGTTCAGTGAATTGTGACTGTGAAATACCTGCAAAAACACTAGAAGGCACACTGGAGATTAATCTCCGGTCCGCCCCTTCGATGCTTAAGTCAGCTTTTGTAATAGTGTGCGGCTGTGAGTGAAGAGAGGGAGAATGAATTCAGAGCCTCCCAGGGTTACCTGCGGTAGTGACCTTATATAGTGAAGGCTTACCAGGCTATTCTCATCTGTGAATGGGCCGATCGGCCCATATGCCACTCTGGGGTTAGACCTGGGCCTAGGATGACCGACCCGACCAAGTACAATACGAATTGATTATCTGGGCTTTCTGTGTATGGAATTTTGATTTTTGGGATTGTGATTGTAGGAGGTTGGACTATTAAATTCGGTTGCTCCCTTGGGTGGAAGCATCGTAGGTGTTTCTTCTTAACATTGTTTAGGTATGGATTGCCATTAGAATTGCTTCATTTCAAATTGTGACTCTTTGTCCTTGTGATTGATGATTTTCATAGATTTCGGATGCTTGAATTTGGTAATTATATGACTGCATGTAGATATTTGTCTTCAGTTTATCTGGTTTGCATCTGACTACATTGAATTATACGAGCTTTCCTGAATCCTGTACTGTTTAACAGTGGTTATTAATAATTTGTTTCGTGTCTAATGAAAATTTGGATGATAATGTGAAGCCAAGTTTAGTTCAATTAGCATTTGTCTTCCTAGTATGAATCCCCCATGCTTTCACTTTAACGGGGAAAGTTTCGATGGTCTTGTAAAAACAGACCGTTGATTTTTACCTATAATTCTTTCACGTCACCACTTGTAACCAACCACACAAACAATTACAAAATATCTTTTATGTATTAGCAAAAGTAACGAAACCATTCCATTTTGTCGCTGAGATCCATGCAACAAAATGGAAAATGAAAAGTACAATCAACTTGTTGGATAATGAGTCCTTAATTTCCATTAGATCATTTCAAAACTCGAGATAACAAATGGACAATCATATCTTGTACCAATAATGTTAGCTGAAAAAAATTTGTTTGTCCTCTTCTTTTGTCCCATTCAGAGTATATCATGTGAATATATTTTCATGCAGAATATTCTTGAATGACGGCATGAATGTCCGTCCATTATGCTCAGTATCGTCTATTATTTCCAGCAGTCCCTTTTGCACCAGCTAGGACTGGGAGGCAGTTATTGTATTAAATAATTCCTACCCATCTCAGCTAAGCGGCATTACATTCTATGTAACCAGTCCTAGGATGTCCTCTTCTGTCGTAGGAGTTCATGGACTGTGTTCTTTGGAATACAAAAGTCATATGCACAGAGCAGTATTGTGCTTTTTTTCCATGTAAAGAAAGGACCTTAATCACGCGTTTGGACTTGAAGCATCACTCAAAGCAATGTTAAAGCTAGCGAGAGCAGCCTTCTCTGTCCAAGACCCTCTGAAACTCCTCTTACTATCAGCAAAGACCAAAAACCTGAAAATTGGAAAAATTGTGCATGCCCGTTTGATTGTGTCGAGTCCAACTTCCGAAGAGAACACATATGAAGCCAACTCTTTGATAAATTTTTACTCCAAGTGCTGCGAGGTCTGGAATG
>JANZLC010000007.1:6135955-6150149 GCA_026413385.1 Erythroxylum gracilipes | reverse complement strand
ATAATAATCCAGTACTGTAAAAGTCGAGAAGTACATAAATAATAAACATTTAAACATGGCTTTGATAACATGTTTCTTTGTGAAAGCCAAGCTGGTAGGGGGCTTGGCTTTGATGTTTGATCTCACCTATATGAAGTATACTCGTGCTTTGAAAATTTAAAGTAAAAACGGCGTTATTTGTGTCTCGGATAGAGTAAGACAAGATAAACTTAGACAGGTAATCTGAACTCAATAGAAAGGATCCTCTTTGGAATGGCACGAGAAAGTCTCGTATATATGGTTCCTAAAGAGTGGTGGGTGGAAGAACTCTGTGAGTTGCAGGTAGATTTATACAAGAGGGTGATTACAACAATTAAAGCAAAGAAAGAGTCTCTGGTAATGTAATTGAAGAAGCATTGCATGCGTATGCCCTGAGAAGATTGCTAGGCTTTAGCAATGGCATGGTACAGAGTGGTGACGACCTCAAGAGTAAATCACTGGCAGAAACCATATTGTCGGTGCTACCTAGTCAGGAAGGTAGTGTTGCAGTCTCATGCTTAAGTTGTTAAAAGCCTCAACTTTGTTAGAATGCGGATACAGAGAAAGGAAAGAACTGATGAGACAAATTTATGATATAGCGTGGTATAAATATCTAAAATAGAAATTGTTATAATTCATTAAATATTTACTCTTAAATATTATAATAATCTTTAACAACCTAGTCCTTGTGAAAACATATTGAACTTATACAAGACACTATTTTTCTTACTCATCTTTCTGTTATAGCTTATATGAGCTCTTAGTTCGGTTACTCTACTGCATAAGATATTAGTTCTATGGCAAAAGCAACTCATATGCTTTTTGCATATGAGTAAATGCACTATATCATTAATCTATTTATTGTTATTTTCTTCTATTCCGTACATGTATTTTCTTTTAGTGATGGAAGGTTTGAGAAATATAAATGGTTCCGTTGTGCTCCAATAGCTGCTAATTGTATAGGGACTTAGTCAAGGCTTCACATGTTAATGTCCTAATTTTTCTAGTTTTCAATTTCTATTTGTTCTATTTTTCTGTTGCATGTTGTTAATATCTGCTACACATTGTTAGTTGCAGCAAAATAGGAAAGTCAGTTATTAGTTGCTTAGTGGGAAGTTAAATTGTTGTTTTTTAGTTATTGCTTGATGTATTTAAACAAGTATTTTGATTGAATAAAGATGAAAGACTTTCTAGCGTATATTTTTCTATTGTATTATCTGTTGAGTTACAGTAAAATTCAATTTTTTGTTCTTTTTAATTCAAACAAATTGGTATCAGAGCATTATTCTCAAGGGACTTGTGAGTGATCTGAGTGAATCCCACACCAAAAAAAACCTGAACACTTAGCTGAAATCCATGGATTCAGAAACTCCATTTACTGCCATTGCACCTTCAACGTTCAATGGTAAAAATTATCAAGTATGGGCAGCAAGAATGGAAGCTTTTTTTTTTAATGTAAATGACTTTTAGAAAGTTGTTGAGGAGAACTACGAGGTTCCACCATTTCCTAACAATCCAATTGTTGCACAAATAAAGAGTCACAAGGAAAAGAAGCAAAGCAAGTTGAAAGCTAATGCATGTTTACTTGTTGCTGTCTCACCATCAATCTTCACTAGAATTATGGCCCTGGAATCAACTAAAGCAATATGGGATTTTCTTAAGGAAGATTACAAAGGAAATGAAAGAATTAGAGGGATACAGGTGTTGAATTTGACAAGGGAGTTTGAGATGCAAAGAATTAAGGAGTCAGAGATAATCCAGGAGTACTTTGACATAATTTTGAGCATCGTCAATAGGGTAAGGTTGTAAAATTTATAATTTTGATTATAGTTTGCTTGAGGATAAGAAAAAACTTAAGATTGGGGATGTTTGATAGATAGATATTTGACTGTATTTTACCACCCATATTTGATTTATTTTGCTTGATATTTTATACTTTTATTGTATATTTGGTACTTCACATGCTCCAAGTATGTTTACAGGTGATAATTGCCTTCATAGACTTAAAAGAGAGGAATTCGAAAGAAAAAGTGCTGCAAAATAGAAAATCAGCAATCTAGAAGGAGTGCATGGTTGTGCACTATTGCACACCCGTGCACTTTTGCGATATCCAATAATTTCCGATTATACACGTTCCTATACACACGACTAAGTTAGGTTTTAATATAAAAATGACATTTTCAGACGCAAATGAGAGGAGGAAGCAGTTGTCACTATTCTGAGATGTTCAAAGGTGATTCCAGAAGCGATTTGGAGCTTAAGGAGTGAGAGACGTGGATTTTTTTTATCAAGAGATCCATCAGAACACAAGATCTGTCATCTACATTGTCAGAATACGCGATAGAGCACAATCAGGGAGATTTAAAATTATGATTATAATATTTTTTATTCTATTTTTTGTATATATGGATATGATTTTGTGTTCGTCGATGTATGGCTAATTCTTCTATTAGCATCTAGGTCAGATGAACCCTAGTTGAATACCTTGACATTCTTTGATTGTTTTCTTAATGCAATTGAGTTGATTGATTATTGCGATCCAATTATCTATTTTATGATTTCATACTTAGTGATTGAGAAATCCTATGTTAAATACATTCACGATAATTTGAAAAAATTGATTGCAATCCTAGAGAAGGGATGACATAAGTCTTATAGATTAGGGTCAAACCTAATAAAGGAATTTATAATACGGTAAAGCAATTCTATAAGTTTTAACCTGAGTAATTTGGTTAAAGATCTTAAAATTAGTTATTAGTAGACTCAATGTCAGTTACTAGCATAACTTAGGAGTCTCCACAGTTCAAAAAATCAATAACATAATTGCATGACAAACAATCAATCAGTTAAGAGTTTACGGGGATTCAAAACCCAGATACTAATCATTTGATATCGATAAATAACTTAGTGACTTAGCCAATTCTTGCTTAAATCGTGTTGCTTTGTTTACTTTAATTGTTTAATTTTAGTTTCATTAATTCAACCATAATCAATTCGTAGGCTCGATAATAGAATAATAGTAATTACTAGTACTTACTGTCTTTGTAGGATCTCGGTACTAGCTATAACTACATTGTGCACTTACGATATTAAATATTTACCACTCATAAAAAATGTCAATCAAAAGGCAAAGCATTCCAACATGAAATTATATTTTTGAAGGGAGGTTCCGAAAAATGGTGAATTGTGTTTATTGTATTGCAACACTGATGATCAAATTGTAGATATTTTCACCAAATCACTTTATGTTAGAAGTTTTGAGAACTGGAGAAAGAAACTTGAAGTTTGTAGGTACTGAAGCAATGAGTGTTGCAGTTATGCTCCAGTAGATGCTGACTATATAGGGACTTAGTCAAGGCTTCACATGTTAATTCTATGTCCTAAATTTTCCAATTTTCAACTTCTATTTTTTCTATTTTTTCTGCATGTTGTTAATATCTGTTGCACATTGTTAGTTGTAGTAAAATAGGAAAAATCAGTTATTAGTTGCTTAGTGGGAAGCTAAATTGTTGCTTTTTAATTATTACTTGATGTGTTTAAATAAGTATTTTGATTGAATAAAGATGAAATACTTTCCAACCTATATTTTTCTCTTGTGTTCTCTATTAAGTTATAGTAAAATTCATTTGTTATTCTTTTTATTCCAACAGGTTCCAACGATTCATGAAAATAATGAAAAATATGGATTATATAATGATGCTATAGAGATGCATTTATTCCCATTAATGGTTGAAGAAGTGAATAAGGAAAATTGGACAACTACTACCTCTTTCAAATCTAGTTAAAAGAATATTAAGACGAGTCTTAAAACAATATTCAATAAAGAGTACATTGATGGTCGATTGAAGAACTATAATGCTTTGAGGGCCAGATTGATGAAGTTTAAAAAATTACCCAAAGAAACAGAAATTAGTTACAGCTCTTTTATTGATGAAGTTAATGCTACATATGATATTGGGAAAAAATCTATTTAAGGTAAAATATATCTTTACTTGTTGATATATCATATCATAATTTTTGCAATGTACACTTTTCATTATTTTGGGTGCGTTAAATCGCACATAAATTCAAGAAAAAAGGATGCAAGTAATTTTCATACTTATGTCATACTTTTGGAGATACTACTGTGATTAGTTTGCATACATATGTATTAACTAAATCCCCACCAAATAGTACGAAAGAGAAACATATAATTGACATTGATGAGTTTGAAAACAAATTCTCATTATAAGAAAAATAAATCTCCTAAAAGGAGAAGGTAAAAAAAAATGCATACTTTAGAATTCTTGAAAATGTCTTAATTACAATTGGTGAATAGTTGGTAAGAAAGAATGATTTACTTAAGAAAAATATGGCGACATCATCATCCACTACAGATAATACATTTGAAGTGTCATCAATAAATTAAAAGACTAATTCAATGATTAAATGTTTGAATTCCTAACATGATTTAAACGTCGAGCATGTGCAATATGGAAAAGCAGTGAAGTCTTTACATGATTCTCCACTTTATAGGGAGATTTTTATGAAGATGCCAGATACGAGGAAGGTGGACTGGATTATATCTTTTTAGTTATATTTTCACTTTATTGCACATTAAAGTCTTATTGGTTTAGGCACTTTTATATTAAAAACTATTATATAGTTTAAATATTTAATGACTACATTTTATATGAATTTTTAACTGAATATTTCATATGAAATTCTTAAATTTATGTTTAATATTAATTTTAGCATTTATATTTAAATTTTTTGTTAACTATATAATGTTGGTATTGTATATACATGGCCTCCTCATCAGATTTCGAATCAAATTCAGATGATGAACTGATGAAGGTAGTTATTATTTCTGTAGCTGTCATTTACATGAGCAACCATATAAAACTTTTGCTATATTTGGTCATAATTAGATATTGGAACATTTGAATAAGAATTCTACATAGATTTATGAGAACTTAAGAATGAGAATACAATCTTCTTGAGCTTATATGATGAGTTGAAGAGTTTAGGAGGCTTAAAGCCAACATGTAATTTGATCGTGGAGGAATAAGTTGCAATTTTCATAATGACTATACGATATAGTGAGACAACTAGAATCAATACATAGTGCTTTCAACATTCTACTTAGAAAATTTTGAAGCATTTTCATAAAGTCTTAGAAGTAGTTAATCTTCTTTCAAAAAGAGTCATTACTCTACAATCTTTTACAATACACCTCTTGCAATTCAACATAATTTAAAATACTTACTATTTTAAGCTACATTCATATATTTTGTTACTAATTTCATTATGCTCTTATATTTAATTAATTATTTTAATCATACAATTTTACTTTTTAAGATTGCATAGGAGCAATAGATGGTACAAAAATTTATGCACATATTTCAACTGATAAACAAAAACCATAAAGGGGTAAAAGAAATAATCTAACATAAAAGTATTATGTGTTGTTTCTCATTTGATATGCATATCATATATGTAACGACTGGATGGGAAGTTACAAATCCAACTAATTGATTTCTCATAAATATAGTAATTATGATTAATAGCTTTTAGTTAATATTATTTTCTTTATATATGTTAAGAAAGTTCTATTTGGTTGGTTCAAGCTATACTAGTATACCTAAATTTTGTTCACCATATTAAGGTGAGAGATATAATTTACGAGATTATAGAGGAAGAAGAAGATCTCAAAGTCCACATAAATTATTTAACTATAGACATTCTTCATTTTGAAATGTTGTTGAAAGATGTTTTAGCATTCTCAAAGTAAGATTCCCGATACTTCGAAATGTTGAGTTATGATATGAAGAAACAAAAATGTATTGTTATTGCTTATTGTGTTATATATAATTATATTAGGATGCATAACAAAGCAATAAATTATTTGACAATTGTGTTTAAAATGAATAGTAAATTTTGGAAAGAATAAATGAAGATGCAAGTTCTCAAGTAGAGTATAATATTACTCTTACATAACTTTAAAGTATGTCTCAAAAGTATGATGGAATTGCCAGACAAATATGGATTGATTATATTAAATAAATTTCTAAGTGATTTATGTTTCTTTCTTGTAATTTATACTACTTTTATGTTTTAAAGTGTTATAGTATGATGAACATCTTTTCTTATTTAATTGGAATGACTTAATTTATTTTTATATATTATAAACTCTTAGTATATAAAATTGATGTGTAAATTTCTTTAATAATATTAAATATTTTTATTTTTATTTATAATGATAATGAAAGTTAAGTAATTTAAGAATATAATTTGATATTGTTAAAAATTAAATTATAATTCAATATTATCATATAAAATGTAATTAAAAATAAAAATAGGATAATGAATCTAAACATTTTTTTGTTTTCGAATTTTTATTATAAATATTAATCAAATAGGTTTTCGTTTTTAGTTTTTTATTACAAATCTCAACTAAGTGGATTTTAATTCTCTAATAAAAGCATAAATTAAAAACCACACTAAAAAAAGAAAGTAGAATCAAATGACACCTAAGAAAACCCCAGAATTTAGGTTAAACTATAGTCATTTTGACCGCAACCTCAAAGGAAAGAGGAGAATCATTTTCTGCTTCTCATTTCATTCATCTCACTATCAATAGAAACAATTGGTCTCTACTATCGTTTAAATCTTAAGCATATGATATGTTTTTTCTTTCATTACCTTTCTTGCCTGAACCTCCTTTTAATCGCCCTCTGTTTCTTACATTGTTTTGCATCAATGGAGTTTATGTTTAGATAGTTTCCATAAGGAGGTTAAATATTTATTATTTTTTCCTAAATCGTTATTATCAGTCATTATTTTGGGTGGAAAAATCAGTAATGTTTGTTTTCTTTCATTATAAAATTATCTACTTTATAATTCCTTTTGGCATAATTCTATTTGAGCAAGTCATACTCTTTAGGAAAATAAGTGACTCATAACTATTCTTTATTTTATAATTATTTGTATTATAGATCATCTACTACTTTGGGGATTATCATTGATGAAACATGAAACTTGTAAAATGCAATAATTGGGTGTATGATCATGTTTCATTTCATACTGCATATGGAACCATTTTTATTTTTAAAAAATGTGATTGAAATTCTACTAATAAGTTCTCAAATATCCATTACTTATATTTTTCGTGTAGGTTGGGAGGTTCTAGAAAATTCCAAATCCAAATGGTTAAGATCATATCCAAATTTGAGCACTTAATATAAGGTTTTCAAGGAGATTACAAACTTTGGAGATCTCATCAAGCTCAAGTCCAAAAAAACCTTCAAAAGTTACTCACTTTCATATAAAAGACAACGTCTAATAGAGACTGACTTTTTTATGTATAATTATAGGTTAAATTTTATTAAGTTTTTTAATTCCAAACTTAATCTTAATGTGGGCCATAACTTTAAATGAAAGTTCTTTAATAAATTTGACATAAGTCCTAAGTTCTTAAGAATCCTTAAGCTCAAGTCAATAAGATTGACTAACAAGGTTTAATGGGAAAAAGCTTCACTCATATTTCATGTCCCATCTTCTAAAGATGAGAGGGCTACTGGCAAACTATCTCAAATGCATAATAGGCAATGGTGAAAGAGCTTTATTGATATATCATAACTAGAGTAATATAGGCCCCCTATTAGCATCCATAATGATGAATCTACTACAAGACACTCCAATCAACTCAAAGGTTAACAAATGAATGACATCAGATTAATGGAGGAATGTGCCCCCAAGCTTGACCCCTATATGTTGGGAAAAATCAACGAATTATATCCCACAGGTAAAGTAAGGAAATAATATGTAAAAATTTAACTCCCTTTAATTTGGGCTATTTCCACAAGCCAAACTCAAAATAAATCTTCCGCTAATGAAAACAATAGGTATAGAGAGTGAAAAATGAAACGACAAATAGTGACACTCATACACAAGGTGTTTCCCAAATTTACTATTCCTAAGATAATATCCTTACTATTTTTTCACTCACCCTTTTAGGAAAACGTTTCCTAATAAACCCCAAAAGAATCACCTCTCACACTCACCATATATCACATATGATGCATATATAAGAGAAAGAGGGAGGGAGGGTCAATTTATAGACCTTCCAATGCCTTAATAAGCTATGGATAGCTTGCTTAATGCAAGTTGTCACCTAGCTTTCTAAATGCAAGTTGTTGCCTAGCCTACTAAATGCAAGTTGTACCATTTTACAATTCTCCCCCTACCGATAACTTGGGGTTTACTGTCATTCCTGTAGATGATTGATGGAACTCAAACTTTTCCCTTAGTAAAAATTTTGTCATCATATCTGATCCATTCTCATCCGTATGAATCTTCTCAAGTTGCAATAGCTTCTTCTTTAACACCTCTCTGACCTACTGATATCTCACATCAATATGCTTTGATCTTGAATGGAATAAGGAATTCTTCCCAAGGTGAATAGAACTATGACATTCACAAAATATTCAATATCTATCCTACTGAAAACCAAGTTCATCTAAGAACTTCTTCATTCATAAGAGCTCCTTGCAAGCTTCAGTTGTAGTAATAGACTTTCTCAAGTCAACATCACTGGCCTTGTTTACATCTATGTAACCAACTAACACAGGCTTGGTAGTTCTAAAACATAAGCATATTTTGGAATTTTCATATAGATATCTGAGAATCCACTTCATGGCACCCTAATGTTCCTTACCAAGATTTGAAAGGAGCCTATTGACTACTCCAACTGCGTGAACAATATCTATCCATGTATATACTATGGCCCTCAAACTTCCAACTGTAGAAGCATGAGGGACTTTCATCATATCTTCCTTCTCTTTATCCATTAAAGGCATTGCTTAGTACTCAGCCTAAAGTGATTAGAAAGAGGATAACTAAATGCTTTAGCTTTATCCATGTTAAACCTTTGAAGTACTTTCTTAACGTATTTCTCTTATGACAACCATAATTTCTTAGGGCCTGTCTCTGATAATCATCATGCCAAGAATTTGTTTTTTTAGCCCCAAGTATTTTATGGCAAAAGACTTGCTTGACTGCTTCTTCAAACTATTGATTATGTTGATATTTTAGCCAGCAATCAACATATCGTCAACATAGAGCAAAGGGATAATGAAGAGAATTTTTGTACAAAAACACAGTGATCTGAAGTAGTCTTCTTATAGCCTTGGTCCCCCATAATTGTCTCAAACTTTTTATACCATTGTCTTGGTACCTATTTTAAACCACGAAGGCTTTTCATCAATCTACACACATAGTACTCTTTCCTTTTTTCCTTGAAACCCTCTGACTGGTCTATATATATCTCCACTTCCAAATCTCCATGAAGAAAGGTTGTTTTGAAATCCAAATACTCGATTTCAAACTTTAGACTTTTTGCTAAACCAAGTACTGTACGGATGGATTTCATTTTCACAAACGGTGAAAATATCTTGTCAAAATCAATACCTTGTCTTTTGGTTGAATCCTTTAACAACCAATCTAGCTTTGAATCCTGGATGAGGATTGCGTTCTTTATGCTTAATCCTGAACACCCACTTATTTTTCAAAGCTTTCTTGACTTTTGACAACTTTACCAACTCAAAATTTTTATTCTCATGCAAGGACTTCATCTCATATTGTATGGCTTTAACCCATTTCATCTTATGTTCATCTATCATAGCCTCTTGAAAATTCTCACGTTCTGCTCCATCAGTAAGTAACACATACTGATCACTAGTGTATCTAGTAGAGGCTTGCCTTACTCGCGTAGATCTCCTTATTCAAACCTGAGTAGTCTCTGGTGCTGGTGGTTGATTCTGAACATCATCTTCATTAGAATCTTCATTTGATTGATTTTGAATGGGAGCATCATTATCAGCTATGTTCTACTGGCAGTTTGTAAATTCATCTCTAAATTTTCTTAGCACCATTTTTGGAGGAATTAAGTCTAAGTCCACTAGGTCAACTTCAATTCTTGGAACTTCCTTTTCACTTTGTCAAGATCTTTAATGGTTTGATCTTTGACAATATGGCATCATGCCTCCGAATCAGCTTCTTCTAGACTAGATCATAAAAATGATATCTGAATTGATCTTCTTTATAACCAATAAATATACACTAGTGAGTCTTGACATCAAGCTTGGATCTCTCATCTTTAGGTATATATAAATAAGCTTTGTAGCTGAATACCCTTAGATGATCATATGAAGCATCCTTTCTAGACCATACTTTCTCTGGAGCATTAGGCTATAAAGGGATGTAGGGTGAGCGATTTAATACATATACTGCTATGAATAAAGTCTCACCCTAAAATTTCTTAGGCAACTTTGCCTATGAAAGTAGGTATCTAACTATCTCCATCAAAGCCTCGTTCATCCTCTCAGCTAAGCCACTCAATTGCAGTGTCTTAGAAGAAGTAGTCTGGTGTCAAATACCATGCTCTTTGCAATAAACGCCAAATGGTTCAGTGTATTCTCCACCATTGTCTATTCAAATGCATTTCAACTTCTTCCTAGTTTATCTTTCAACAGGAATTTCTTGAAAACATCTAGTACTTGATCTTTATTCTTAAAGGTGTATAGCCACATATTCCTTAAATGGTCATCAATGAAAGTCACAAAGTATTGAGCACCACCTAGTGACTTTCACATTGACCCACATAGATTTGAGTGTACCAAATCTAACAAATTCTTCATTCTGAAAGAAGGGGAACTTTTGAAAGCAACTATATTTTGCTTTCCTACTAGACAATCAACACACTTCTTTAAATGAACCTAGTCAATTCCAAATAATGCATTTTTTTTACCTACTGGTTCATTCCCTTCTTGCTTATATGACGGAGTCTCCTCTACTATAATTCAATTGCACTATCTTTCTCCACTAGATTCACAACATCGTTGGAGAGCTTTGCTTGCATCACGTGTAACTTTGAGCACTTTTTACCTTTGACAATTACCAAGGTGCCTTCAGTAAATTTCCATTTTCCATCTTTAAAAGCGCTACAAAAACCTTCATCATCAAGTATACCAACAGAGATTAGATTTAGGTAAAGATCAAGAACATGTCTGATACCTTTTAGAGTCAATATCATGTCATTTTTTGTCTCTAAATAAATATCACCTTTTTCGGTGATTTTGGCCAAACCGTTATTTCTCATTTTAACAAAAATAAAACGTCCTTGTGTATATGATGAGAAGAGTTCTTTATGTGATGTGGCGTGAATAGTGGCACCATTGTTACCTCTACAATTGAACTCACAGGATGTACTATTCACATCATTATCGTATGAGATGATGTGAAAGTCACCAATGATGGTAGCCGTCAATGCTTGTTCATCATCACTGTTATCATCTTTCTTGACTTCTTTGCCTTTGTTCTTTTCTTCTTTGAACTTCTGGCAGAACCTTTTGACATGAACCTTCTTCTTACAGTGTTGGCACTCAATGTTTGCATATTTATTTGATCTTCCTTTGCTCTTATCTCTGGAATTTAGACCTCTAGATTTGCTCCTCCCCGTGGAAATTGTGACTAAAACTTTTGTCTATATTGAAGAGGCTGAACTCTATGATCTCCATCTCATCTCTTCATTCAAAATTTCACTTTTTACAAATTCTATGTTAACAACACCATCAATTGCAGAATTGGTATTGAAATCTTCAAAGTCTCCCAATACTCCAACAATTGAGAAAACAAAACAAAATTAAACTACCGCAAGCAATTTATCGAAAACAGTCAAAAGGATAAAAATGTCAAATATGTGCAAAACCTAGTTCTCTGTTCAATCTCGGCCTACACACGATTAAACACATCTCATTGTTATAATGCTTTCACACCTCTTCTAGGACCATTGATCGTGGACTAATAACATATTCTACTAATCTTGGTTTTCCTTTAGGTCGTGTTTAATTAAGAGACACTCGTTAATTAAATCTAACTACTGAATAACCTAGAACACACTCTCTAGATTTAATTAGGTAGCTGCATTATGAAATAGAAAACGGATCAATGTAGATAGTAATATCACAAACTCGGGTTATCTTACCTAAGTTACGTTGTTTCTAATGATTCAAGGTCAATAGTGGCTACTAATGAATCTCAAACACAACAATTACAGATTATATTCAAGATTCTAGCTATGAGTTCGTAATAAAACAATCCAATTAACGCATTAACATCATCTTTACAATAGCCAAATCATTCAACATAGAACAACAATAACAATCCCTAAAGAGAGATTGAACATTAAACAAAGAGAAAATATGCTTAATCATGACTTAGGCGTCGATTTCAACTTCAAACCACTGTCGGGAAGCTAGCCTTCCATCTTGTCCATGAGTCTCCAAGAAGTAGCTTCTATCGCCTCCAATTTTGTTGAAAACTAAAGAGAAAATGAAGAAAAACCTTATCTGTCCACATATGTTTCTATTAGCACAAAATAGTCCCTTTATAGTGAAAAAAACTAGGTTAAAAATGGGACAAGTGGCAAGTCATGGGCATGATATGCTCTCACGGCCATAATAACTTCTAATGGCCATAATAAAACTATTCTTCATTCGTTTTGGTGCTTTCTTGTCTCATCTTCGTTCTAATCCTTCTCCTTCTTGCTTCATGAAGACAATAAAGTATGAATCTCGAGAAGATGACTCAATGAGTATGCTTTCGGCTCACTTTAGTTATTATGTTTCCAAATTGTACCTAAAATCAAATATAAACTAAAGTGAGTGTCTTAAGCATTCTAAAACATTAATTACTAAGTGACATAGATTAAATGTATCAAAAATTAAGCACATATCAAATAGTAGTCTAAGAATACACAGACCGCTTAGAACTTGAGAAGAAGGAACGAAACAAAGCTAAAGCTCTTACTTCTAGGGAAGGAACAAAATAATAGAAAACAATGGCAAGGAGTAAGAAAGGGAGGAGATATATAGCAGTAGATGCATCACGACAAAAAAAAATGGTGGGAAGTGAGTACAATAGACGCTAAGCTTCCCAAAGAGCTCCATGAAACAAGATAAGCATAACAAGTCTTAATGCAAGCGGGAAGAGAAACTTTCTCACACTAAACTCCATTTACACAAATTATTTTACAAAATAAGTTATGATGAGGTTGACAATAAAAATAATCCAATGCATTATAAATACTTGAATAAAATTCTTAATTTTTGTATTTTAATTTTTTATATAAGTTTTTTAATAAAAGTGGTCCAAATATTATAAGCTATTTCATAAAGTTTATTAGCATATTGCAATGCCCCATTTTAAAACTAATTCACTATCAATTTTATTTTATTTTTATTTTTATTTCCATATTTCATTTTTTGGCCCTATTATTCTAAAATTTCTTTCTTTTTTATTTTTTATATTTTATAGGAATCAATCAAAATTTTAGTCAATCTATAACAATTTAAGTTTGACCATAGAGAAATTAATGTTAATGATTGATCAAATTTTTATAATATGTGATCACTAATAAATTTATTTTATTTTATTTTATTTTACTGTTGGGTTTATTTTTAGCAATCTATAAAAAGAATTTGTTAATGACATTAGTAATTAACATATATAGCAAAAATTATAGAAATTTTGAATATAAATATTTCTTCTAAAATAATTTAATTTTAAGTGTTGTATGCAATTTTAAAACTATTGAATAGTAGTTAAATGTGCGGTCAAAATATTATTTTCTTTCCAAAATATTTAAACAAATCCATATCTAAATCGAATTATCAAAGAATTGTCTTGGTGATTGATCGAGAGGAAATGGGAATATAACTGTGGCAATGTTAAAAGCAAAATTTCCCTGATGAAGTTATTAAGTTTGGGCGAAATCCTGCTGTGACATTGATATGAAATATAGTGATTCCTTTTTCTTTACTTTTGTTTTTGGTGAGGTCGGAGGTAGGTGGCATGACTCGTTGGTGTTTGTTGTTAACGAGATCCAAGCATTTTGGTCCCATACGTTCCAAGTTCTCTCTGACTTCACGTGCGTTCCTACCCACGTACAGTGATGTTGTAAAGGCCAGGAGCCATATCCAAGCCTAACCAAAACTGACGTTTCTGCCAATTGAAAACTATCCCTACTGGATATCATATAACCTGCTTTCCAGTTTGATGGTGATAGGATTTATTGATATCACACAAAGAGAATACTATTATTTGAGATATAATATGGCTATATATAACAGCCTTA
>JANZLC010000007.1:6120591-6132413 GCA_026413385.1 Erythroxylum gracilipes | reverse complement strand
ATCCAAATCATACCAAACATTCCTTACATGCATTTCAACAACTCAAGCAAACATACATTACATATCATTAAATGTTGTTCTAAACAAACCATAATGTACATCATATATAATGAACTTATCAAAATACATGCCTTGAACATAATCCATCCTGCAATAAGATTATTACAAACCTTTAATCAAAATACAAAATTTTCACATATTGTTTTCTAAATTCCACTAAAAGATCGGGGTCCAACACATATTGTCAGATACAACTCACAAACTCAAATATACATCTTTTAAAACAAAACAAATTCCATAACAGAACACATTCTTCATTGTCTACTACAGTAGTCCTTGTCCTAGTCTTTAAGCCTTATTATTAGAACCTACACGGAGAAAAAACCACAGTGCTAATCATAAAGCTTAGTGGGGAATAACTAAACATAATGCATAATGGTGACTATTTCTAACAGTCGTCTAACATTCTTATATATAGATTCAAATCATATCACAACAATCTTTAATTATTCATAATACAGAGTAATCCAAACATTATGTCTTAGAAAAGAATATAATTCATGAAACAATATAGAACATTCTTGCATCAAAACAAAAATCATAAATCTCATAATAGGATATAATCCTTTTAGATCAAAATATGACTTATATTAGAACATAACTTATTTTGTATCAAATCAGAGCTTATCTCTTTTCAAAACAAAACTTGCTTTTATCAAAACTGAACATGCATCAGAATACAAAATAAGTTAAATTGCTAATCCTTTTTACATAAGTGGGTAACGGGACTAGAACAGAAGATACCATGATTGGTATCTAAAATAGAAGAGACTAATGTCTCTAAATTAGGGGACACTGTAGTGTCGATATCAGTAGACACCGAAGTGTCAATATCAAGTCATAAGAGCAGCTGTAGACCCTTCTAGGCATGCCTATTTACCCACAACTAGGACTTAATAGTTTTAAAACAACCCATTTTAGATTTCAGAATTTTATGTAAATGATGTAATGCATAACATATGACCTTATTCATTTGATCGAACTTAACATGCCTTATAAATATAAACATATGCATTAAAGCATCAATAAATTTATTGAGTCATCATACATTATGTATATTCACACAATTAGAAAGTACTTCCAATACAATCTCAATTATCAAACTCCTTAGACAATTTATGGTTCGAAATTATCACAATATCGTAATCATATAATAGTGAAACAATGCATAAGTATGAATTCATTTCCTTATGCTCAAATTGAACCCATTCATTCGCACTTTAACAAACTTATCATGCCTTATAAGCATAAGCATAGATGCACCAATGAATATATTAAGTAATTACACTTTACATGTACTCACCTAAGTTCCCATTTCTCAAACATTCATAACTAACACATCACTTATATCATTAAAACACATTTTTGTTCATAAGTATACTTCATTCCTTTAGCAACTTATAAGTTTCAAAATTAGATACTTTTTTATCTAATAACCCCTTCTTTAAGATATTACTTCGATTAAAAATCCAAATCTTATTCAATCTTTAATGAACTTATTCCACATCAAACTAGGTTCATTTTACACCTTAATTAAGTCCAATTAAACCATTATAAAGTACCTTAACCTTACATGGTCCAAAAATTGCCCAAAACCAATCTTTTCTCCTTCTTAAGTACTTCCCACGACTGTGGGACTAAGCCTTATAAATCCCACGATCGTGGGGTTCACTCACCTACAATCTCCAATTTGTTTCCAAAACTTGACTTCTTCCCTTCTATTCGACACACCTTTACCAAAGACCATCAATTTCACTTCAATTCTACCTTATTCATGATTCAATACCTCATCAAATTCATGTCCAAACCGATTCAAAAATCATTCATTAAGTAACTTAGAGATCAATATCTTCCACACATCAAAACCAAACCAAAATTTATCATACAAGGATCATTTTTCCAGCATTCATTTATCATCATCTTAACACATATTTCATGCCAAATCAATATCATAAAACTTGTAATAATACATGCTATCAAGTTTAGTAATCCCTTACCTAATTACCTTCAATTTCCTTCTTCAAAGAACTAACCAAACCAGCCTTTCATGCAACCAAAATACTTCCGAAATCTAGGTAGATGTAGGATGATCTTAACACCCAAACGACAACAACATAAAAGATAACTTGTGGTAGCTTTCTTGATGCAGTAACTTACAAGGATTCCAAGAGACAATGATCCCAAAAACTCCAGAAGTTGAGAGGAAATGAGAGAGTTTCGGTGGAGAGAATGAGTAAAGAAGGAAGAGTTACAACAAAAACTAGCCAATGCATAAGGTCATTCCGTGTGTAAGATGACTCATCTTGCTCTAGGGCCACTTATTACATAAAGACACAAGCCATATATCTTCTCCCTAGCTAGCACACATGTTCTTTTATGAAGCTTCCAAATTTCACAATTTAATTAGGCCACTTGTCACTCACTTATTACTGTCACTTGTCAATTTATTAACTATGCCATTTGTCAATGCATCAGCTATGCCAAATGCCACTAACTCATAGGCTTAGTCATTTCAATTTTCATGTACCAACTTATCTTGCTACTTGACAATTTTTTTAGTCCAAATGTACATTTTAATACCTCAATTCTCTAACGATATCAATTAATTCCAAATCACTAAGTATGATCCATTAAACCAAAATTCAAGTTATATGCAATTCTCAATCATCTCACAATTTTTAACACCTATCATACATGTAATTTCATAAACATGTAATATTCCAACTATGGTACAATTTGGGGCCTTATAACGTATGCCTAATGCTTATCGCATATTTTTCCTTATTACAACGAACTTTATAATGCATATAGGGCCATGCACGAAATAGTTGTAGGTTGCCTGCCACTTTCTTCATGCACAAAATTTTTTGTCTTATCCTTGTTCCTTCAAACCATTAAAATGAGCAATTTTTGGAAGCTATTCTCAATGATTTTTGGTCAAATTCTAGCAATTTTTGCTAAGAAGTCATGTTTCTTATTTCATTTTTCTAATAGTTCTCAAACATAAATCAATCTTAACAATACACACTATATGTCTAAGTAAATATATTTTAATTTCTTTGATATCTGAAATTAAAAAAAGTATATGTTTAATTCATACAATTATAGAACTACTTTGATATCACGTATTAAGTATAATACAAACTTTATTGATTGACACGAGTAACTACAAACTTGTATAAACGAAGATACACAAATGTTTTGTTATCCATTTTTATTTAAGCTACGGAGGACTTTGAGTAAGCTCGTCAACTTTCGAATAATTTAGTAAAACTTTCAATTGTCCTTGATGAAATATCCTAAAGTGATATCAGTAAGATCTTTCTGCTCTTTCTTAATGCACATATCTTCTAACATGTAAGAGAAAACAAATATTCGTAGACTTACATAAAGAGAAAGTAAGAAATCTAGTAATTAACTCTTTATAAGAGTCTAATTGACTCTCCCCATCAAAATTAAACCCAAAGTGTCATTTTCTTCACTAGACCTCGGTCCATCTAAATAAATTATTTATTAGATTGTTTTACTATTTTTATACCAAATCAAATTTTATTTTTATCTTTTAAAATTAATAATTGATAGATGTCTAATAAGAATAAAGTTTTTTACCACATAATCAAAATACGAATTTTCTATGTAAAATTAACGATAGAAAATTGAATTCGATTAATTAATATTAATCTCTTTTTGCATCAATTGGGCTAATATTCTCTCTTGAGTACTTTAAAGTATTAAAAGTTGTCATTAATGCTTATTCTTTCCTTTGTGTTCGTTGTCGTTATTTTTCCAAATTCTTAGTCGAATAATTAAGGAACTCACTAGCAATAAGTAAAAGATAAAAGAAATTCGAAAAATAGGGAATAATTGCCCTTTCTATTCGCAAATTGTTTCGAATTAAGATATTTAAGTTACATTGCACGATAACAGTCGGGAAGAGCTAAAATTGCATACATTTGAAGAAAGAAAGAAGAATGACAATTTAAGGTATTATGAGCTAGCTCCTTAAATTGTAATTACAAAACACAAACCAGAAAATGACACAAGAAAGGAAAAGTCTCCATCCTCAGGGGTTTAATAATTTAGGACGAGGACAGTGCCTGTGTGACTAACTTGGCTTTTAGGTCTTTTCTTAGAATCTTACCGGAAGGAGACTTGGGAATCGCATGAACGAAGTACACTTTATGCAGTTTCTTGTAGAATACTACCTGCACAAACCGCATTGCCCGTTTAACAAGCTTATGTGGAAAACGTAAAATGAACAATACATATATATGTAACTTTACCTGTTTGGCAATGAATTCTTTTACAGCCTCTTCGGTTAGCTCGAACCCATGAGATCGAACCACAAATGCTACAGGAACCTCGCCTGCAGCTTCATCTTTTTGACTACAGATATATGGATGTATATATTACAGTAGTTAGTAATCTGCTCCTGAAATTATTTATATACATTGAAATATATTTACTTACGGGACAACAGCGGCATCCGCGATGGATGGGTGACTCACAAGGAGGGCTTCTAGCTCAGCTGGTGGCACCTAATCAAGTAACAAACAAATCAGTAGAGGAAATCTGTACAAGCATGTACAATCAATGTATATTTACCTGAAACCCTTTGAATTTGATGATTTCCTTAACTCTATCAACAATGAAAACCTCGTCATCATCGTCAACATATCCAATGTCGCCCGTGTGCAACCAACCCTCTATGTCTATGGTGTTGGCTGTGGCCTCGGTGTCATTCAGATATCCTACGAATTTTAATTATAATAAGTAAATGAAAAATGTCATTGTAATTAGAATTAGAATTAAAAAAATGGAGTGGACCTTTCATAATCTGAGCCCCGCGAATGCAAATTTCACCGGGTTGGTTGTAACCGAGGGAGCAGCCAGTTTCCGGGTCGATGACTTTGAGCTCTGCGTTCCTAACAACGGTGCCGCATGAGCCCGACTTTGATGGGAATGGCTGTTTGGCAAAACCTAAGCACATTGATAACACGGGTCCTGCCTCCGTCATCCCATATCCCTGAATCAAATCAACCAGAAGCCGAAGTAAAAGTCATAACTCCTGTAAATGTTACTTTCAACCATCAAAATCTAGCCTGCTGCATTCGGGGCCCACTTAGTATGACTTGTGTTTGGCCTACACATACTTGGGAGTACTATCACAAACGTGGCTTTCTATTCTGCACAAGTTTTCTCCATCATTAATTGTTTTATGTTTGACCATTTTCATTCATTCATGCCCAAACCACAGGGGAATGTAAAATCACACCAACGTTCCATACTTCCATTCCATTGTGATGTGATGAATGATGATAATCCAAGTTGAGTTTAAAGTTGCCAAAAGCAACGCATGTCATTAAATCAAATTTATGCATTTCTTTGGTAAAAGAAAACAGAACATGATTACTACTGACCTGTCCAAAATTGGCCTGGGGAATCCTGTTGTGTAGAGCCTCTTCCAGCTCTTTACCAAGAGGCGCAGCCCCTGAAAGCACCAATCGAATGCTGCTCAGATCAAATTTCTCGACCATCGGATTTTTTGCCAGCGCCAGCACCAATGGTGGCACCACTGCAGCCACCGATACCTTGTGCCTCTGTATCAGATCCAACAGCGCCCCTATCTCAAATTTTTGCATTAACAGAACCGCAGCGCCTGCTCTCAATGAGCAGAGTAGAACACTGTTGAGTGAATATACGTGAAATAATGGCAGCACACATAAGACAACGTCCTCTGGTTTCAGATATAAATTTGGGTTCTCCCCATCCACTTGTTGAGCTACACTTGTTATCAAGCTCTTGTGAGTCAGGATCACTCCCTTGGGTAGCCCTGTGGTCCCTGATGAAAATGGCAATGCAACAGGATCGTCAGAGTCAATCGCAACTTCTGGTAATTCACTCTCGTTGGCCTCTGAAAGTACTGTGAAGTGTAGGCAGTTCTCTGGCGGCTCGTCTGTGGTGATCACTGTGAAATCTTGTCCGAATTTCGGGTGACAATTCTGTGAATCTCTGAGCTTGTCGACATATTGAGATTGTGTAATTATCAATTTTGCTCCAGAAACACTAAGCTGCTTGAATATTTCAGGTGAAGTGTAGAAAGGGTTGGCAGTAGTTGTGACAGCACCAATCATGGAGGCACCCATGAAGGCGAAGACGAATTCAGGGCAGTTCTGGAGGAGAATCATGATCACGTCCCCTTTCTTGATGCCCAAATTCAACAATCCAACAGCTGTTTTCTGAGAGATGAGTTGAGTTTCTGCAAAAGAGTATGTTTTGCCACTGGAGCCTGATATAAGACATGGTCTATCTTGGAGATTGGAGACGTTCTCAAAACAATATGTGGGGAGAGGAAGGTGATTGGAAATCGGTATTTCGGGTAACTTTGATCTGAAAATGTGGGTTTCAGAGGATGGTGGATTTTGTTTCTGTGGTGGTGACAGTTCAGGTTTGGTGGTGGTCTCGGGCGAGGCTATGGATATCATGGTTCCTGAACAGAAGCTAGTTTGGGTCTGTTTTTCCGGTGTCACACTATCTGTGATTGCAGAGAAATGCAACAAACTAACTGGAAACGGGCAGAAAATAAGAGGGTGAAGTGCAGATATAGATATGAAAAGAAGGTTAGAAAGAGAGAGCAATTGTGGCTTAGAGAGAGACACAGATGAAGAAAAATAATATACGGGAGAGAGGGGTAGGTAGAAATAGTGCGTGTGAGTGGCTGGTAGCTCATTAGGCGACGAGAGGGGGAAAGTGAGAAATAAGAACACGCATATGATTTCCCAACTCTCCTTCTTCTATAAAAGTAACCAAACCCCCGGAAACACACGTCTCCACCATCAAAGCTCCCACCTTCACCTACCCATCACTCTCTGCTCTCCTTTGTGAATAAATGCAAGAGGAATATGCTTCGGTTACTCAATTTCCGTAACTAATATGTATTTAGGACAGGAAGAACACGCAATGTGTAGTTTATACATTGTTTCTGTTAAATTTGTTTCCATCTTATTGAGGATGTTACTGCAACTCGCAGATTTCAAATTGATCTCAAGAATCCAAATAAAAGGCCCACTTTTGGACAAGAAATGATAAGATCAATGTATGCTTATATCTAATTATTGAATTAGTAGTAGTAATATTCGTAGTTACAACATTTATGCGTCTCACAACCTTTTGCATACTCTCATTCAAAGTGTAGTTCTCCTCTACCTCCGTTGTTTGAGGTAGTTCTAGCAATAGGAATGGTAGTTCCACCTTCTTCTTTCAAGGCGCGGAGGCCACCAATCATCGGGAACCAATGAATTGCACATGCTTGGATCAGTGACATATAATTGGTCAGTAACGTAAATCCACTTCTTAATCAACCATTCTTTGCTCCAATAATTTATCATTTTAGGGTTTTTATTGTTCTACCACATCAAACTCATTTCGTATCATGCCAATTATCTTCTAAATTTTATCCCATAGTATAGTAGTTGTTTAATTATTTATACTAATAGCATTTTCCTTTCAAATCCCAACATAATCATGTAAACAAGCATTTCCTGATAATGCTTAAAGTTAAGGATGTCAACTAATAGCATTTTCCTTTCAAATCCTAACATAATAATGTAAACATACATTTCCTGATAATGCTTAAAGTTAAAGATGTCAATTTTGGCTTAGATCGACCTGATTTTGGCCCAGATTGACTGGGCCACGGGTCAAAATAGTTTGGCCTGACTGAGTCAGGGGCCGAGTACCGGCTAACCCGACCTGTGTCTCTACCTAAACGACAAAATGACGTCATTTTTGTAATTTAAGAAACAAAAAGTAAGGATGGGTCGGGTCAACCCAGCTTACCAGTGAAGCCGGATGGGCTAGAGCCCCGGGCCGGTCAATTCTAGCCTGTCGGGCCATGGACCGGTTCGCAAGCCACCCAACCCAGGGTCAGACTGAGCCTAGCTAGGAGCGGCCCCATCCTGACGTGATCCATTAACATCCCTACTTAAAACAGGCTGGTCTTAAATATCATGAGCATCCTTATAAAATTATAAACATGATGCTTCTTTCAAAAAGTTTTTGAATTTTTTTGTAGATAGATTATATTTCCAAAATGAAGAAGACCAGGCCTAAATTTAATCTAGGATGTTGATAGTCAGGTTGTCAAAGCGCCCAAAATAATTTTGATTCTCCAAACTTCTTGTAGTAGTAAAACCGGGTCGAATCTCTAGAAAATTAAACACTAGTTTCTTAATTTCAAATAATAAAATAAAATGAGGGGGTGATGTAGCGTGTCGTAGTACTACTCAAAATAAATGGATTTACAACTATAGTAGTGATGAGTCTACATCGATCCCACAGAAAGTGTGTATAATCTAAACTAATGAAAATAATTTAAAGAAAACATTTTTAAAATGTTGAAAGTGAAGAATTCGCTTAAGAACCTAGTCATCAATTATATCTCGGCCTACACTAAATTAAACATACTTTATGGAATTTTTGTTCTCTTATCTCTCCCAACAACTATTAATCGTAGATTAACAATAAGCTTTGTTAACCTTGATTTTCCTTAGGTCGTGTTTAATTAAAAAAAGCTTGTTAATTAAACATAGTAATCAAATAACCTAAAATAAGCTTTTTAGATTTAATTGGACAACCGCATTACGAGTTAGGCCAACAGATTAATCAAGACAACAACCACATAAGCTCAGGTCATTTAACCTGGGTCATGTTATCCCTAACGATTAAAAACTATTAGTTGCCATAAATAAATCTCAATATAACAATTACGGATTATATTGAAGATTCTAGCAATGGGTTCTTACATAGAAACAATCAAATAGAGCATTCAATCATTCTTACACAACATTCAAACATTAAACATAGGATTATAGAATCAATTCCTAAGAGAAGAACAACAAACAATGAGCAAAATGCTTAATCAGGTTTATCGGCATTGATATCACTTCCGAACTAGGTCGGAAAAGCCTAGCCCTCCATGGGTCTCCAAAGGATGAAAGCTTTGCACCTCTATCATCTCCCGAAACCCCTGGACCAAATCTTCAAACCTTTCATCCTTCTGCCATCATTTTTATACTAAAAATTGGGTTTTTGGGATAACTGACCATTTCTCACGAGCGTGCATATGTTGTTCATGGTCGTGAGTGTGAGTTATAGGGATCACGACCATGAGTATGAGTCATGGGGTTTATTGCAATATCCTAGTACCATAGAGTATATACCCAAACATCCAATGACATTCAAGTACATATCCTATGATAATGGCATGTTGGAGCGAACATAAAACCAACTTAACATGACATCATCTAACATAATTTAAAAGTCATCAAATTAAAACCATTCTTTGCATTCATTGTCAAAAACTCACACTGTATTAATTGAACAAAAGCTTACACTGTATCCATTAACAAATATTTACAAAACCTTATACAAGTTCTAGGAAAACTATAAACATAAACTACAACTCTTCTGATGTCAGTAGACAAACCTCTGAGTCATAACTTAATCCAAAAGGTTCCTTTAGTCTAGTCTAAGGAACTAGGTCTCCTGTCTCGTACTTGAAAAGTCACTTTGTAATTTTTATGAGTTTTGCGAATTCAATGAGTGAACCATCATTGATGATTTCACCTAGGTTACACAAGATCACATAATTCACATATAATCATTTAGATCTTATATAATCCAAATACACACATTACCATGGAAAAACATGATATCATTGTGAATCAGAACATATACATATCAATACAAATGCATATGAGACTCCACATTCGTTATTATTATTGTGACCGAGTGCTTTTCACATATGGATACAAATACTGGCCTATTGGGCTCAGTCAAAACAGAATTCACAGAGCAAAGCCCTACGTGTCACAAACCAAAGCTTTACGTGTAGAATACTAAGCTTAAAGCTCTATCAAACTGGCTACTCTGATCACAACGCCTTTATCTGAGCATGCATTTTATGAAATGCATCAAATATAGAATATGCCATGTATAACATTCATTTATGGTGCACAGTCAGAATCTCATAGTCATCGGACTTAAGTCTGGCATTCAACTTTTGTTGAGCATTGAAATACCATTCAGAATTGTCAAAGCAATCAAAACACTTCCAATACATTCCCAAATATTAAACTCCTCAGACCTTAAGTCCGAAATTCATAAACAAATTATAAACAGTTCAATAATTGGAAGTCAAACAAATTAAATCAATCCTAGGAAAATCATCTAGGTTGACTTATAGTACACTCCTATTACCTGGATAGTCCGGCAATATCTGACTGGTGTCTAAAGTGCTCCTCTATATCATACAGAACACATTTACATATATCACAATTTTGCACAAATGTATAAGTCTTTCTTTATGCATATCAATGTATAGACAATATGCACAATGCATGTTTAATGATAATTTTGGGTATCTTATCGAGATTTTGTCACCATATCGTTCAGATAGCAAAACCCTCATTAATATAATTTGTACTTAAGGTTTGGACCATAATAAAACAATATGAAACTAATTTCATAACCCAATTAATCATTTCAGTTTTTTCTCATAATATGCTTTCAGGTCAACTTTACATAATTATTTTGATAAGGTAAATGACAAAATTCGGTAACACTTCCTTCTGGAAAGTTATTCTCCAATGTCTTAAGTTTCTAATGATACTCAGATAGTACAATTTGATTCATTATTTTATGAGTTATGCTCAAAATACCATAGTCTGTGTACATTTGAAATTTTGGCTAATGCATGATCATGCATTCAAGTTGTACACCACATATCTCTCAATTACAATATCCAAAAATTACAAACTCTATACCAATCGAAAGCTAAGAGAATAATATATAACTTTTGTGGAGACACCTTTGTCTGATTCGGCCTATATCAATACAGCTTATTCAATAACTATAGAACCTGATTTCTGTAAATGGTAGTGCTACTGCCTAAGACAAAACTTACTTTCAAGCTAAATTTCAAGACCCTTAAAGACATGATTCAAATTAAATTTCTTCTTAACATTTGTAGACAAATATCTCTAGTTTAATTTAAATTAAGAATCATTTCATTTAGAAATCTACAGATCAAAATATAGCCAAAATACTGAAGCATATTTAGTAAAAACATTCTAGTTATCAAATTCCAGCTCACCTCAGCATTTTCATCCTAGCAACCCCTTTCGGGATAACTTTGCATGATCATTATGACAAGGAAAACATTGTATTTCAGTAATACTTTCTTCTAGAAAATTGTTCCACTATGTTTCTAGTTTCTAATAACACCATAATCATACAATTTGATTGATTATACTGAAAGTTATATCTAAAACAGTTCAAACTGTTTTTAAACTGTAATAGAACTCCTAACTCTATTTCTAGCCAGATTTTGAAATGCTTAGAGATAGAATTAACATTTTACTTCTCAGTAAAGTTGTAGACATATGTCTCTAATTTATTCTGAATCAATAATCAATTTATTTAAAAATCTACAGTTTAAGATATAATCAAAATACCGAAGTCTATTCAATAAAAATTCTCCAGTTCATAACATTTCAGCATACATCTTCACCAATATCTCATACATGTCATTCTAATTCAAGCATAATTCTCATACTACTAAACATATCATAAAGATCAAATTGTCACTTACTTGTTAGGCTTTTAATTCAGCTCAAATTTCAAATTAAATCAAGTCTCCATGCAAGCAAAATTCATCACAAACTTATGATGAAAACAAGTTGATTTTGGACAGCAAGATG
>JANZLC010000007.1:6086435-6105983 GCA_026413385.1 Erythroxylum gracilipes | reverse complement strand
ATTTGACAGTTGCTACCTCTTTTATGGAATTAGTAAATATTGGTTCTAACTAATTTTTTATTTTGTAGTTATGAAAAAATACTTTAAAAAATTAAGATCGACTGTTCAGTCATCATCGTCTGATTTAAATCAGAATATTAATAAAACTTTATTTTTTATTTAGTTTTGATTTAAAAATTTTTGTAAAATCTATATTTTATTTGGATCCTTCTATCTTAAATTTTTAGCTATATGTCAAGAGACAGGCGGCGGGATGGTCTAGGCAGTAGCCGTTTCCATCTAATGGTGGAAACAAGCGACTATTGGCGATGACTCAATGAATAGTGACAGTGACGGCATGGAAAAAGGAAAGCAGATGACATTGATTAGGTGATAATCTCTATAAGAATCATTAAATACCAAGCGTTTATCATGTAATTATATTATTAATTATTGAATCATAAAAATTTTTATTTTATATTAATATCATTCTTAAAACTATTAACAACTAATCTATTAGTTGATGAACAAAAACATTTCTAGTTAAAATCTTTAGGATTGCATTATCGATTCGTGAATTCCACTGTTTTGTTTGACCTTAATATAAAGAACTTGTTTTATAAAGGATTTATGTCAGCCTATCTTTAGGTTTAAATGCAACCCCTTCCAATTATGATATATCTATAATTCATACAGGAAAAATTTTCAATCTCAATCATAAGATATCAAATCATGTACTACTGTTTTGCATATATAAACAAGAATAAAATGCATAATTGAATAGCAATAAATCAATTCATATAATTGAATTGAATAAAAGATTAAATTACATTGTTATCATAAACTAGGGATCATCACACCTATATATTAAAAATATATAGTTACTACTTATAGAAAACAAAACTAAAGATAAATATGCAAAAAAAAAAACTAATAAAAAACAAATAAATCATCATTTTAAATCTTCCTTTTTCTTCTATTGGATCTTTTTGCAAGTTTGGATTTGATATTGTTATCTAATAGATCTTTTGACATATTATTTGAGTTTTCATCGTCCCTTACTCAAAAATATTGCCTCTGATTGTGTCTCACGACTTAAAATCTCTTTAAAACTTGGCTCTCTTTGTTTTGCCTCTGCTCACGTTCATTTATAGTAAAATGAAGGATTTTTTAGACATACATGGTTACTTACACAACCGTTTACGTGACTGTAAAGCTGAATAGTCCAACCAACAATCTTTTGGCACATAAAAAGAAAAAGAAACAATAGTACCTTTGATGAAATGCAATGTTCAACTGAATAGTCCAACCAACAATCTAAATTGGGAAAGGAAGTACTTTGTATTTCTAACATAAATGAAAAGTAAAGCTGCTGATCTAAAGCTTGCTAGATGGAACCCCCACTGGTGCATTTCTGGATCTCTTTTCCACTGCTCGAGAAAGTTGTTTGACTGCATCCTTTGGCAAATGACGTGGTCGGCTTAGCCAGAGTCCTCCATCCACAGGTATTGTGGTTCCATTTACATACTTCCCTGCACAATTTTAATGCACTGCTTAGGCTAGCAACAAATAAAACATGCATACGGTTTGGATAAAATAGTTCCTTTTGTTTATAATCTGATTTGTAAATCTTATTTTTGTGCTCATATTCAATGATTATGAAATAATCATGTTTCGAGTAATTAGTTATAATTAATAATTAATAATTAGATTTACAAGAAAATTATATCCTCTGACTTTTCTCATAGTATTTCCATGCAATCTTTTTGAATTACCACACATGCTAAATCATGAAGAAAGGAACAAGAGAAAGAAAAGATATATTCAATCTCAGACCAACAGCTACTGCTGAAGCTCTAGCAACGGCTGTCATATAAACATTTATCGGAGTATTACTGTCCCTAATATTCACAACATCTCTGGACTAAGAAGACAACTGACACACAGAAGATTCCGAAGACAACTGACACAGTGATTGACGATATCAGAACTTGTTTCTATTAATACAATTTCAATCTAGATGGATCTATTAAATCAGCTGTTCAGGGTATTCGTCTGTCTTTGACACCTATGCTGATTATAGCTCAAGCTCGAGCTTATAAAAAATTTTGAAGAGAAGCCTTAAACTATTGAGTCAAGCTTGAGCCTTTTATTTGAAATTCAGTTTGAGATTTACTGCAAGCTAACTCTCGCTAATGTAGTGTCGTTAATCGTTATTGATATAAATACCAGTGCTTAACCCTTCATTCAAAATCGTTTACGTAGGGTAGAGAGATGAAAATAGAAAATGACACATAATCCAATTTACTAACCTGCATCAGAAGCTAGGTAGAGGGCAGCCATAGCAATGTCCCACTTCTCCCCTAACTTAAACAGAGGCATGTATTTTCTAAATTTGCTATTGGAGATCTCCTGAGGTGCAAGTTTACTCATGCCAGTAGTATCAGCAATTGGACCTGGAGCAATGCCATTTACTCGAATATCATAATCAGTACCCCACTCCAGGGCCAAATTTCTACCAATGGCATCAACAGCTGCCTGTTTAAGAATGACATTTCAGTGGAAAATAAGTTAAATTGAGCCGTAGAAATAAAATTGAATTGAAAATCCATGTGTCAAACCTTTGCTGCTGATACATGGATTTGATACCAAGCTGCTGTGTAGTGGAAAGTAGCACTAATGTTTATAATTGATCCACCGTTAGATAAGTTTCTTCCTGCCCCCCCATTTTTGAGATACTCAAGTGCTTCATGGCACATTGTGAAGGTACCAACAGAATCAATGTCCAAAACTGTGGCAGTACAAAGAATAGCATTAGATCAAGCCCTCATGTGGCCAGAGATGAAAAGGTGCCTTTAAAAGGAAATAAAGCTAGAGGTGAACAACTAACCTTCAATTGTTAAGGTACTCTAGTGAACCTTGAACAATAAGAATGATGCAACTCCTAAATGGCTTGAATTTTGTACTTGGCATTTTTTTTCCCCTCTCATGTTGGTTTCCATTTAACATTAAAAGGATAAATACTTGAAGCCTAATTGAGAAGCCCTATAGGCAAACCTGGTAATAAATCTTAGACCAAAATCACAGCTCACTATTCTAGATCATTTACAGTTGTTTAAATATGTTATCCATGAAGAAGAAGTAAACAGAATGTTAAGACTCCAATGAAACCTGATTCTCTTCCATTCAAAAGCAATCATCCATAGAACACAAAGAGAAAATCAACAAATATAATCAAACAATTTCAGGCAATGAGGCAATCCTCAGATCAAGGGAAATTAGTTCCAAAACCTGTTCGAAATCCATTAGGTGACAAATCCTCAGGTGATGCAAGGAAATTGCCAGCAGCAGCATTCACAAGAATGTCTATCCTGCCAAAATGTTTAAAGGTAGATTCAATGACTCTTTTCGCATCTTCTTGCTTGCGGACATCCCCTTGAAAGCCAATAGCCTGCAAACAGAGTGCAATTTCGAGATAACAATAATCCGAATGTTTGAAACATTGCATAAATTGGCATGAAAGCTAATGATCTGCAAGTGAAACTTAGGGCCGATGGACTAAGCCACATCAATTGCTTTCCTCAAACCACCAAAACGAAAAGCAAGAATTTGCCGATAGATTAATCCGACTCTGCTCATCAAACCCGATTAAAAATAACAAGAAAAATGAAATCAACCCAGATGGGCAAAAGCAGCTACAAGCAAAACATGAGTAAATGAACAAGGAAAGAGAGAAACATGAAAAGCAAAGCAAAGCAAACCCATTAAAGCGAATCATACGGGAATTCCAAGACTTTGGAGAGAGGAGACAGCAGAGTGAAGCACTTCTTGGCGTCTGCCCATGATTGAAACCGAGGCACCATGTTTTCCAAACTGAGTAGAAATCTCAAAACCAATACCAGACCCACCTCCTGTTACTAAAGCCACCTTTCCTTTCAATATATCTGCCTTGAATGGGGATTCCATCTTTCTTCCCTTCAACTAAATTAAAACCAACCCTGCGGTTTCTGGACTTCCTTTGCTCGAAGGATTCGGTCCTTTAAGATGACAAAAATAAGGTATATAATAATATAAGAGTACAACTATCTACTCTATTCACATGCACTGTACATCCACAGCACCATCAGTCCAAAGCACTAATAAGCACTTGTACCTCTGAGGGTAGCTCTACAGGATTTATTAGTAAACCTACCAAAGCTATGTCCCAACTGTAGACATTTATCATCTCGATCAGGGTCAGGGTCAGAGTTTGGTAATAGCTACAAAAACTCAGTTGGAACATTACCCCATTGCCTTGCATCTATCCATGATTTCACTTTAGAGTTTATAGGGAATCTATCCATCATAACTGGACGTAACTGAGAGTTTATCAAAAGACTTGCACGGCACCAATTATCAAAATAAAGTGGTGTAACTTCTCTATTATCCAGTATGCACTTAATGTTCCCAATTAGTATATGCCTCAATTCAAATAGTTGTGAGAAGAACCAAGAGCATGAAGGTCTGTTGTTAATTTATATTTCATATGAATACAAAAGTTTTATATTTTCAAGAGGTTATGCTTTTATTTAAAGGAGAGCAATTATTGTTGCTTTTTTAAAATATAGTTCTTGTATCCAAATATTTCTATCGAATATACATACATATATATATATATATAATTAAACATCAAATATATTAAATTTAGATTAAATATTTATTTTTTAATTATAAAATGGAAATGGAGTTGACCTTTAAATTTATAAAATAGTAATTGAACTATTAGTAATTTTTTAGATTTCCTAAGATATAATTTTACTTATATTGTAGCAAACTGATAGAATTGTATAGTCTTGTTGTTGAATCAATGATGCACTACTCTAGCATTTTATAATAATAAAACATAAATTATTAATAATTTTATTCTCTTTGCGAATAAAAATAACAAATTAAATGATAGGTTAAAGAAAAATTTTAAATAAACCAAGTAAAAAGAAACTTTACTTTAAGATTGGTTTAAGAAAGAATGTAAAATATACTAAATAGAAAAGTAACTTTTAGTCAAAGGTAATTTATCGCCTCTTGTTGGAGTCTATTAACTTATGATATATAGAATTGCGTAGTTATAGGAGATATTTTTATATAGTATTTGATGTAAACAGGGAAAGTATCTTTAAGAACATATATTCAACTTGTATATATGTACATCTTTGACAGCAATAATACTCGACTTTCTCTGCATATTTTTTGTGGTATTAAAGCAAAGATCCTAATAATCTAAACCCTAGAATACCTAGCCTCCTCATTGCTTCATCTTTATCTCCAACAACATGATTGAATCTGGTTCTATCATTCCAAAGGTAGATCAGCAAAGTTGTGTGGATTTCATGTCCCCATACTACATACATGTCTCTGATAATCCTGGCCAGATCTATGTGAGTGAACTTCTCCATAATGCCAACTATGGAGAATGGGTAAATGACATGAGCAATGCGTTATTTGCCAAGAATTAGATTGGCTTCGTTGATGGTGCACTACCTATGCCTGCACAAGGTTCAACAGACTTGATGCATTGGATGCGATGTAACGTAATGGTCAAGGGCTGGTTGAAAAGTGCTATGGACAAAGATGTCGGAAGCAACGTCCGGTATGCGAAGACGACTCGAGAAATCTAGGTCGCTTTGAAAAAGGAAGCGCACGTAGAGCCTATAAGCTCAGACAAGCGGTAACGCTTTTATGACAAGAAGAAATGTCTATGTCTTCATATTACAAAAAATTAAAAAGCTTATGGGATGAAATCCAGTCGATTTGCCCCTTCCAAGATGCAATTATGGTGGTTGTACATGTGATATACAAAGATAGATAAGTGCAATGAGAGAAAGAGAACAGTTATATGATTCTCTAATGGGTTTAGATCAAGTTTTTGGGACAGTTAAGACACAAATATTGAGCACTAAACCTATGACAACGCTTGGATATGCATATCATTTAGTAGCAGAGGATGAACAACAAAGGAACATATTGGCAAATCGGAAGCCAATGGTTAAGGTGGCAGCTTTCCAAACACGAGGAAGTCACAATGATAAAGATGCTAGTGACTTAAGGACTACTATAAAGGATGAGTTAAGGTGTAGGCATTGCTCTAAGCTTGGGTATACAGAGGAACAATGTTTCAAAATTATTGGTTTCCCCTTGGTTAGCGTAAAGGTAAAGGTGATAGAGGCAACAACAGGAAAGAAAGAGGTGGATAGGGAGTTGAGAGGAGGAATGCACCAAAGGTAGCACAGGTTGGTCACAAAGCTAGTCTGGTACTTGGGCTCACATCAGAACAATATAATCGGTTGGTTCAATACTTAGAAAGTGAACTTGAAGTGATGAAATTGACCCCTCAACCTACCACTCCTATGACTAACATGGCTGGTAAGATTAATTATGAGCAACTGTGGGTGATAGATTCAGGTGCTACAGAGCACATCAACTACAATAAGGATTTGCTTGAAGAAAGACAAAATAAATATTGGAGTCTGCCAGTAAAAATTCCAAATGGAGATAGTGCATCTGTGATGGGTATTAGGAAAGTGAAACTTTCCAATGGTCTAAAACTTAATAATGTTTTGAATATTTCAGACTTCAAGTGTAATTTACTCCCTGGTAGCAGATTGACAAGAGAATACAATTGTGTACTAATATTCCTTCCAAAATTTTGTGTGATGTAGGACTTACCTTCGAAGAACCTGATTAGAGTGGGTAAGCAGTGTGATGGCTTGTATTACCTTGAACCAATATAGAATAGAGGTGTGGCAATGTTGGTTAAAAAGGTAGAAGATTCAAGTTTATGGCATAGAAGGTTGGGACATGCATCTATTGGGAAAATTTAACATATTTCTCTTATTTCAGACAACTTTTCTTTTGAAAATAAATTACATTGTGATTTATGCATGCAAGCTAAGCAGACAAGATTGTCGTTTGCTGTTAGTGAAATAAAATCAATCACATGTTTTGATTTGATACATTATGATATATGGGGAGGTTATAAAACCCCATCTATTTCAGGAGCTCATTATTTTCTCTCAAAATCTGATGATTATAGAAGAGCAACTTGGGTATATCTAATGAAACACAAATCATAGGTGAGTCATTTTTTGCCCTTATTTTGCCACATGGTGGAGACATAATTTGAAAAGAAAGTTTAGCAGATAAGAGCTGAAAATGGATTGGAATTTTAGTCCAATTACATGCTTGATTACTATAAGGAAAAAGGAATTATTTTGCAAACATCTTATATTCATACACCTCAGCAGAACAGTGTGGACGAAAGAAAGCATAGACATATATTAGAGACAACAAGAGCATTGATATTTTAGGGAGGATTACCTATAAAGTTTTGGGGAGAATGTATCCTCACAACAATATACCTTATTAACCAACTACCCTCTAAGGTCATTAAAATCAAAACTCCATATAAAGTGTTATTAGGTAAGAAACCAACTTATAGCCATTTAACGGTTCTTGGTTGCTTACCATATGCCCATAATAATGTCAAGCATGGAGATAAATTTGGAGAAAAAGGTAGACCATGTGTTTTTGTTGGCTATCCAAATGGACAAAAAGGGTATAGGGTCTATGATGTTGAAAGACAACAAATTTATATATATAGAGATGTGACCTTCTTTGAGGATGTATTTCCTTTAAAAAAGGAGATGTGCCTAATAGATGATCAAGGACATCTAGAAGTGAAGGAGATTAGATCGAATACAATTCTTGATGATGATTGTGACTTAACTAAGTAAATATCTAGACAAGTAACAGAGAATGGACCCATTCAAAATGAAGAAGAAAACTAGTTGACAGTTAACAGTGAGAGGGTGAATGATATAAACACAGAACATATGTTGATAGAAGGATCTAAATAAGAGACAAGAAAGGTGCGAGTTGTTGAGAGTGACAAATGACTAGCTGTCATCGATCAGTCACATGGAGACACACAAGAAAATGAACGTGTTAGAAGGATACCTAAACGATTTGATAGCTTTGAAGTCGACTTGCCACTCTCTATCGTACAAACTCACTCGACCCCTTCATTTGGGAACTCGGTACCAAACAATTTGGAGGTTTGTAAGCCAAGTTATGGCCGAAACAATATGATTGGTTCAAATTAACTTAAGACAAAATTTTACTACATGTTCCTCTCTTGTCATATTAAAATAATTCCATACAAAGAAACGTCAAAGTAATAACAAGACAACATTGACCTTAAACACATCCATCTCACTAAAAAAAAACCCATAAAAATTAGAAATTTAAGCTAGGAAACTTACCACTTTTTCCTCCAATCTTTTGGGTATTTGTTGAACACCTTTACTTGATCAAGATCTCTTCAAATGTCCATCAAAACCTATCAACAATGGAAGCCCTCTTCTTCCTCTCTCCTTGGCTGACCTTCACTCTTGCTTCTCTTCTTTTCACTTTTGCTTTTGGTCTCTCACGTTTACTGTCTCTCAAACACTTATGGTTATGTTAAAGAATGGAGTTAAATGTCTTACTTTATGATCTTTTTTAATACTCATTTAATGGATTCCACATGTTACCTTCATATTAATTATCTTCTAATGACTCATCCTTCCACCAACACCATGTAAATGACAAAATTTTCCTTTAATGAATACCAAAATGATCAAATTGCCCTTTAATGCATACAAAAAGATCAAATTGCCCTTTAATACATTTAATTCACCAACTAACCAAATTAAATCTCAAAAATATTCCACAACTGTCTTATCGTCAAATTGACCATGAAATACTCGAATAATTCTTATTGATTGGTGCTTAAAAAAATTTCAAATGGGTTTAAAATCCATAATACTCATTATTTTCCAAAAAGGGCATTTTAGTCTAATAATTTCAGATTACCCAAATTCTATTCAAACAACCTCCATTTTAGCCCGTTTCAGTTCCTAGGGACTCCAATCATAATTTGGGAGTTTTTCATCGTATTTTAAAATTATTCGGTAACTTTTTCGATTGTATGGAAGAGTTTTCGGAATGAATCTAAAAATTACTAAATGTCACCGAAATCGTCTAGATTTCATTCAAAAACACCTAAATCTCCAAAGCACATTTTGGGGCTTTTAAAACTCATTTGGAAACATTATGCAGCTTTTCGAAATTTTTAAAAATTTTCAGATTAATTTATGTTCGAGTCCAAAATTATCTCTGGTCTATCTATGATCTCCGTTATAACCCCAATAATACATTTAAACGCTTAAATTACTCTAGTATACCATAAATAGAGTATATTCTAAAAAATGCATGTATAAAACATTACACAGTACAATTATCAAGCTAGGATATTACATATATGGTCATGTATAATCTGCGTACTTCACATTTCCATTACAAATTTCTAATTAAGAACACTGTTGACTGCACTGACTTTGCATAAAATTGTATTAGACAAAACTTTTTATAAACATAGTTTTACATATAGTCATATACCAAATCGAGTACTTTAAAACATCTCGTCAAAGTTGCGATCAAGAATCCTATGTTCGCCAAAAACTTTAATAGACACATTTTGCATTAAGATTAATCGTGTGAAGGTGTACTTAACCATCTTAAATAAAAACATTTTTCAGGCACAGTTTGTTGCATGAACATCTACCAATCGATGTCCTTCACATTAATGCTTGGTATTATTATGACTTATTCATCATGGTATTCCCATTTTGCATTAAAATTGTACTTTTCTTGAATGTTTTATGGTATCTACTATTTACAGCTGTGGTATTGAATATACTGAGTGTCAGTATAGTTTGTATTGACCTATAGTAGTATTTCCATTTAGTCACAGTATTTCCTATTTAAAATGATATGTGTTACTTATTTTTAATCAATAATGAATTTTTTATACCTAGACCTAGTATTTAGTAGATAGAATACTAGTATAGTTTGTGTTCAAGTTGATTAAGGTTTTATAGTCAGATATGGCTTTCTCATTTTTTGTCGAAGCTAAAACTTTTTTGAATGAGTCCTAGTATCTTTAAGCTTTAAGTGTTGGTATATTTTGTATTGAGAAATGATATTCTTTCTATTCATTATATATTTTCCCATTTAAAGCAATATGCCTTGGTTATTTATTATTACTGATGGCTTTTTTACGTAAGTGTGGTATTGAAAAAATAGAGTACTGGTGTAATTTGTATTAAGTCGGAATATGGTTTTTACTCAGAGATGGTATTCCCATTTTAAAGAACATGCATAGTAGTGGTATTAGATGTTGTAACACCTAAATACCTCCTGGGAGGATATGTGGATGCCACCCAAGACAGAACAATCAATAATATTGTCCGAATCAATCTGAAGTGTCATTAAATCAACTTACCCGAAAAATGTCATGAATGCATGCCAAAATTTCAAAGAGACAGAACATAAATCGGACTCAATTTGCTTAATATGCTAACCCCTAATTTGAGGCGTTACAAATATTTATAAAATGGTAATTTATTTTTAATATTTGATATTAAATTTACTCATTTAAAAAAAATTGTTTGAGCATAAAGAAGTGATGGAACAATGTTTATTCTCAACTTGTAAATATATTATAGACTTATAGATTTTAATTATTTATACTAATATTTATTAATGTCAATTAAAAATTGTAAAAGAAACAATATATATTTAAAAAATTTAGGAATTCTTTTACAGTTTTTAAAATTTTTAAAAATTATTTTAAAATTTTATAAAATTATCTAAAATGGTACCCGCTCTCTAGTATAGTATTCATAACTTTGTGTCCTGACACGTCTACTCTTCCTAGTATTTATATCTATCGAGTGAAGAAAATACAAGGAATTACCGTATTCGTGTCTTGTAGAGAAACAAGGATCAAGAGCTTGTCTTTGTTACGGTCTGATCTAATTGCAAGGTATGAGACTTGAATCTCATATTGGTTAAATACAAAATTGATATGTGATTTATAAGGACTTTGGGCTCTCTACCCTCATAAGCTAGCTTTTGGGGTGTGGTTCTCTTAAAGTCCTTATCAATTGGTATCAGAGTCGGGCCTTAGAGTAGTGGCCCACGGAGTGGTGGTCTGGGAGTGCCAGCCGTGATCAACAACGATCTTATAGTGGTGGCCCATGGAGTGGTGACCTGAAAGTGTCAGTCGTGACTAACATGGCCGTGACCAATAAGGACATTGATCCTTAAGGGGGGACGAATGTTACGGTCTGATCTAATTGCAAGGTATGGAACTTGAATCTCATATTGGTGAAATACAAGATTAATATGAGATTTATAAGGAAACACTTTCAGGTCATCACTCCATGGGCTACCACTATGAGATCTTTGTTGGTCACGGCCATGTTGGTCACGGCTAGCACTCTTAGACTACCACTCCGTGGGCCACCACTCCAAGGCCCGACTCTGATACCAATTGATAAGGACTTTAAGAGAACTACACCTCAAAAGCTAGCTTATGAGGGTAGAAAGTCCAAAGTCCTTATAAATTCCATATCAATTTTGTATTTAACCAATATGGGATTCAAATCTCATACCTTACAATTAGATCAGACCGTAACAGTCTTGAATCGTCTCTTGTCTTAAGTTCAACCAACTTTCACACTTCCCACCATTTCATGTATTATCAATACTAAACACATTTAAAGTGTTAAAAAGTACAAAAATTTTTCTAATTTTTCAATTAAATAACTAATTTTTTAAAATTCTAATAACTTGATTTAAAAAATTAATTCTCTTAATATTTTACTGAAATAATTAATAATCGAACCAACTTTTACTATAATATATAGACATTTACTTTTAAAAAATAGAGATACCAATAAATTAGCTTAGGAGCCTAAATTTAGATGTTATTAATGGATTGACTCGTGAGCTAAATTAGGCCCATAAAAATTTTAAACAAAACAACAATGTTTTGTTTAGAAAAATTAGGTCTCGGACAAACCTGAGACCTAATAAGACCACCCTAACCTATTATCATCTATAAAAAAAATTAATAAACATATAAGTATCGCGTAAATAAATACATAACATCTCATAATTCATATCCTAAAAATATTAGTAATTCACATAAATATTTACATGTTCATCACTTTTTAACGTAAATACTTATGACTAAAAGTGATTCCATTAGTTATGTATAAAATACTGCCAAAATTAATATTTTAAGTAATATTTTCAAAATAAAAGTTAAACCGGTAGAATTTACAAAACCGGTTAAAAATTAAATAAATTTAAAAATAAAAAAACGAAAAAAATAAAATGTAATTTATAAAAGAGATTTTATTTTAATTTATAAAATTAATTAGTTTATAAAAATAACCAATTAATTAATAAATTAATAATTTTTAATAATAAAATTATTAAACTAAATCAAACTTAAAATTTAAACAATTAATCACTTGATTAAAAATTTAAGGAATTGAAAATTTCTAAAAAATTTACACTTTAAAATCTATCGTGTTTAATAGTGACATCTTGTTTTTTCTTCCTTTATAAATTGTGCAATTGGTCAAGTAATCCGAATCTTGAAATATTTCATTTCAGAATGTTTCAATTGATTTCAAGCTGAACCTTCTTTGGAGATTAGTGTCAAAGTCTACAATTTTAATTTTCTTCGTTACTTTCTTTTCCTTGATTAATAAAGGCAATAACCTCGAGTTACAAGTGACTATGGTAAGCATGATCGAATCAGAAAAGAATGGTTAGAAATTTTATTAAGAAAGTGTACAATTGCCTCGAGAAACTCCAAAGACATGCCTCGTGGCATAGTAGAGAATCAATACAATCAAGATTCAAGACCAGCCGTCTAGGATCTGGGAATAGTTTGGTAACACTTCATAAGATCAGGAATGTGACTGATCTTCTTCAATCCATTGTTTTACACCAACAGAACATTAATCTTCCAGGTAAAGCTAAAGGGTATCACTATACCAACTCTCAAAATGATTTTGATATCTATGAAAAAGACCATGAAACATTACTTACCTCTTTGCATACCTATCCAAAAAACGCATCTATGACTAGCAGACCTTATGCGTGTCCAAAAATCTTTAAATCAGCACAAAACTCGAACTACCCTCACTCCATCAGACACCAAGTCTTTTGGAACTTAAACCAAAGGTTATGTCCATTGAATATATTGGAATTCCTAGTTTCCAATCTTACTCAACACCAATGCAACTAAAGCATGGTCGTTTTAGAATGGTGGAAAAGTACTTCCATGGCCGCAAAAACCTTGTCATTTGCCAGCAAGTTCCAACTAAAATTAAATGCAAACACACAAAAGAGGGATTTATTTCTATGGAGGATAAATCAACAAAAGATGAAGTCATGGTCGAGGTTTTAAGAAGCTGCTTGTATTTCCCCCAAGTCAAAATCAACCGTGCACAGAATACTGGTTGAGGTTCCATGTAGTCTCAATATGACTCCATGCTTCAAATGCCAATCATATCAGCAGTAAATTCCATGATGATCAAATCCCATTAATTTTGCAGGCTTTTCATACTTAGCATGGGACATAACTGTGTTTAGAATCTGCATTATTATGACGCTGTGTCCAAATTTCTTTCCTAAATGCTTTAGCAACTCATTGTTGACTCCTAATTAGGTTCATGATCCAACCCCACCTAGATGCTTTCCAAGGAAGGAGGGAATCAAAATGTCTGAAGTTCCTTATCATACACGGGAAAAAAAAAGCCTCAATTTCTCGACCTGAATAATCTCGACCTGAAGTCCATAAGTTAGATGACTTTTACTGATAAATTAAGTGTCAATATCATACAAAGCATACCAAGATTCCATTGTCCAACCCTTTCTGGGTGAATCCTTACAGCATAAACTTGAGACTTGACCAGATATCCAGTCTTTCGATCCATAAAGGCTTGAAGAAGCAGGACTCTTATTTACCATATAATACCAAGCTCAACTTTTCCAGAATGATGCAGTTAAGTTTTGACGAGAATGCTCCAAATATAAGCATATACAGCAGCCTGTGTCATTTTGAATCTGTACCAATGACAAATCAACTGTGACCATTGGTTCCTTCATTCGCCAATCATATCTCTTAGTAATGAACAAGATGCAGCATCTTCACAAACCATGTTCTCCAGTAAAATAGGTTAAAGCATAAAGATAACAACATCCACACATTCTGCCATAAGAAACGACATAAGTACAGACGTACATCAATAGTATGATCCTGAACCACCACTCCCCATGTAGCCACCGCCACTCATGCCACGATTGGAATACATTGATGAATATGAGCTACCACCAACCTGTCATTAACAAATAAACCATAAGCAGCCAAAAGATAGATTGTGAACATTATCTCTGATCATAAAATGTGAAGTTCATACATCACCCCCACGAGAAATATATTCAGCACCATAGCTTGAAGGGTACATTCCACCTACGTCATTGCCAGAATAAGAACCTGAAGCCATACAGTTTTTAGTAGCTAGGCAAAAGCTTCATGCACATCACCAATTATAGTAAGTCAGATATACCTCCATATCCCATACCCTGACGACTTCCATATGATCCATGTGAATCATGCCCTGAAATGGAGCTTCTGCTACTGCCATATCCCATGCTAGACCTCCCAAGTCTACCAAACAGAAGGCACATGAGTAACTGCAGCATTTTACATTGAACACAAAATCAAACTAAAACTTAATTACCTATCCCCATATGCATCTCCATAGTGAGAAGCACTAGGACCAAGTTCATAGTCTAAACGGGCTCTTGAATGACGGGCACCGGTCTCAGCATAACGTGGAGGAATATCATCCTAAATTTCATAGCGACTGTCAGAATTGCTTGCATCATACTTAAGCAAGGATACAGGATAGGAATTTTGCGTCAAGAAACAATATATACAAAAGAAGAAAACTAACCACTGCAGTGTATGGACGTTTTGACCCGGGCATAGGGTCATAATCACGAGGTCGCCCTTCACGATAACTGGGAAGAGGCCTGTCAAACCTTTGACCATAGCTGTCATCTATATAAGTTCTCCTTGTAGATGTGCGAGCTGTACCTCTAGGAATATCAGAATAACCAGAACTGCGAGAAGAATATTCATCTCTATAAGACTGGCGTCTATCTGGAACAACCCTAGAACCATAATCAGCAGGAGCTCTGGGCCTCGGAGGAGGTAGTTCATCACGCCGACCATAGTCCCTCTTTAAGCTACTTTTTGGATATGAAGGAGCTGTCCATACAAATAAAACAACGTTTACTTGGGGCATCTCATACAGACAGTAAAAATCTCCAAATATAACCAATTCAGAATGGCTGCATACCAGGTGCTCTTCTGTCATAAGACCTAGGAGGAGGAGGTGGTGGAGGCAGAGGTCTGCTCCTTGCAGATATGGATATCACAGGTGGTCGTCTATCCCTCAATCCAACAGGTCTTTTCACCCTGGAAGGCGGTACACGATTTCCCACTCCTCTTGCTGTACGGGGAGGAATGCCACGTGGGGCAGACCGAATCCATGGACCTCTGACAGGCCTACCAATCCCACGTGCAGACCTAAAATCACCACGACTTGAATGTTTTCCTTTCCCTCGCTGAAGTGGTCTTGATAACCTGGCCCTAACCTTAGCCTGAAACGCAATATCAGACTATTAAATAAATTCATAGACAAGAAGCAACATCACAACCTATTTAGAAGATTCAAAAAGAGAAGCTGGAAACAATCACTGAACCTTGTTTTCTCCTTCACCCAAATCAACATTGTTAATGCATTTGGCACATGTTACAGCAGCATCATGTGTGTCAAATGTTACAAAACCAAAATCCTTTCTCTTAGCAGATGGCATATTTCGGGCAAGTTCAATCTTTTCAATCTCTCCATGTTTCCTTAGAAGCTCTCGAACACGATCCTCATCCCATGAAGCAGGTAGACCATCAATAAATACTGTCTTCACCTGAATTTAGAGAATTGAATAAGCAGCAGGCTTGTGCATTAAAAAACTACAAATATCATGTGCAATATGCAATTAATAATTTAAAAAAATAACACAAAACATGGTGGCAAATATCTGAAACAAGGACCACAGCCCACAGGAGGTATCTACAAACTATGATCTTCCCATAACACATCAGGACTGTTGAGTTAATGGCGATACAATCTTCTTTCCTTACCGTGGTGCAAGAAAAAAAATACAAGCTGATGAATAAAACTCATCTCTGTAGAGCTAAAATCCAAAATCAAGATAGAACAGCTTAACAAGTAATTACCTGGGCCATGATTTCATCACCAGGGTCAATGAAGGAATCTGCAAAAGAAACCTTTGCAGGTCTATCAACTCCAAATAAAACATCTCTCTTCTGAAGACGCTTAAAAGCATCCATGGCATCTGAACGAGATGAAAATTCCAAAAAGGCAAATCCACGATTCATTCCTTCATTGTTACTGTCTTCTACCAGCGTTATATCCTCAACATTCACAACTCCATAATGTTTTAGTTTCTCTTTCAACTGAAAAGAGAATTAATTACCAAAATATGAAGAATATTGCATTTCCAAATTTCAGTCAAGAAGGGTTGATGTTATATCGACTATACAAATCCATTTACTTACAGCTTCCTTCGTCCATGACTTGCAAATGTTACCCAAAAAAAGGGTGTCACTGTCTTGGCTCGGCGTAACGCCACACTGTTTCCCTTTGATCTGAAATTGCAGTCACCAAGAGATGACATTTAACACTAATATATTTACTTTATAATCAAAATATGGCGTGACAAAATTTACCACTGGGTTTTTGAGCTCAGTCACAGCTCTTTTTGCTTGTTCTACAGTTGCAAAACGCAAAAACGCAAATCCTTTGTTTTTCTTGGTCTGTGGGTTCATCATGAGCCTAACTTCCGTAACCTCACCAACTCGATTGAAAACTCTTCGCAGATCATCCTCAGTAGCATCCTTATCTAAACCCCCAACAAATACCTCAAACTCCTTACGCTTACGTCTCTCTTGCACAACATCATGGTGGTCATCCTCATCCTCCGCATCATCAGTCTCAGCATGCTCCACCTCCTGACCACTATGTTCAATATCCTCTTCAGCTTCAAGTTCTTCAGGAACCTCCTCTTCCAATTCTTCCACTATCAAATCAGCCTCTTCTTCTTCAACTACATCCTCCTCCCCAGGTTCCTCTTCAACTTCCTCTTCCACTTCCTGGATATCCTCTTGTTCAATTTCCTTATCATCATAGTCGGCCCCGCCATATTCTTCAGGTTCATACTCAGTTTCATTATCATCAAGCTCTAACCGCTCATCTTTTTCATATTCATCTACAGTTTCCTTGGTCTCATCTTCCTCTTCTGCCAGAAAAAAGGGGCAGGTGATCTCGACCAGTAAAGAAATACTCATAATCTCCAATCTTAGGAGATATCTCAAATGTTTCCACTATCAAATTTATCCCACAAATTCTTGATATCCCAAGGGGTTCAAATAACATAACCAAATTATATCCACCTCATACCTATTTCCTACTTCATAACCGACAAATACATTTACATCCTAATGCACAACATCGAATGAAAAAGCTCCCAGAGCATCACAAGAACCGTATGAGTAACGAAAATAAATAACTTTGCTGCACTCGTCTAATTATATACTGCAGATAGACATGGAGGTACTCATCTAATTATATACCCCATAATAACCAAAGAGATTTCTATGATAATATTTCTTTGGAAACCGTAGCCTAGAAACCGATGCTTAACGCCCATTACAAGTGATAAATAATAATTCCCAATAGGACATTAATTAGTGTCCAAATCACGAAATATGCATGCTTTTCAACAAAATCAACTACTTGGTCGCAAATTAAAGATGCCAGTAAAATCAGATCTTTGAAGCGAGAAACACTTACTGCTCAAAGAAGCCGACCCATTCAAATCCAATTTGGGCCTCTCACCACCAAGCTTTTCTTCAATTTCTGGTTTTTCCTCCACTGTTGGTGCCTCTTCCAAATCTCCAATCACCTGATTCTGAGGCTTTGTCGCTGCTCTCGTGACTCTCGTTGCCCTTTTCTGGCCAGCTGCCGCCGCTCCTCTCTTCACGACTCTGGGAGGCATCTTTTTGGGTTTGATTACAATTCACAAGTAACAGACTTCTCAGAAACCCTAAACTGAACAGAGACAAGATTTAATTATCTTGATCTAAACCCTAGGATACGGGAAGGTACTAGCCAAATCTGAAAGACTGAAACCCTATGGCCTATTTATATTGGGCTCACTCTTACTCGGTGAGAGGCAATGCGTGCGCATTACGCGTTTCACTGTATAATAGGAAATACGTTAACAATGTTTGGGTTACGTGGGGAAAAATTATTAAATATCTCATCTAAAAAATTAAGAACATATAGAAATCTATAACGCCTAGATCTTTTTATCTATGTTATGAAATTGTTGAAACTACTCAGGAATTACTAAATATGGGAAAGTGGGGTGCGTTCAATCCTCACAAAAATGAATTTGATTCACTATCATGGAGTCAAAGAATTTAAGTTAAAATATCACATGAGAGTGGATTGCTTTTTTTTTTTTCATTTCCGAGTAAATTTATATTTTTTTCAAATATTATTTTTTAATGGTACGGAACAATAGTATGATTAGAGTGAATATACAAATAACTTTAAATATAAGAAGTAGAATAACCGGTTTGGTTCGGCGGGAAAGAACCAAAAAAATTTGAATTTAAAATCCTTTTTAAAGATATCTATTTTCCAGAAGAAACAGATAAGATATCCCGATATGGTGGTATCTTGATATCCCTAGGAACAATAAAAATTATTATTATTAATTTTATAAATTTAGTTAAAAAGAGAGGTTCAAATAATTAAAATTTTATTTTAAAATATTTTAACTTGTACTGTTTGCCTTTAATTTTCATATGATGAATTCAAAATTTATTTAAAATATATAATTTATAAATTATTATTTATATGGTCTAAATTTTATTATATAATAACCATAAATCTTCTTTTTATTATATGATACCAAGAATGCATATTTTTTTTAACTCTCTTTTCTTGAGTCCATCACTTTACTCGAAAAAAAGACACATTACACTTTGTTTACATTGCGTAACATTTGGATCGAGGGGGGAATCTAAAGACTTAGGGATTTAATTTTGTTGTACCGGATTTTAGAGATATCATAAAACGAAATTGTTTCATTAATTTTCGTCACTTATTTAATTAAGACTAACGTGTTTTATTAATTAGAGTTTCTAAAATATGTGACAATTCATGTCTACAAGGATAACTAAGATTTTAAAAAATTGAACATTTAAGTATTTAATTATTATTTTTTAAAATTCATGTTATAATTACAAAATTTAGCTGAAATTTGTTTTTTTTAATTAACCCTATAACGAAAAATAAGTTGGATTGAGCTTGCCTGGAGTAATCTGAATATGTTTAGATCATTTCAGACAATGTCAAAATGATATCATTTTTAGCAATTCGTTTGACAAAAGACTAAAATGACATTGTTTCGTAACTAATGCTAGACTATTTGGATTGATCTAAGTTTAATTTCAAATCGAAGCTT
>JANZLC010000007.1:6047895-6072088 GCA_026413385.1 Erythroxylum gracilipes | reverse complement strand
GATATAAAAATTTAACTATTTTTCAGCAAAACAATATAATTAATTAAATATCATTAATTAGAATATATTAAAATTAAATACAATTAATTAGAATATATTAATATTTGATGTAAAACCAAAATTAGTTAATTTTTATTTTTTCCTTTTTAGTAAAAAAAATATAATTAATTTTACCAAAAAATAATATAATTAATTAGAATATATTAATATTAAATATAATTAATTAGAATTTATTAAAATTAGAATATATTTCTCAAGATTTTCAACAAACTAACTACCATCAATATTAATGGTAATCATTTCTTTATCCTAATTAACCATTATAATTATAATGATTATATTCATTCTCATTTCTCACTATATTCATTCTCATTTCTTACTATATTCATTTTTATTCCTATTGTCATTACCCTATTTGAACCAACTATCCCCCTTATACTTGTGGAAGGAGTGAGAGGAAAAACTTGGAAATTAAAAAATTTTAATGATATTAGAAAAGAACAAAAAAGAAGTTTTTCAAACTCAAATGGCACGATAAGGATAAGTTAGTTAGTAATATTAGGGGATAATAGAGTCAAAAGTGTCTAATGTTTTGGAATTTTATCAATACAATTAATTAAATATAATTAATTAGAACATATTAGAATTAAATATAATTAATTAGAATATATTAAATTTTGATATAAAAATTTAACTAATTTTTTTCTTTTTGAGCAAAACAATATAATTAATTAAATATCATTGATTAGAATATATTAAAATTAAATATAATTACTTAGAATATATTAAAATTTGATGCAAAACAAATTTTTATCTTTCCTTTTTAGCAAAAAAATATAATTAATTACAATATATTAATATTAGATATACTTAATTAGAACATATTAAAATTGGAATATATTTCTCAAGATTTTCAACAAACCAATTATTATCGTAATGGTAATCATTCTTTCATCCTAATTAATTATTATAATTATAATGATTATAATTATAATGATTACATTAATTCTCATTCTTATTACCATTATCTCATGTGAATCAACCGTCCCCTTATACTTGTCGAAGGAATGAGAGGAAAAGACTTGGATATTAAAAAATTGTAATGAAATTAGAAAAGAACATAAAAGAAAAAGGCACGATAAGGATAACTTAGTAGCATTAAGGGATAATAGATTCAAAAGTATCTAATATTTTAGAATTTTATCAATTCAGTGTTAAATCTTCTAAAGTTTTTAAATTAGTGACTAATATTTCAAATGTTGCATAAATCAAGTCAAAACGTTACTTTTGCTCCAGGTAACATTTGGTAGATACGCTACATCAGCAAAAACAACTTTTTAACCTAATTTATACAAGTCTTAGAAAGTTAATTATTAATTGTAAATTTTTAAAAGTTCAACACTAAATTGAAATTTTCATAAAAAGTTAAATGCTATTTAATTTGTTATTTCTAATATCAATTATAAAACTAAAAAGATAACGGACAATTTCATCATTTAATAGTCACATTTAAACATTATATAAAAAAAGGGGTTCATAAATCTCAATTAATAATTTAATGAGCTTGTACTTTAAATTTTTATTATTTATGTTTTACACTAATCAAATTTTTTTTATTATTAGTAATAGTAGTAGGTGAGTCTGAGTTGACTCATATTTTTTTCAATAAGAATGAGTATTGTAATGTAAGCCCCTAGGGATAATCGAGTTGGAGTAGGAGGCGTAGGGTCAAAAAGTCTTATTTTCGAATCACCCTATCTACACTCTCTCAAAACGTATGGAATCCTTCACTAATTCGAGTTTAGGTTGAATTGTGTTTTCTACTTTCAACTTGATCCGATTTGATCGTGTTTTGTACAATCCTGAAATTGCGACTACGCTGTCCCGTATTCATTCGACCAATATTTTGCGATTCTCGCAAAGGGTAAGTATTAATGCAAGCTGAAAACTTATAGTTGGTAGTTGTGTACGAGTACCGGGCACGGCGGGTATTAGTAGCTTACTTCGGGATAGCCATGGTACATGGATAGCAGGATTTTCATGCTGTATTGGGATCATTACTATCATGGTTGCAGAACTTCAAGCGATTAATTATCGAATCTGACTCGTTAGAAGCGCTTCGCTGCCTAAATTATTATGGGGAGGATCTCCAATTTCATCCCTTAGCCAATGTGATATATGATATTGAGGTCTTTCAGTTTCAATAAACTTAATGCAAGTTGACGACTTTGACGTAATCAGTCTACAGACGCGTAGAGGGTATACGAGTACCGGTTGAGGTCTTTCCAGTTTCAAGGTCTGAATTGCTACCCAATTATGGGATTCATGGTATCTTTCAACTCCAAAGTGAACTACAGAAACTGCTCAAGCCAGTGTTTCTATTGCTATCTGTTAACTCCAATAAGAACTGCAGAAACTGCTCAAGCCGGTGTTTCTATTGCCTTTCTCCAGTGTTAATGACAAGTTGATACAGTTATTGGGAATTGACCTGATCAACCAGGTAACTATGGAAGAATATTCGTATTATGCCATTTTACCTGAAAATTAGACCGACAAATGTCATAGGAGTTCCTAGTACTTGATCAGCACAACTTCACTTATCCTGGCAAAGAAACGCACAAGCATCCAAACTTTGACGAGAAGTAAAATTCTGTTCAGTAATTGGGGAGCAGATTGATACTGATCAAAACTTGCTCTTATCCAACTTCATCCAAGGAACAGAAATATACCAGGTCAACACCGCAACAACAGCTACTATTTCTATCAGATTCTTTATTCAATACCAACAGTTTTCTGGAATCTGCAATTCAAACCATGCCAGACAATAGATACAGGAATTATGATGAAAAATGGTATCCACAAGAAAACATGGGAAAGCCTCATAGAATTCCACATTGCAAATATATACACCCTAGTACAGTTAGTTAAGTAATAGCCAGGGAAAGATGCGCAGCACAAACCAACATGGAAAAGCCTGAAACTATTATAAATTTTGTTTAAAATCCAGGGACTACATAACGTTCTGGAAAGAAGAATTTCAATTAGTTAGAGAGAAAATCTTCCATTTCAAAAACATAAATGGAAGCTGGCTTCTCCCTTTTACTAATATGACACCGTAGATATCTGCTTTGTACAGTTAAGTGAATCAATCTGTGACATTGTGGAAAAACTGCCATTGGAAGTATTCAAACTATTACTTGGATGCCTTGTGACCATACGCTTTGTTTTGGCTAGCAGCTGCTGACATAACCCGCAAACGATTTGCAACATCTGTAAAAGAAGGCCTTGATGCAGGATTAGGAGCCCAACACTGTTCCATCAACCTTTTCCATTCAGGATCACAGAGACTTGGAATGGTTGGCCTCAAAGTATTATTCACAATTCCTCCTGGACCTCATTAACAAATGTTACAAACGTACACGAGGTGCTAAAAATCCATAAAGTGCATCAGATAATGAATAAAATATAAAACATTAAAACCAACTTGGGTGTTTCTGTTTTCAGTAATATATCTAAATATGACTTTTCAAGTAAATTGATAGTATGCTTTCCTTGTGAACTTCATTTATATGTATATTGAAAGCTACACACTTCCAGTGTTGGAATCAAGTCCAACATTCAGAACAGTAGTTTCATTTTCCTTTCTGCAATTGAAAGCTGTGTAACCCAAATTTAATAGTTTCAAGTTTGCAAACACTGCCGGATCTCCAAACAATGGTTTCTGATCTTCTTTTAGGTAACACTATTGATATGAAAGCCACAGATATGAATCTGTACTATTCAATGCTTTTTCCAGTTCCAAGTTAATCTGAACACAACTTTCCATAGAGAAAACAAGTCCTTCATTCCGCAACTATCCTGTCTATATCTTACTGTTAGAAATTATGTGACTTCCCCTGTAAAATTAATCACTTTATTGAGCACAACAAATACAGCACAAACAACCAATGCATGAACGCAAACCATGTATGAGTACAAACGCAGTAAGTAATTTCTAATCCAGGATCAAAATGCTTTCAGCGAATCACACAATTTTCGACAATTTCAAGGATGATATTTTTTAAATATACAATCATAGAGACAAAAGGAAATGAAAATGAGAGAAAAGATGATAAAATGAGACTTTTCAAGGAAAAAAAATCGGATCATGGTACCATTTGACACAAAACAACATTGCAATGGATGATTGAAACAAGTTCCATCCCTTAGTTCAATTGGAGGAATAAATTAAGAATCAACATTGATACGATAGTTTTCAATCAGGCCCTCATTCCCACAGACTGAAATATTGCAAACTTGGTTCCCCATGAGATTAAAAATTTTCTTTATGGTTAATGCACTTGCGACTTTTAAGGTATGATCCGGAATTTTAACAGCTGTTTATTTTCAATTCTATGTGGCTCTTATTTCTTCAATTGTTGAAATTATTAAATCCCTCTTACTGAACCGTGCATCAGTTCAGAAGGAGTTGATCGATTTGTGCAATTAACTATAATGCTCTAAATCATAGGAGCTTATAAAAAATGATTTTGTAGTAACAAGTGCAATAAAGGCAAGAATGTAGAAGCAGCAGAAAAAGAGGATACAGCCACTACAAAAAAATACAAAAGGGAACTTAAATTTCCTAAAGTCAGGAACAAATAGAATTTAGACTTGTCCTTATTGGCTCTTATCTGTAACTAACATAGTTTGATGTCCATCTAATCTCATCCTACTGAGTACATTAGACCCTAGGCATCCTTGCATATTGGAAACTTGATTTTTGGCATTTATGTTGACAACCATACTAGTGTACAAGACCAATCGTCAAAGCACAAAAAAATTATCAAGCTACAACATTTAGTCGCTACAACATGCCATTCCTTTAGGCCCAATTTCTATAGTCTTGCTATGTTCATTTGTATTGTTATTATAATTGGTAATTAATCAGATAAAACCTACTAATACAAGCAGAAACCATAACTTACAAAAAATACAAGCAGAACCATAAAAGAACAGAGAAAAACAGAGTATTAAATTAGCACCTATGATTGCACCATAGTGCATGTTGGCATATGGTTCCTCGCCAGTCAGAATTTCCCACAAAACAATTCCAAAGGAGAAGACATCAACCTGAGAATTAGCAGAAATTTTCTTAATGTACAAATTCCTGGTCCAAAGATTATATAAAAGAAGATAATGTTTGTTGAGACAAGTATATGACTTATTCCTAGAAAATGGTGATTAAGGACTAAACTAATTCACCTATTTCTCTAATTAGCAATAATGGATCTTATAGGTATAAACCGCACATCTTTGTTATTATACATGAATGATACAAAGTGAATATGTCAGTCTCTCTGATTCTCAAATTTTCTATCTAGTTACAAACTTGGGAACAATAATCATGAACTCAACTATGATTTCACTAATTTTTCTTGTATCATTCACAGAAACATAAGACCAGAAAAAGCAAATAAACAAGATGAGGAATAAACTTACTTTGTCAGACACCTTACTGCTATTACCATTTAGCAGTTCAGGTGCCATCCATGGTAGAGTTCCTCGTACACCTCCAGAGACCAAGGTATTGCACTTGATTTTGGACAGGCCAAAATCACCAACCTAAAGTCATCAATTACTGAGTTAACGAACACCAAACTTTTAAGGATTGGATTTTTCACATTCCTCAAGAGCATACCTTGCAGATTGGACGCAATGGATCTTTCAAGTTGACAAGCAGGTTGTCGCACTTCAAATCAAAATGAACAATGTTCTTTGAGTGGAGATATTCCATCCCAAAAGCTGCATCCATAGCTATCAATAGCCTCTTGCGACGATCTAAATACCTTTAGGTTCAAGTAAATATAGATGTAAAGAGGCACAAGGAGGAGAATGAACTGACCATTCATTAGCAAGCTATTTGAGCTCATCTAGATCTGAAAGTGCTTTAATTATTGTACTTTCCGAATAATCATTATGTAAAGTTTTAATAGCCCCACAACCAGAAAAATTTCTAGACCACCTAGAACATCAGTTTAATGTAGCTAAAAGATGGCAAAATGAGATTATAGTACCGTTCAATTGTAGGATTTACCTATCTTTCCGAAGTAGAACATGTCTAAGAGAACCATCAACCATGTACTCAGCCACAGTAGCCAATGTTCCCCCAGGACCATCTTGCACTACACCATAGAATGCCACAACATTTGGATGTTGAAGCTTTGAAAGGATTTCTGCTTCCCCCCAAAACTCTAATGCCTAAGACAAAAAAAATAAATAAATAATATTTCATCAAAAATCCCAAAATAAAATGAAGAAACAAGTACCAAATTTGGTATGTATTTAGCTAAAATAACATGCATCACTGGGAAGGAAAACAAAAGGATAACACGTCTCAGCAGCTAAGCAACAATTACCAATCTCTCTTGCTCTGATGATTGACCAGTGAAACAAATTTTCTTCAGCCTCTTGATGGCAACATCTGTTCCTCTCCATTTTCCATGATACACAGTCCCAAAAGTACCAGAACCTAGTTCTTTTAACTCTTCAAGATCATCATTTTTTATAATCTGCCATTAGGTTAAGAAACAATAACTGATCGTCAATTTTATTGCGGATAAATTCCAATTGAATAATCTCAAGTTTACATTCAAAGAACCAGAAGGAGGTGAACTTGTTTGAGAAAGAATACCTAGGCATAAAAAAGAGTTTCTGGGTATGCATCAAAAAACTATCTCCATGCTAACACACACATACATACTTATACCCACATGTCTATTATATTTAAAATAAAAGCATAAATCACAGACTATTAGGAAAATGTATTGGTCGCATGAAAAATAATGTTTTTGGAGAATTAAAAAGTAGAAGTATTAAAAACCTCCCTCCCCCATTGCACCTCCATGCCAGATGAGATATTCATACCAGTTAGGGGTAAGGCTGCATATTTTTGGATCTCCCTAGACCCTACATTCAATGGGACTTTTACTGGATTGTTGTTGTTTGTTTGTTTGTTTGAAGAATTGAAGTTCAATGAAGTAGGTAATGTTCAAAAGTTCTCTGATATTGCAATAGAAATCCTAGAATGTGCTGGAGGGGACAATAGGAAAGAATTCCTGACAACTTAATAACATCAAAGGATGAGGCCTCAAAAAAGTATCAAGACAGCATAGGCAGACAAGCTTTTAGTTGTGTCATACAACAAAAAATATATATCAAAACTTTTCCAATAACAAAGCAACAATATCTATTATACATACTAAATGAAAAGGCCAAGGTGATTATAGAATCCTGACTGATAACCAGAACCCTCATCCCGTCTATTTTATTCTTGACAAGAAAATTGTAGTTTAGAAGACACAAAGACGTAATTAATTGTTCCTAAAGCAGCATGAAGAAACCCAAATCAAAGAAAAACAAATCCCCTGCTGTTTACAGTCAGCTAATAATCAGCTCTTGGCTCGCTTTCCTCATGAAAACCACTATCATTTTATGCAGAAAACGATATATATGCAACAATAACAAAAGCCGCAGCAAGACACCTACACTACTTTGAAGAGGGCAATTGGTCAGGTTCCTCTGACTTGTGTTTATATTTGTGTTGAGGAAGAAAGTTAGGTGGCTACCCAAATCAATTTTTTTTCCCTTCTCTCAGTACTACTTTTATTTTGGCTTCAAATGATTAGTCAAATTGGTGCAGCTTAAAAGTCAAAAGAGAGTATCAGTTTACTCATATTAGGTCTTTCTCACAAACACAAGTAACATTCAACTGTGGGATGACTATGAGAGGGGGGGAAAAAAACCTTATAGGAAGAATCAACGATAAGGGATTCCAATAGCAAACAGTGCAAGTACACAAAGAAACGATAGTTTTGAGAGTCAGTAGAAAATGTTAATATCCAACTTTTACCTGCAGAGAGGGATCGAGAGGAGGAAAGCTAACATATCCGTTTCCTGAATTCCCATCCTAAACCATCAAAGTTAAATTGCTTCGGCTAGCTGATTAGGAATGAATTCTCAAATGAAATCACCAAACAACAACACATACCTCATACTGAGACTCCGGTGATCTCAGATTTTCTATCATAGCTTCAAACTGCAGACTTTCACTCTCTTTAACTTGGGAATGATCAAGATCAGAATGCATTTTCAAGTCAGCTTCTCTTACTCCAGATAAATTATGCCCATTGTTTTCACCAACATTAAGTTGTGAATAGCCAGGGTCCATTGAAAGCCCATCTGTTGCTGAAGGAGAATAACCATAGGGCTCAGAATCTCCTCCTCCATCCTTTGTAAAATCTGGCTGTGCACGAATATGATCCTGGTCAATAAGAGAAACATCATTTTGGACAGATTCCTCTTGTGCCAACTTCTGAAAATATGACCAGGGCTTAGGCTTATGATTATCCATATTTACACTCACACCAATTCCATCTCTATCCACTGGACCGATAACAGAGTCATCCTCAGTAAATATGCCTTTGCAGAACATCTCAGAAAGGAGATCGTGGCGAAATCTATCATCAATTTCTATAATGATGGATTCACGCTTTTTTGGCAACACTCCAGTGTGGGAAATTTCTTGATTTACTCCCTCAGTTGAGCTCTCTGTCAAAGATTTTGGCTGTGTGTGCTTCAAATCCTTATCACCACTAATAGCCTTGCACACCATGCCCCCCAATATAGTATCTGGAAAATCAGATACATGATCCTTATGGTTCAGAACAGCAGCTACTGGTGTTAAAGCAGTGTGTCCTAATCCACCTTCTACGCTTTGCTCTGAAAGGAATATTTTGTGATTATCTGCAACTGCAATATGATCTACTTCACCCTCACCCTTAAGAACCCTTCCTTGGTTTTCAGAATCTTTATTGACAATATCATTTGGAATTTCCTGCTTGCGCCCATGCTTCCAAACATCTTCAGTATCAAAAAGCTTTTTATTCATAACAGAAACTGAAGTGGCAAGCTCCTTGCACTTTTGAAGTTGGGAAAGTCCATCATTGATGGTTTGGTCTGTAGACAATTGTTTTGTGACTGAATTGGTGTCTTCAGAATTGGTAGGCAAGTTATTTTGGTGCAATCTTTCAACAGATTCCCCTTTTAGATTATGATCAGCAGTATCAGAATGAGAAATAAGAAACTCAGAACCAAGTGAATCATCAGACTTGGATATTCTATTCAGCAACTCTGATTGGTCTCTGGGTATTCTCTCAGAATGGTAAACTCTCTGGGTTGGTATATATGGTTTAAGGTCGTTTAAACCCATTGGATTGAAGGCAGGATCAAGACATCCTGCACCAAGCCTACTAGTCGAGTTGGAACATCGAACATCTTCACAAGATCTAGGAACTTGTGCAGGATTCACAGTGTCTTCAGAAGAGGAGGCTTTTTCATCTTCCTGAAACCTTACCCCACTGATTGAAGGGAAAAATGGTGGATCTCTTGCTGATACAGAACTAGTAACTGGCACTTCATCAGCTGGAACTGAATGAACCTGCTCTACTGGTTGAGCTTTTTCCATATCACTCTCCTGCTGAACAGAAGCATCAGATTTCGGGCTTGCCTCCTTTACAAACATCTGTGAATTCTGTACTTGAAAGCTACCATATGACTGACCTTTTAGCAGTCCTTGTTGATTTATAACTCCATGAACACCAATAGAATACGGAAATTCACCACATGGAGAGTAGTTAGGGGAGTTGTAATTAAAGTGAAAGGGTAAATGCTTAAGTTCTCCATGATCCATCACTTGTCTGTGATAACCTTGTGGATAGGTTTCATAGCCAAGAGAGCCATCGTGGAGAATTGGTTGCGGAGACTGAAAAGTGCCATTAAAGAGAGCAAGGCTAGTCCCAACAGTTACTGTTTCCACTCGACTAGCCTTCTTATCAATTTTTGACTTATTTAATTCATCCAAATTATTGCCAGAAGAACTTGCTAACCCATGCATGTTTGTGTTTCTTCTACAGCCCAAATCCATACCATTTACAGCAGCTACATACTGGATCTCAGGATCACCCTCCAAACTGCCCAAACCAAACTGAGCATCATCCAAGTCACTCATGGAGAAAAGAAACATGCAAAGTTTCTGCAATCCTTCTCTGTCTTCAACTTCATTCCATTCATCCATCATATTTACTAAATCCTCATCACATGAAACAGAAATCAAGGCATCAAGATCTTCTCCAGGAAGCTGGTACTTTAGGACATGAGCTTCATTATAGATAGCCAAAATCTTCTGTTTCAACTCCTGAAAAGAAATATCTCTACTTATGCGTATAATGTGTGTTTCACCTCCAACATATCTAAGTTTTCCATCTCTAGGTCGGGGAAGGACTTTTCCGCCAAAACTGCAGAGCACTTTCATTGTTGTAGAGGATCTATCAAAATCTCCTGAGGATGTATAATGGTGCATAAGTTCTCGGCTTTCATAACTAGATAATGTTCGAGGCATTACCTGAAATGACCCATAGCTGCTTCTCTCTTCATGGAAAGATGAGTTAGCTCTCTCAAAATCTTTTGAACCCCTCTCAACTATGGTGAGCATTGAAATATCTGAGCCACTTTCAGACCCTGTACGAGTAATGCCTAAAATGCCTTTTAGTTCCATATAACCAGTTGCATAATTGGGTTCATTGGCAGCACTTGGTGTGAAAGGCTTTGTAGGAATGAAGCGGTCCCGCATAAACTCAAAAGCAAACTCTTCCCCTGTCTGGATGGAATAATTAAGTACAGGCTTTACTTCAGAACCATTCAGATCAGCAACTCTAATAGTAGCGCTTCCACTTCTTAAAGAATCTGCAGCATGCTTATGTGATGGTTGCTGGAATCCATCATGTCCAGGCTCCCTGTAAGTATTTACAAGTTGTTTGTGCATCTCAACCTGGTCCATAGATACATTGATTGGATTCCTCTCCATCTATCTGAAAATCGAAAATTACTTTATGACCATGAAGACCTTGTGGAATTAATAATAACATAAACCATTAAGCTGAAAATTGTACAAACTCTGGTAGAAGCTGAAAATTACTAGGCATGCTAAGCTGAAAGTAGATGACTGCAGTAGGGAAAAACTTCTATGCTTTGTATTTCAATTCCCCCAAGAGATATCTCTGACAGCTCCAAACAAATATGGTAACTGTGCAACTGCAATTTAACATTCATCAGGAATGTTGGAGTAAGAGTATGGAAAATCCAGAATTGAACCAATTTCCTCCGACATACACCAAGGCTAAGCAGCCAATATCAGAAAATTAGCGTACACATATATTCTCCAAAATATGCTCTAGAATCTCTTCTAAATGATGATACTAAATTAGAAGCAGACTTTCAAGACTTGGAAGTTATGCACTCATGACACCCCGTAGAATCGTCAAAATTATATTCAAGAAAGCAAGTAGAACAAAAAAAATCATAAATTTCTCATCTTTTGGGGGAGGTAACTACACTGTTCAGCTTTTATTTTAGGTAAAAAAAATCTAAAAACATTTAAATAATTGCGCTACAATAGCCCATATCGAAAATATGTTGATGAACAGGATCAACTTATAAAGGTCTGCAATTAGAATGATGAGCTTCAAAATGTTCAAATGAACTCCCTCTACTATTAGAATTTGGAACTGAAGGTTGGTAGTTGAAGTAGTTAACAAATTGTCTGACTTTCAAGCAGTTGAGGTTTAAATCAGAAAGAAAACAGCAAATGAAGGGCGAACACAACCCAATAACAAACTATGGACCATTGACATAAGATTATGGCTTTCAAATTAGTCTTATACTGAACCTGAAACATAAAGAAGAATCATAAAGAAGGGTAAGAAAAGAAATAATCAGATAAAAATGTCTAAGATTGAAGCTCACATTGTTTTACATGGAAATCAGTTGCACCCAGAAATTAAAAACAAGTAATCTCAATGCAAGCAGCATAGCAAACAGTAGAGATCTAAAAGCATACATGCCCGCCAAATTCCCACGTGTTTACATATTACACAACTGAAGATGCAGCAGTTACTGAAAACCATTAGAACGAAACAACCAACATGGAGGGACACATGCATTAGTTGGAGTCAGATATTTGAGACCATTCAGAAAAGGAGTTGACTAATAAACAAGCTCAAAAAGAAGAGCTAACAACTCAAGCAATTGCTTAAAACCCAGAAACAAAAATCCAAAAAAAATGTTAAGCACCGATGGATTTCCCAAACATGAAAGACAAACTGGACGTTGACCACCTCGACTAAACTGGGAATGTGGGAAAAATGGTTGAAAAGAAAAAAGAAAACGCATAATACCTGAATGAACATGGGGTTTAGGAAATCTCATCTATCTAAAGAATAGCGCTTTGCATTTAGCATCGACTGGATTAATAAGCAAACAGCCATGTGAACTTTCCGCCATTGCCTTGAGTTCACTCACCAATACCAAAATAGCAAGCTTCATTTATAATCTCCTCCATCCTCCCCTTTTTCACTCACTCCCTTTAAGTCTCAAGCATATGCTAACGTGATTAAAATAACGAGTTACGTAAAGTTACGATGCTATCCTTTTAATGCCTCCCGACTCAAGCAGTCCCTTTGACTTTTTAGCTTCTAAAACTAAGAGGCTAGGATTCTGTACATAAACGTCCACGCTAGGACGAGTAGCATGTGGACGACAATGCTTTTATTGTATGTTCAAACGTAAGCATATGAAAAGGTTAATATAAAAGTGTGAATGAGATTTAATGAAAAGTTTACAAGAACGAAAAATTTATTCCCGTGAACTTAATTCGACCTTGTTGTGTGCATTCTTATATAATTATTTCCCATTACTTATATTCTATGGTCGGTTCCGATATGTTTACTTTACTCATTTTCTTCAATGGCATTAAAAATGTAGGAAAAGTGACCGACCATAGCGACCAATAAATCCTAGAAGACTTTGTCCTTGTTCCTTAGTTGAAAAGGAACTTGTGGCTGCAATACGTTTCATTCTTTATTTTTGGCGTCTTTCTGTTTGTAAATGATGCAATCTCCTCGCCGTTTCAAACTTAAATTGCATAGCCTTTTGTTTGCATTAACTTTTAAGACAGACCTAGTTAAGTTATTTTATATATGACCAGTAAGCTTGCGTAAGCAGCTCCGTCGTTTATGCAATCCACCACCGAACAGCTCTTCCCATTGGTGGAAGAATGGCATCCTACTTATGTCATGTTACCTCACTGTCCAATTCAGTGAAATAATGCATATGCCCATGGCTTCTCCTAAAAGTTATTGAAGTCAAAATGGCCAAATGATTAACCCTATTGACAGTTACTAAAAGTTAACAAATTACTAACGTTATTGACACTGCCCACCGAATTGAAAAATCCAAGAGCTAAAATAACTCTCTAATTTAAGAGTTTTTGCTATAAATGCGAATAAGAATACGATTGTGCTAGTTTAAGTATAACTTGTAGACTCTTTGATCATTATATATATAGCAATTTCAAAATTTCTCTAATATAGATGTTATTGTTAGTCTAACAGAAGAGCTTGCCTCCCTTGTTTATCTAACTTCTTAGGTAATTTCAAAATACTAATAGACTTAAATTGAGGATTATTTGTTAGAATCTAACCGTGATCAAATCACGAATGCAGCAGAAGACAAAGCTTTTTCAGATTTCGATTATTGAATAAAATGAAAACGAATTAAAAATTGTACCTTGTTCGTCTTTCTGTTGAAAAACTTTTGAAACCTTTTCGATTGATTAATCACGAGTTGTTCAATTGTCCAGCATCTGATGGTATCCACAAAGCAATTCTCAAGATTGATTTTGAGAGGAAGAAGACAAAGTGATGGCTTCTAAAATGTTCTTCCCTTTTTAAATGGAAAAATCATGAGGGTCTTTAATTAAAATTAAATTTATTTAATTATAATTAAAATCAAATTCTAATTCTAATTAATTTAACTTTAACAAAATCAAATATTTCATATTCAATCCTCAAAATTTCTCAAACTTTATAATTAAGTCCAACTTAATTAAAATTATTATTTTTTCACAAATTGCTCTTTGATGTCTGACCTATTAGGTTCCTAATAAATTGACAATGATTATAAATTACAATTCTAATTCACAATTAAAATTAGATAAATTAAAACTTCTTTTAATTTATCTTTAATTCTGTAATTAAACAATTCATAATCATAAATCATGATTAACGTCTAACAACATGTCATGATTACCTAAATATCAGGAATGCCAAAGTGATTGACTTAACATGTTCATACATGGCTATGATGTATAATTTAATCATTTCGTTATTCAATATTCTAATTGGACAAAGTATGGATATAGTATCTACTCTTTTTGGTTCAATTATGTTCATTTTTGCTAATTAGTGATTGCTTTATAATTAAAATTTTAAAAACGTCATTTTCAAATATCAATTCATTCTAGCTAGAAAATTTCATAAATCATTAATAATCAAGAATAGTAGAATATTCTTTCTAATTACTTTAGAGTTACGAATCCTTTATTGACTTACTCAACTATCTCCATATGGTTCATACTGTATCTAATTATTACCAACTGAATTATCTTAGGATGATTCATAAGTAATATCAAAATATAGTAATGCCTATACGAGATACCTTGAAAATTTGAAGTCTGAGGATCAATTATACAACTATCATTATCAGATAATCCACAAACACATAAGTAATATTCCATTCGGAATTCTCATAATCAGGTCAATTCAGTGACTTATGAACTGACTTATTCTCTAATAATCACTCACATATTAGTTTAAGTATCTCCATACTTTAATTTATGAGATAAATTACTTTCTTCATAAGAAAGAAACATAAGGTGTGCTTGTTTTACCGTTTTAACAATATCTCGTCTTGATGAAACTATAACTAGAAACATTTAGGAATAATACATAAGAGTAAATTGAATCTCATAATTATGATCTCATCATAATTTCAATTACACAGCAATTATTCCAAGAATTTTACATTTATTATTGAAACATAAAATGTTAATTAAATTAATACATAAAGATAAATAAAGCCTTTTTATTAATTAAAATAATGTCATACATTAATTTGCATCCAATTGATTGGCTGCAAGGACATAAACTAACAATCTTTCACTTGCACTAAAGTCAATCCACTATGAATCTAATACCATATCCATCCATATGTCAATCATGTCTCTTTTGAGACAATGGCTTAGTAAGAGGATTTGCTAGATTCTCTTTAGTGAGAACTTGCTCCAATACTAGGTCTTTTTGGTTCACTATCTCCCTGATCAAGTGAAACTTCTTAAGTACATATCTGGACCGTTGATGAGACTTGGGTTCCTTTGCTTGCGCAATAGCATCGTTGTTGTCATACTACAATATTATAGGCTCAATAAAGCTAAGAACCACTCCAAGTTTAGTGATGAACTTCTTAATCCAAACTTCTTCTTTTGTCGCCTTTAATACTGAAATGTACTTTGCTTCGATCATTGAATCTGCAATGGTTAGTTGTTTGAAACTCTTCGAACTTACCGCACCACTATTTAGAATGAAGATGTACCCTAACTGTGATTTACTATCATCAGGATCTGATTGGAAACTATCATCTGAATATCCTTGAACTCTTAGTTCATTTCCTCCATAGAACAAGAAAACATCTTTAGTTCTTCTCAAGTACTTTAAGATCATTTTCACAACCGTCTAGTGACCCTTACAAGGATTAGACTGAAACCTGCTCGTTATGCTCAAGCATAAGAAACATCTGATCTAGTATATAGCATCACATACATAATTGATCCAATTGAAGACACAAAGCAGAGAGAGAGAAATCACATGCAATATGGTAAGAATCCCCTTTTGGAATTCTCCATGCTAAACCTCTTTAGCACTTTATCTATGTACGTAGATTGGGACAATTCAAGCAACCTCTTCGATCTATCTCTATAGATCTATATTCCCATAATATAGGTTGCTTCTCCAATATCCTTCTTAGAGAAGTTCTTGGACAACCAAATCTTTATAGACTGTGGCATATGTATGTCGTTTCCAATTAGCAATATGTCATCCACATATAGTACCAAGAAAATGATTGTACTCCTACTAACCTTTTTGTAGACACATGGTTCATCCACATTTTTATAAAATCAAACTCATTGATTGTCTCATCAAAATGAATGTTCCAACTCCGTGAAGCTTGCTTAAGTCTATAAATGGACCTTTGCAACTTGCATACTTGATTAGGAAATTTCTTAGATTCAAAACCTTCAGGTTGTGTTATATATACATCCTCTTACAAATTCCCATTGAGAAACACAATTTTGACATCCATCTGCCAAATTTCATAATCATGATATATTGCTATGGCTAACAAGATCCTAATGGATTTTAGCATAGCTATTGGTGAAAAGGTTTCATCAAAATCAACCCCTTGTTTTTATTTGTAACCTTTAGCCACTAACCTTGCTTTGTACGTATGTACATTACCATCCATGACAGTTTTTCTCTTAAAAACCCACTTGCATCCAATAGGTACAATACCAGAAGGTGCATCAACCAAATTCCATACTTGATTAGTGTACATAGATTCCATTTCAGATCTCATAGCTTCTTGCCATTTAAAAGAATCAATGTCAGACATCGCTTCTTTAAAATTAGTAGGCTCATCATATATGAGCGATACATTATCCTTTCCCTGCTCAATACATAGATTTAATATAATGGGAGGATGACGTATTCTACTAGTTCTTTGTGGACTATGTGTCTCTTGAACTCTCTGTTGTACATCGTATTTATCAACTTGAGGTTCTTATTCCATTTCGATGTGAATTTGTGGCTTTTGAACTTCTCTAAGTTTTACCTCACTCCTACTACTTTCTTTGAGAATAAATTATTTTTCTAAGAATGTAGCATGTCTTGAGACAAACGCCTTCTGCTCAATAGGATGATAAAATTGATAACCGAAACTCTCTTTCGAATACCCCACAAATTTGCATTTATCTGATTTAGCTTGAAGCTTATGTGACTTGAAGCTTATCAAATATAACACGCTTCACATAAGCTTCACATCCCCAAATCTTTATGTGTGATAATCTTAGTCTTCTACCAGTTCATATCTCATATGGTGTCTTATCAACCGATTTAGATGGAACTTTATTTAGAAGATATATTGTGGATTAAATTGCATATCCCCAAAAGGACATAGGAAGGACTGCATGACTCATCATGGAACGTACCATATCTAATAGTGTATAATTTCTCCTCTCAGAAACTCCATTATGTTATGGAGTTGTAGGAGGAGACCATTGTGAGAGAATCTCATTCTCTTTTAAGTAACCAAGAAACTCGGGGTCTAAGTATTCACTACCTCGATCTGATCTAAGTGTCTTAATACTTTTGCCAGTTTGTTTCTCAACCTCTAGTCTAAATTCTTTGAACTTTTTTAATGATTCAGACTTTTGTTTCATTAAGTACACATAAACATATCTAGAATGGTTATTTATGAATGTAATGAAATACGAGAATCAACCTCTAGCATTTGTGGACATAGGCCCACATACATTTGAATGTATTAATTCTAGTAACTGATAGCTTGTCACTTACTACCAAATAATAAATTCCTAACTACCAAACTATGTAGTAAATGGTGAGCTAGGGTTGAACCATAGAGAGCTGGGATGCAAATGATATTTCAAATGTTGTAATAAAAGAAAACAAAACACCCTGAAATGATGAAGACAAGACAGCACATATGTAATGAACGTAACCAAAAAGAAAAGCACAAAACAAATTTAGAAATGTCTAATAACAATGGTAAAGAAGTGGGCTGAAGATATCTTTGGGATTCCGGGATGTTCATTGATCCTTGAATATAAACAAAAGGATACTCTCATCATGGTGTTAGACTACAAACTTGATTAAGCTCTTGATTAATTTCTTTAAAATAGGCAAAACTAATAAGCTCTAGAAATGCCCCGATCTCCACTATAACCTAGAATAGGCTCTCTAAGTTTAATAGCAAAGATGCATTGGGTACTACAAAATAACTAACTTAGGCCCCTGCCCCCTACTCATAAGCTCGGAAGGTGTAACCTAAAGGTATGAGATCCTAGATTAGTTGATTAATTATCCTGACAAATTCAACTAACCTATTGCTACTTTCGGGATTCACTATGGACTATTACATATCACAAGCTCAGCCCTAGCCTTCGGATTAGAAAGTTAGCTAAAGAGTGATCAAACCTATAAACAATTCTTAATTCATGACATTTATCCTAAATTCCAAACAAACCTAGACCTACAAGCACCAATTTAAGACAAATTCAACTCCATTCCACAATGTTCATCCCTTCATCCTTATAATATCTTTATACCCTTAAATAGTCTAGCCACACAGGTTTAGATTAAGCACAATTGATATTAAATAAACAAAACCCATACTCAATTAAATAATGGAGATTATAAATGAAGTGATAAAAACCGAAATTCAACGTTAACTTAATAGAAATCAAAACTCTTTATGCTAACTAACGACCAATCATACCCCAAATTACAAACTCTAAACTAATTGCCTCAAAATGAAAATTCTAGCACACACAACTTGCATTACCTAAATTAATTGATCATGAATCTAAGAACATACATAAATCCTAACTATTAAGAACAAATTAATCAAGAGCATCATAAATGAGCAAAAACCTACATAACATAAACCATTAAACATTCAAAGGCCGAACAAATTCAGATCTGAAAAAGCACATAAATAAACTCAAACAACCAAGATTAAAGCTAGAAAATTGAAGTAATAAATATCCATTGATATAACTTAAAGGTTCCTTACAAAATTCTTGAAGTACAACTATAAAATCCATCAAACATTCATTCTAAATATTCTAGAACATGTAAACATGTGATTAACACTAAGAAAGCTTTAAACTAATTGAATAAATATAAAAATAAAGCATTGAAACTAAAAGAGAATAGCTAAGCTTATGGAAAATAATAAAAACTTCTCTCTGGTTCCTCCTCTCTTCTTGGAGCTTTCCAAAAAGGGCAGCTTTTGAGAGCCCTTTTTTCTTCTTGGAGTTTTTTTTCCAAAAGTGGCATATTAGAGGCCTCCTTCTAGGTCCTCTTCTCTTTCTTTTTGTAATATGTTCCCTTTAGGGTAAAACCTAGGATTTTTTGTGCTCAAAAGTCCAAAAAGGCCCTAAAAAACTTAAGTTCAGAAGGCCGTCCGCGTCTATTTGCGCACGATCGTAGGTAGTTTATCTGCTCTCTGTCATGATTATGGTTGACTCCCCAAGATCATGGTCATGTGCTCAAGCTTCTGTCAAGATCATGGCCCTATGATCAAGCTTCTATGCCATGATTGTGGCCTTGGGTTATTTCCCGGGTCTTCTGCGATTCTCCTCCAAATGCCCTTGATCGTTTCTCCTTCATAGATGGCACTCCAAACTTTTTCAAACTTCTTCCTTTTATCATATATTTGCGTTCACTCCTTTAATATATATGTAAACACATGATGAACACAAATTTAGTATAAACATAACAATAGGATTGAAAAGACATTAAAATGCATAAGAAAATATAGGATGATTCAATCATATCAAGGCTGATGGATACTTGTTTGAAATTGTTAAAATAGTAGGGGATGTTCGACGAGATGGTTAGTACAAGTTGCACCAGTAATATCAAACATGAGAATGTTTATGGCGTAATTTTAATTTTACTAAAATATTCTATTTTTAGTTACTTTTATAATATTTAATTATTTATTATATACCAATTTTAGTGTGGTTCAATATTAATTGAACCTTTAAATCTTAAATCTTTATTTTGACTAGTTTGATATCCAGTTTCGTTTTCAAAACATTACTTTCACCTGATGAGAGCAGTATCAACAACAAAAAGGAAGACATCACATGCGGCGGGCATTAGGTAGTCTCCCCTTCCCATGCAACAGTAGTTGTGTAGAGGATTCCAACGCACCTACAGCGTCGTTGCTTACCTAATTAATGTTGTATGAGATGTCATCAAAGATGAAGAAGCCACTGGAGAAGATGACGTCATAGTGTTTTCCCTACCCAGTCATTGCCCTGTGCCTAGGACAATGATACGGCTTGTATTTTATCTATTTTTTAAATAACTGCACAACCTAATTGGGTTTGTGAGGCAAATAGGAAATGGTTTTTGGTTTTGTATACTTCCATATTTTTTGGTTTCTTTCTTTATCTTTGTTCAAATGTCATTTTGTTAGTCTCTTGTAGCTGCTGAACACAATCTAGATTTAAAACCAAGAATTCTATAATCTGGTTCTATCTACATTTTTAGGATATATATCTTTAGAACTTGGATGTTTCTAGTAGTTCAGAGTCCTAATAAAAGAAAAACACCAGATACATCTCATCCCTTTCCTTTGGTTGTCAAAGTTCCAAATTCCAAACATGTTTTGTTTTCTTTTTTGCTTGTATCGATAATTTGGTCTTCAAATATACAAAACAGAATAGAAACATGAAAGGGCAAAGATCACACAAATGTTAAACAGGAGGCTCAAACACTTGGGAGACTTTGTTGTCAAAAGCATAAAACAAATCTTGCTATTTAAGAAACTAAACATCATTGTAGTTATATCTCTAGAACAAGTTAGGATCTTTCCTAATATGAGGTACCCAAGCAGTTTATCTTATAGACTTAAGCACGTAAGAACTAGCATTTGTGAAAATATGCAACAGAACATATATAGAAGAGAACTCAAATAGTATATTACATAGTTTATATAAAGGGAGAAAGTGTAGAGAGAGATAGAGAAGAAGAACCCCTTATCAATATTCATATTGATATCTAGCTAAAAATAACAATTAAAAGAAAATATGGTTAAAAGTAAGATTGTTAAGATAGAAACAAGTGAGAAAAAAAACGCATACCATAATTGGCTCAAATCAAATCAAAATAAGAATTAGGAAGAAAGGGAAGCAATAGACTTAAAGATGGAAGCATAAAAGGAAACATGTCCAAGGTAGAACCAACAGAAGATAGTTGTTTGGGTGTTTATTAATTGATTTCTCCTTTTGATTAACCCTCTTGTAATTTTATTCACTCTTATTTTAAATAGAACTTGCTACAAAAAAGGCAAAAATAAAGTGGAGTGAAGTCACCATGCCCAAGCAAGAAGGAGGTCTTGGCATTATCTTGATTGTTACTATACGGAGAGTTCTAATGAGCAAGAGACTGTGGCGGTAATCATATAGATAGGAAGGCTCTATGGATAAAATGGTTACATGAATACTATTTCAAGAATTTGAACTTTTGGCAAGCCAATTTTACCTCAACCAGCTCTCCTGTTCTTAAACAATTGATGAAGATGAGGGAGATCCTATATCACTTCATAAAGCATCGAATCAACAATGGTGAACGAACTTGGTTATGGTTCGATAATTGGTTGGAAATCAGCCCACTCATTCGAAATCCTCTCCTTCAGCAACTAAGAAATCGATTCCCTTCTCACTTTAAAGTCTCCTCACTAATCTCAAATGAGAGTGGCATGATGGTTTAGGGGCTTTTCCACACTCTCACCTCATCTCTCCTTGTCAACGTCAGTGAAGAGAGGACTCGATTTCTTGGATGCTTAACACAAACCATATCTTCACCAGCTGATCTTGCCTCTAACTGTTTCATAGCAACCACCCAACCATTCCATGGTCTGACTTACTTTGGCGAAACACCATTAGCCTTAAAGGTATCTTTAATCACATGGCTAGCGATTAAAAATCGTCTACAAACCTTGAGCCAATGGTATGGAATTGTAAGGAATACAACATGTGTTCTTTATAATGAAGCAGTGGAGGACCGAGACCATCTGTTCTTCCTCTGTAGATATACTAAATTCGATCTAGAGCCAAATACTTCACATGCCACTTGCAGATAATGGTAGATAAACTTGGGAACATGCTTTGTAATGGATCATTTGTCACTCCAAGACTGGGAAAACAAATGATGCCCTTTATAAAGCCTCCTTCACACTTACTGTCTACCCAATTTGGAAGGAACGAAATAGTTGATGATTCACAGGCACGAAGGTAAACAAATACATTTTTGTCAACCGGATTGTAAACTTAGTACAGAAACACCTCTTGGCTACACAACATCAGCTTAATCTATCATCCAAGATGCAACACCGATGGTATGTTGATTATATCATAACTCTTTTGGATACTCTTCCTAACTTTTAGCTTTACTAATTTTTTGGAATATTTAGATGGGCCTAATCGTCGATTTCTTTGTAATGTAAGTAATAGTTTCAACTATAGTAATATATTTTCATTTTCCAAAAAAAACTTTACTTATTAGAATTATAACTAGTTCTCAACCTCGTGCTTTGCACGAGTTGTTACAAAGTAAATAATGAATTTTAACTACAGAATTGAAAGGCAAACATAAGTACAAAATCTACATATTGCATGTCATAAAATAAGGTTATGATAAAATAGGAATCTTACAAACAAAAGAGTCCCAAAACATGAGAGCCATATTTATACAAGTACAAAAGATAGATAGATAGTTTACTGTTCAAGTACAAAATACTTGTAGGCCGCAAAACAGATAGATAATTTACTAAACAAAAAGTAGCTGACAAAAAATTGGTCATTCTAGAACATTTCATAGTTATGTTAACTTTTCTCCTTTGATTTTGGTGGTCAACTTAGTTGAAGACATTTGTGGTGATATTAAATCACATAAAGGCATATCATCCTTAGAAGTTTCTGATATTGGTCTTTTCATTTTGAAAATCTGGGGTATGATTTGAGCTGAGGAAGTAATATCTATTTCAGTGTGACAAATTGCAGCTCTATCATCCTGTGATTAAATAAACTGAATAAGTGGAATACACAATACATGAATATATTAAAGAAATGGATGTACATACTTTGTTACCAACTGTAGCTATAGAAATACACCCATCAAGAATGTTTTCTAAAAAGTAGCTGAGTGATTCAATTTCATTTGAATCCTGCAGAATGAAAAGTATCTTATAAGAGAAGCAGATATGTTGGCACTTTCAGTAGGTTACTATGTTATTATTTTTTTAACAAACAAGAAATTCAACTTTGTAAAGCAAGAAATTGTCTTACAATTTCAGATGCAGAAACTGGTTGTGGTGCATTTGCAGAAACTGGTTGTGGTGCATTTGATTGAATAGAATCCCATCATATATTTAAATGAATAAGAATAATCATTCATGTGTGACCCATATTATACATAATATTAATGGTATGTACATACTTGTTTGTTCACAGTAGGTAATGATGACAAAGATGTAATATCAATAGGAATGTTACTTAGTGATTCATCCAGAATTGAATCCTGCAAAGCAAAACTCAATAATTGATTACGAAATGCCTATTTACATGTAATTAATTTAACAATGAATGGTTTTACAATGAGATAATATATATCTGAATTTTTAATATAGTGTCAACGAAAAAAAGAAAAATTAGATAATTGAACTTGGTAGGAAATCAATCATATAGTTTGCTAAGTATTAATTGTAGCCAAGGCTCCAACAGAAGTAATTTGCTACAATAATACGATTATAAAAATAAAGAATGCCGAAATTTTCATGATAGAATAGAACAAAAAATTGGAATGTGTAAAAGTGGTATTATTACTCACAGCTTTGTTAGGATTTGTCAAGACCAGTGGTCCTACTGAAAGATCAATAGCAGAATCACTCAGATAACATTCCTGGAAAAATATTGTATTTCATGAAATCAATATTGCTACAATATATACATATTTGTGTATATTAATGAAGTTTCATCTAATGATGAATAGTTGTTATTCTTCTTTGTAATGGAAAGTAGAGTAATACCTAAGATTGGGTAGAGAATCCATGTATTTATTGATCAGTTCCCCATTACAACTTACTTTCTTGATAGTGAAACTTGAAGATTTGTTGATTTTATTAAATTCAGTGATTTGAACCTTAAAAAGATAAGTTTTCTTAACCAATCATTCTAACTCATCAGGAAATCCATCTCCATCTCCTTCCTAATAAACAAATTAATTCTAAGCAAACACACGAAAGAGTAGACAATTTATTATCAAAAATAAAAAATAAAGATTATAATCTTTTACAAGCCTTAATTAGACGATTTTTGAGATCATTTGCACTAACTTGAATCAATGGGAAGGCTTGATCATCAAATAACACAAATGACTCCAGACCATCATAA
>JANZLC010000007.1:6029729-6042086 GCA_026413385.1 Erythroxylum gracilipes | reverse complement strand
TATTATTAATTAATATTATTAATTATTATTAATATGTAATAATATTATTAATGAGAGGGTAAGGTGGTCATTTCCTTGATAAATACTTCTTCATTGTTGGATGAAACTGTCTCACCAAGGGAGGTATTCTCTCACTTGTATCTTTGTCACTATAGATATATAGATATATTGTAAGAGTTAACTTTGAATCATTAGCACATCCAATATCGTCCTTAGTACTAAAATTTGTATGAATGGTTAGAAATCATTGTTAGCTTATGCTAACCTTTTGCAACCATCTAAATTAATTCCTGGAAAACTGTGTTGGCACAAGCTTCTTGTTCTATGTCTAATAGGTTGCAGGTATTGTAGGAGTGACCATATTCATACCCTAATGTCCATAGGCGAGCTTTTTATTAGTTTGCACCCTAGTTTTCTCTTGATGATTACGAAAATTATTCCCTTAATTCTAGACTGATCATGTTGATTCGAAATTAACATTCAAGTAACTAGTAGGATAAAATGTAGCCCTCTATTAGCTATCAATTGCTTTTGTAATACAACTAATTTTATAGATTCTAGTATTTGTTCATTGTTTATGAATGCAAAATATTTGGTTTAGTAAGTTACAAATTCGTCGTGTCAAGTATGTTGTTAACTAGACCTATTTGGCAGAAGTCAATTTGGATATTAATTGACTTTGTTATATATTTCTATCACTATATACCTCTTCTCTTTATGTTCTATTGCTTCTATTACTTATCAAAGTCAAAACTTCTGGTGATAACATATATTTTAGTTGTCTGATCCAAGTTAGATTTTTCTCAATTTATATATGTATGATACTTGTAAAAGACAAGATTCCATTGTTCCTACTGTTGTTGATGAGAAAGCAACTCTTTTGCAGAAAGAACTCGTGAAGCTTTATTGTATGTGTCATAGTAGAATGGAGGAAATTGTCCCAAAAAATAGTCCTGTGAGGTACTTGTCACTACTTAAGTTTCTCTCATTTTATGCTTCTTGACAAGGAAAATTGGGACACACCTATAGGCATAAATTCCTCGTGTAGTTAAATGAAATTAAAATAAGTTACCTTATCTTGGTTAAAGTTTGGGTATATACTTTTACTTGTTTATTAGGCTCTTTTTCACCATGTTCTTGCAAACTGAATCTCTTGAGTATCTTTCTTCATGTTAAGAAAAGGGAATTTTTCTTTTTACATTTAAAATCTTAAACTTTGTTTGATTTTGCAATACTAGCCAAAATTGCTAAAAGTAGTAATTAAATGCTTGAACTTACAATTTGTTGCAATACTAGCTCGTTATTAATCCTCTAATTAATGGTACTAATGTGGTATGTCAGGTAGACAAGACCTATTGACAAATAGGCTTCCACGTGGCAAAGTATTTACATGTCTGCAATTTTATTAAAAATAAAAAATTTGTTAGCATTCCCATACTAACATGTTCTATCCTCAAATGATTTCCTTTTATGCTCCACCTCTCTCCTATACCCTCCTTATGCCTCCTTCACTATCCCCTTTTCCATGGCAAATCCCTCCACTGGAAGCCCCGCCATGAAACCAAGCTAGCCCAACCTGAATTCCTCAACTCGGCCTCAAGGCTCCTCTTGCTAGGTTGTTACAATGCTCTCAAAAACCGCAAGTTTGACTTCTAGATGATCTTCTTGATTTGGTACTTTGTAAACACAAGTTGAATCCCACAGCATGCTTGAGTTGCGTCAAATTGACTTCCAAGCAATTGAAATTGTGACCCAACTTAAGTCCTATTTTAAGCTCGTTCATATACTGTTTTGCGCTTGAATGTCGGATGAAATTGGATCGTACTTGAACGAACTGGTTGTTCTTTGTAAAAATAGTAATGATGGTAATTCTTTTATTCATGTCTGGGAGGAACTGGTTAGGATTTATAAGGAGTACAGTTTTCTTCTATCGGTTTGATATGATATTGGAGGTTTATGCAGAGAATGGGATGATACTCCATGGGTTTGATAATATAGGTAATTGTGGTGGTTGTGTCCTGAGCTTGTGGTCTTGTAATCATTTGTTGAGTCATTTGGTGAAAGTGGTCAAAGAAGCACTACGTTGCTTGTTTATGGCCAATGAAGAGGTTAGACATGTTTACTTGCTCGAGTATAGTTAACAGCAGATTAGTTTCATAATAAATAAAAAAATCAAGTATTTAATTATTAGTTTTGATAATTTTGGTTAATATTATAAAATTAAGCAAATTTCAAAGTTTTTAATGGCACTTTCCTTTTCGTTTTAGTAAAAATAAACATCAAGTTACTACAAATTTCCTTCTAAGTTTTCATTGTACCATGGGTTATTGAAGGCTCGTTGCATTCAACCTGGGCTACCTTCCAGGAGGTGACAAAAATTTAATTACTACTCCAGATACAACATTGTTGGCATTGAAGTCTGCAACGAGGATCTTAGTAGCGGGAGGTCTGATCAGTTTAGTTATATATGTGGGCCATCCTGGTGGAAGGTATGTGTTAGTGCTCGCTCAATTTGATGCTCTCGTAATAAAGTTCCTCATGTTCGATGGATCTAAGATTACGTTTAACTAATTTGGTAACTAGGTCTAATTTCATAAAGCCCCTATAAACATAATAATAAAAATTCTTGTTTTCAAAAGTTATAATAATAAAAATTTATTTGTTTTTATTAATAATAATTTTCAGATATTTTACAAATAAATAATAATCATAATTAATATGAAAAAGACAATTATTTTGCAAATATAAAAAAGACAATTTATAAGAATACACAAAATTAAAATATTACAATTTCATCATATAATAAATAATTTTTTTAAAACGTTAAATAAAAAGAATAATAAATATTTTTAACTCTCTAAATATTCCAATTTACAATAAGAATTCGTGACAAGGAACAACCAAGTAGAAGTGAAATTTGACAAAAATTTACAGTTATATTGTATATATAAAATTTACATATATATTAGATATAAGTAAAATTAAAGAAGAAGAGATGACAATTTGAAACTTTATTCAATCATCTAGGGAGATATTCGTTATAACTGTATTGAACATAATTATCATTTGGAATAAAATATTTATCATTAAAAGGAGATTCATTATCATCATCGTATCATTAAAATTTAATGCACCAAATTACACGCTAATATTTTTCCATTCGAAATTATCTTCCAAGTCATTCACATTTGTTAAATCTAGTTCTTCAAAAGCTTAATTTGTCAAAAGATCGATATTATTAATACAAATTGAAACTACTAAACTATTTGTTTTATTAAGAGTTTTAGTAAACAATAAAATTTAATTATTAAAAATTATAATAAATTATATCTAAATTAATAATAACAATAGCATATATTTTCCTAAGTTTTAAATTGTAATAAACGAAGATTAAGTCATTCAATCTCTTATACTCTAATATATTTTGTTTTTTGGGATGAATAAATTCAAATGTGTTTTAGTTCCTTTCACAACGTGTTGCATTCATACATTGATTTAAAATTTGAATTGTAAATCTTTGCAATTTTGGAATACTAATTCTGAATTGATCTCACCAAAAAATTCTAAGTTGTAGATAATAAAAGTAACGTTATAAATAAAATAAAGTGATAATTAATTTTTAACAAGTAAGAAAGGAAAAAAAAGCTAGTACTTGAAGAAAGTTTTCTTCTTTGTTAAATAGCAATTGATATTTCAAAATCTCCAAAAGACTGCTTATAAAAGCTCTGTTTATGATCTTAAGATATCTTGCACTATTTTATTGGCAACAACAGTTGTAATAGTTAATAGCATTTTTCTATTAACTTCAACTTTCTTTGTAACAACTGGTATGAAATAGATACTAGAATTCAAAAATGTTCTAGCTATAAACAACAGAGTATAAAATTATCTTTATCATCTATCATTGATGACTGTAACATAAGGTGTATACAAAGAAGGCCTAGTCTTTAGAATGACTTTTATTGCTTCCTTCCCCCTCTCTATAAAATTAAAAAAGCTCATCATTACCTTTTTATTACTATAAGCCAAACGAAATACTCTCACTAAATGCTCACAAACTCGAATTACAAATTGAAATTGCGAACAAAATTTAGTATTTTCAGTTATAATTCTAAAAACCTTCAATCCAGCATTAAACCTAACATATTGAAATGCAGCCTACTTATCATTTGTAAACATCTATTTCAAATCTTTCTTCATCGTAACAAAACACTGTAAGTGATCAAAAAATCGTTGCAAATCTTGTCACAGCAGGAGATAAAAATTTCTACCATTAGTAAAATATTTTCTTATTAAATTCAACACCTATTTATGATTATACATGAACTTGATCATTTATTTTATTTTCTACACAGACCCATCAATAATAGGGAAATACTTAGCATATTTTATATTTTCAGCATTAAGTTAATGCAATGTGCAGCATAAAGAGTCTTAAAAAAATTATACTTATTTTGTAACCTTTTTTCCGCTGCTTTATAAGCAAAATTACTGTCAGTCTCTACTTAATTTACAAATTCGTCGAATATCTTAAATAACGTATCAGTATTCTTAACAAGGTCAAATTCATCAATAGACTTAAAAAATATTAAATCTTTGTAGAATAAATTAGAAAATTAATAATAGACTCATGTCTTCTATTTGTCTGACCATCGTACATAATTGAATACTTATAAGTAGCCTAATATATTCTTCTTTTAAAAACTAAGCAACTCAAAAGTTTATCTATGTTTTTGTATCTTGAATTGTAAGAAGCTATAATATCCACTATAGGCTGATAATAGTATGATTGAGAAGTATTGAATATTGCACCTGTATCATACCACTATCTAGTCATTATCATATTTACATTGTAAGTCGCATATTTTGATTACATGATATTACAAATTGAAGGTTGGATTTTAGGAGTTGTTCGTGGTGCAAAAGAATTCATCATTTACCTTCTTCTTTTCGTAACATCATATCCAGATGTAACATTCACTTCTTGCTAGGAAGGAACGTTACTACTACTACTGCCTTCAATATTTCTACTATTATGAAAACCAACAAATTAACTTTCACTACCAATTTCATAATTTAATCCTTCCCTTCTATCTTTCTGATGTTAATATTTTTGAAAAAAAGATTTTATTTAATACTTAACATCATGATTTACTTTTTTACAAAATTTCACATCTCCTTTAACCCCAACTAAATGTTTCTTTAATCGAGGGATTCCTTTACCTTTTAAAGTTTGGTAATTTGGTTTAAGTCTTTAGGTCATGGGCAACACTGACTATTTTGATATTGATCAATTTCCAATGATAAAAGTGCTTGATATAAACATTTATAAAAAGGATAATAAAGGACGTACCGATCGTGGATTAAGGGGAAAGTGTAGCCATAAATTTAAGACAAGGTTCTTTGAAAGTATCCTTATTTTAGATTTAAACCAAATCACTAAATTTTGAAAGTTGAGGAATCACTTTATTTAAGAAGCATGTAGTTAGGGTTATAAGAGATGTGAAATCCTATAAAAAAGTAAGTCATGATGTAAAGTGACAAATGAAAACTTTGCTTGAAGAATATGAACACGAGAAAGATAGAAGGGGGAGATTGAGCTATGAAATTAGTAGTGAAAGGTCGTTTGTTAATTTTTATGATGATAGTGAAAATGTTGAAGGTGTTAGTAGTAGTGTTCCTTCTCAACAAGAAATGAATATTACACCTGGACCTGATATTAGAAAAAAAGGCAGATGTCGAATTGTTTTGCACCACGAACAACTCTTAGATCTCAACTTTCAACTCGTAGTATCATACAATCAAGAGATGCGGCTCATAATGTAGATATGACGATAACCAGATGGTGGTATGATAGAGATGTCATTTAATGCTTACTAATCGTACTATTTTCAGCCTATGGTGATGCTATAGCCTCTTACGATCTGAGATACAAAGCCTTTTCAATTGACAACTACAGAGATAAATTTTTGAGTTACTTAGCTTTTGAAATTAAAAGTTATTTGGATAAAAGAAAAATAGATTAGGCTACTTATAAGTGTTCAATTATGTAGTTGGACAAATATGAGACATGAGCCTATTATTAATTTTCTGGTTTATTATGCAAAGAGCTCAATATTTTTGAAATCTATTGATGCATCTAGCTTTGTTAGGAAAACCAAGTTATTTGAGATGTTCAATATAGTTGTAAATCAAATAAGGTCAGAAAATATTGTTCAGTTCATTACTGACAATGATTCTGCTTATAAAGTGGGGGGAAGAAGGTTACAAAATAAGTATAATTTTTTCTGGACTCCTGGTACTGCACATTGTATTAATTTAATGTTGGAAAATATAAGAGATGCTAGGTATTTTCCTACTATAAATGAGACTGCAGAAAGCCAAAAATGTGACCAAGTTTATCTGTAATCGTACATGAGTATTGAATTTAATGAGAACAGATTTTACCAATAGTAGAAATTTGTGTTGTCCTATTATAACAAGATTTTTACTGATTTTCTAATCACTTCAGTGTTTTGTTATGATGAAGAAAGATTTGAAACAAATGTTTACAAATGATAAGTGAGTTGTATCTTAGTATATTAGGTTTAATGCTAGATTGAAGGTTTTTAGAATTATAATTGAAAATACTAAAATTTGGTCGCAATACTAATTTCAAGTTTGTGAACGTTTAGTGAGGATGTTTCATTTGGCTGATAATGAAGAAAAGACAACAATGAGTTTTTTTTTTAATGTCATGGAAAGGGGGAAGGAAGCAATTAAGGTCAATATAAAGAATATGTCTTCTTTATACATACCTTATTTTGTATCCATCAATGATTAGATGAGAAAGACAACTTTACTCTTTGTTGTTTATATCTAGGACATTTTTTAATTTTAGTGTCTATTTCAAATCAGGTTTTACAAAGAAAGCTGAAGTTAATAGAAAAATAATATTAATTATTACAATAGTAGTTGTCCTTAAGATGATGCAAGATATCTTGAGCTCACAAATGGAGCTTTATAAGCAATCCTCTGAGAATTTTGGGATGTCAAAAGCTATTCGACAAAGAGTAAAACTTTTTTCCAAGTAATAGCTTTTCCCTTTTTCTTATTTTTAAAAAATTAATTATCTTTATTTTGTTTATAATGCAACTTTTGTTATTTTATGACTGGCAATTTTTTTGTGGGATCAATTCGAAACAGATATCCTAGGATTGCAATTCAAATTTTAAGTTGATGCGTGAATGCAACAGGCTGTGAAAGGAGCTGAAGCACATTTGAATTCATCTATTTCAAGAAAGGGTATATATTAGAGAACAAGAGATTGAATGATTTAGTCTTCGTTCGTTACAATTTAAAACTTCGGAAATAAGTATGTTATTATCACTATTAATTTAAATATACTTTTTTAATAATTAAATTGTATTGTTTATTAAGACTTTTAATAGAACAAATAGCTCGATGTGTTGGACGTGGATATGAGTTGAGTGGATTTGGGGTTTTTCGTTGGCAGCGTGGAGGTCTGTGAAGATTCTTGTTTGAGTCTGAGTTTGGGTTGGTAATTTGGTAATTAGCACGCAACCGTGAATTTCTCTAATGTAATTACTAATTTGATAATTAATTAATTTAATTTAATAATTCAACCTTTTGAAAAGTTAAAATAAAATTTTAAATATTCCTATTAAAATAATCCTTTGAAAATAATTTTTTAAACAATTAGAATTCATTTTTTAAATTTATTAGAAATTTAATTCAATTTAATTAAAAAAGTTCACCCGTTAGAAACTTTCCAAATAGAAAAATTTTGGAGCATATGATGCATGTGCTAAACATAAACCCTTTTTTGACGTATGTATTGCATTTTTGGCGTCTCACCAGTGGTTAAATAATCATAAAACTTTTTTGCTTGAATTTTCAAAAGTTAATATCACTTTGTACTTAAGCATATGTATAATATGTTTTAACATTTTAGTAATTTAATTGAAAATAAATTCAAGTTTTAATTAAACTTTAATTAGAATTACAAATAACTCTAATAAATACCAATTGTGCCCAAATAAGATCTAATATTCATATATCAAGATTAGTGTCTAGCAACACATTATGAATACCCAAATATTTAAAGATGTCAAAGTGGTTTTTACTAACTTTTTCATACATGATTTTTTCGAATAATTCAATCATTTCATCGTATAATGTTTTGATTAGACATAGAGTATGAAAATATTGTCTACTATTTTGAGTCTAATCATATTAGTTCTCTACCATTAGCTATTGATTCAATTAATAATATTTCAAAGCTATTTACAAAACAACATTCTACCTTGGCCAATGATTTTTGGAATCAATTCTATTCGAGAACAACATAACATTCTCCTTAATTACTTTAAGTTGATGAATCCTATCTTGATCACTCAATTACCTTCATATAATTCATGTTATATCCAATGACTACCATCTGAGTTAACCTTGACTAGAATAGGTCATAAATAGTATTAAAACATAACAATTCATATACAAGATATCTTTCAAAACTCAAGTTAAATTATCACTTATACAATCATCACAATGAAAATTTTCATAGACATATAAGTAATGTTCCAAATGAATTTCTCATATAAGGTTAGTTCAATGAACTTATTCTCTAACAAATATGTACACATTTGTTAAATTACCTTCATACTTTAGTTTATGAAATCTACTACTTTCTTTATGAGGAAAAATATCACATGTGCTAGTCTTTTGTGTTTTATTAATGTACAATGTTAATAAAACAATGACTAGGAACCATTTAGGGATATTACATGAATGTAACATGAATTTCATAATTATAATCTCATCATAATTTTATTTGTAATGTATAATTATCCCATGGACATTATTATATATATCTAAATATGTACAAGATAAATAATGTCTTTAAATTATTTTGTCACTAACTACAATCAACTGATAAAAATATCTTTACATTATTTTGTCACTAATTACAGGACACTAGATAATTGAGGTAGAAATAAACAAAATTGAAGCTGAGTTTATATACAATAGAAGTTATTAAGAAACTTACATAATATTGAGTGAATTCAAAAACTTAGGACAATAAAAAACTAAGCCCACACATAATTAGAGAAATTATATTTTAACTCGAAGCTTTAAATTAATGAATTATAAATCTTAAATTTATTCATCATTCACTTTTTATTTATATAATTCTTTTATATGGGATAAGTGACAATACGCATATAATTTGGTGGACATAATCAGTGCAGATTTGATTGAGTCCATTATTTCTCTGTAGGTTCGGCCTCATGGGAGCAGTGTTGCAGCCCAATGTATGATCTATAGTTCCTTCTTACCCATGACTCGTATGAGTTTATTACTCTTGGGCCCTTTTTATCTTCTGTAAGGTCTAAACTCTAAACCATTCGATTCCCATTTGAAAATCAATGTCTTTATCATAAATTTCGATCCGAGTCTAACATTCCCCAGGGTACGGATCGCCTGCTTCACACCCCAAAACTAGTTTATGCACTTGTTTTCTTCTGACATCTGTAGATGCGAAAACAATTCCTCTTGGACGATTTTTAACATACACCCTTCTTTGCGGTCTCTCGAGATCCCATTCTCTTGGTGCCCCATTAGTTCGGCTAACCCTCTTGCTCTTCTCCTTTCATGGCGTAGATTGCCTTGTCCATACAGTTTCTTGTGTTGGAGCTTCGAGACTGTCCTGCATCGGCTAGACTAAGAGCTGACGATCCGTGGCCATCTCCAAGTTATGAAGATTTCTCATTTGGTTTTGGTTATTCTATATCTTCTCTGTTTTTTTTGCATACACACATTTACACAAATAGAGTGCAGTCCCAAATCCCAATCCCAAGTTGACATTTTTTGAATTTCGAGTGAGGTAAGCGAGAGCGAGAAAGACTGGAAATGGGGAAGTCATTAGGACCCACTGGAGAGTTCTTCAGGAGGAGGGATGGGTGGAGCAAGCATCCGATGCTGGCGAACAAGTGTATAACAAGTTCTACGCTCCTTCCTCCTCTTCTCACCACCACCACTCCAATTCTCACTGATTCCATTACCCATCTGTCTGTTTGATCAAAGGTCGGTTATTGCTTTGTGCTTTTCTATTTCGCATGCATATAGAACAGTTACAATAAAGCTTTCTTTACATTGCTTTGAATTTGAATTTACGGTTTGGATCATTGGTTTGAATTGGATTTAGATTTTTTTAATTTTGGCGCAAGATTTTGTTATTTTGGCGCTTTTTTGTATATTTTGTTCCCCTACTTATCTCTATCTCATATCCTAATTCTTTTATATCCTATCCACAAGCACGTTCCTCTGTCATCTCTATTTCTCTCCCAGACTCTTTATTTCCCTGTTTTTGGTATGTATATCTTCCTTTTGCATATCTCACACACATAAAAAAAATTGTATTGATAATTCTTTGATTGCCCTGTTATTTGGAATGCATTATTTAATTTCGAAAAAAATTGTGGTGCATAAATGGAATAATATTTTCTTGTAAACAAAATGATGTAGCAAAGCAAGACTATAAAAAGGAGAAGGTTAGCATTGGCTCTTTACTTTGTTCTTAAAGACCATATACTATCATTACATTTATAAAAGCAAAACTTGAGGAATTTATTGCAAAAGGGACTTTTGAAGACTTAATAACAAAACACACGATGCATTAATCTATTTGTTGTATATTTAAAATTTTGGAAATGACTTCATCAGATCTATTTGAGACAACTATAACGGATGATAAGAAGTAGAATATACAACAATCTAGTTGTTTTTATTAAAACATTGAACCCTAATTTCTGCCATGAGTTTGTCTTTAATATTCACTGATAACTAAGGTTTTCTGTGTTACTGAACTACAATTATCTAATTGTGTTGCTAATATTGATAACACATACAGAGAGTTGAGGAAAAATTAGAATGTCCTATTTTAGGACAACATCAGCATATTGAAGCAGTTCTAATTGCTTAGCATGATTTTCTTTTATAGGCATGCTCTTGGATATCTTTGATTGATAGTCGAACTACTTATGAAAAGCCCACTATTACATTTTGCATTTTGTCTGTAGAATTGCATTAACCAGATTTGGTCTAAATGTAGCATGCTTGTTAGTATTCCCCAATTAACAATATATCCCTTTATTCATAATTATAATAATCTAATGGTGGGATAAAATCAGGATTGTAAAGGAAATTGATTAGAGTCAAGGAAAGGAATATGCTCTATGGTTGCTCTTTGACAAATGAACTTTGTTACTTCTTGCCATTTTATCATGGTCAATTCAGTCAAGTAATATGCATCTCAAAGAGCAGAGTAGTATTTCCTTCATCGTGTGGCTCTATTGTTGCATTCATTTTGTCATTTCCAATGGATTTCATACCCTTACTTTTTGATGTAACACACATGGTTTTGACGAGTGATTTGGTTAACGTTGTAAGTTGTTGAAACAGCAGTGATATGGTTCTCTTGTCTATTATGAAACCTTATTATAGGTTAGCTATTGATGTGTTATCGTGTTTGGCAACAAAAATTTACATGTCCACTTTGCTATAATGTTTGAAGCGAATACAAATGGATTGGTGATGACTTTTGAAAGACGATAGTCATGCACCTAGGATTGTAATCTGTGGTTTTTAATGACCAAGATTTGTGTTTAAGAACTTATCTTGTCATATTTACTATCTTTACATTTTTTAAAATTGGATAAATAAAAAATTTTAGTAATCAGTAAGGTAACCTTTATATTTACGTTAGCAATTTGTGTTTTTACCTGATTTGACTTTTTGGGTGCAACCAAGTTGTAATGATGCTCTGCTGCAGTCCTTTCGGATAAATTTTTATTTATATAATATGGTAAAGAAAGCATATTTGTATCCTCTTTTTGGCTATCACTTCTCCTAAATCATGCTATCTTCTATTTCTCCTTCTTTTTTCTTCTCAACAACCTATTTATGTTCTTAAATGGCATGCTTTTGTCAAAAACTATGCACGTTGACATATTTCCTTTGGTTTCATGGTCATTTTTTCCAGAATGAAGTGGATGTAACAGTTGGCTAGCGCTGAATATATTTACATATACACATAAATTTTCTGGAGGTTGGAACATACAAAATGTTGAACCAGAGTGGTTTTTTTATTCACTTAATGAAATTCATTCCTACTTATTTAATATATGGCTAATACCTGTTGTGTTTTTTTTAGGATCGAAAATGAGTAAAATACTAAAGCGTAAAAAGGAGGTAATAATTTTATTTGAATTTTATTTTAGTTGTAATTGTTTTGTATGCTTGTTTATGTTAATATTGGATTTTCAATGTTGTAGTGTCAAATAAATATAAGAGGGT
>JANZLC010000007.1:6012383-6029629 GCA_026413385.1 Erythroxylum gracilipes | reverse complement strand
ATGTCATTGCGGTTATAACGAGTATCTTTCTGTAGACAATTGAATGAAGTTTTAAGTTTTTGTTTCTCTTCTTCTTTTAATTTTATATTTAATGTATATGTAAAATTTTATATATGTAATGTAATCGTAAATGTTTGTGTATTAGGTTTCACTTCTATTTTGTTTTATTGTAAATAGTAATAGTTGGAGAGTTAAGAATATTATTATTTATTATTTAATATTTGAAGTAATTATTATTTATCATATAATAAAATTGTAATATTTTAAATACTTTGTAGTGTTTTTAATTTTATATTTATATTATAATTATTTTTTATATTAATTGTGGTTATTATTTATTTGTAAAATATTTATATTAATAAAATAAATAAATTATTATGATTTTTAAATATATTTATAAAATATCTAAAAATTATTATTAATAAAAATAAAGTGCGTTTGTCGATGCAATTATTGTGCTTTGATATTCCTCATTATAGCCACGAACACGTGGGGATCATTAGAAGTCGACAGAACCTTGAACGTTGTGTAGGTTATTTATGTTATTGGCCTGTGTCATCCAGGGAAGAGCTAGAAACCACTGAGGCTTTCGTTTCTGGACTATCAGTGGAGAAATGGACCTGTTGCAAGTTTCATATGCTAAACCGAGAAGAAGCCCCTGTATTAGTTTTCTTATTTAAGAGGTAAAACCACCCGAATAATTCCATTAGCTGTGGGGTTTAGAAAGTTACTGTGCATTGATTTATTATGGGAGTGAAACCTGTTCTTTTTCGTCTCTCTAATCTGTTATAAATCATAGATCTCTTCGTTTATTGTTTTCTAATTAATTGGTATGCAATTTGTTCTAATCTCTTATATAATATTTATTAATAAATTAATTTAAAAAATCGACTTTTTATTTATAAATAATAGTTATTTTAAATATTTTTAATTATTAAATTAAAATTTATTTAAAATTTATGTATTTTGAAAATATTTTAAATTTAGTTATATTTATTGATAATTATTTAATTTAATTACAAAAATTAAATAAAATTAAGTAAACTTAAATTATTCATATTTACCAAAAAAAAACTTAAATTATTCATCATTCTTATTAATACTTATTTTAAATTAATTAAATTAAAATATTCATACTTTTTATTGATTTCTTTTGTTAAAAAAGATTTTTTTAAGCCAAAAATCACATCCATATCACTTTTATCCCAAAGTGACGAGTAAAGTAGGAGGTTCTCGCACAATGAAATGTCCACGCCTATCGAATGACTACAACAATGTTACGTATTGGTTATTCATTAACTAGAAATAAATCTTTTAAATTTATTACTTTTCAACTTGAAAAATATGATAATGAAATAAAAGGGGCTAAACTATTAAATAAGGTTTATTAAAAGTTAGAGATTGAATTATTAAACATTTCACAATCTTTGATAATATTTTTATTTTATGTAGTCTGTGAGTTTTATTCAAATACTTATAGTCTCTTAAGAGTTTTGCTTTTTAGTTTTGTGAATAATTAAATAGATTTTTATCGAGTATTAATTACACTATACTTATCTAATCAAATGAAAAATTTTATTTGAATTTATATTTTTTAATAAATTTTATTTATTTAAATGTACTATTATTATTATTACTGCTTATAAGATGATGAATTATAAAACTACTCTCATTGATTGGTCTAATTTCAACATTTTAGTCAATAAAAAGTTACTTTTTATGTGAACTCTGGTTAGTTTAACTTCTCTCGTCTTCAATTAAATTCACGATATAATACCTTCCAAACAATTTACTTGTAAAAATAATGAATTGATTTCCAAGAAAGCCATTATTACTAATTTTTATTTTTAATTTTTATCTAAGATGAAAAAAAAAACTCATCATATTTATGCAACATTATTTAAACTTATTAGTCCAAGAAGACAATATGATAATAATGATCAAGCTCTAGTCAACTTATTCTTTTTAATTTATCTTTATTTTTGTTGTTTAGGCTCTTTCCCTTTGATTGTGCACATTTTTGTAACATATTATTTGATATGAGATGTAAATAATTGAGAGATGTTACAGAATTCTAAAGAAGAGAGGAATTAAGAGGAAAAGAATTGAGAGAAGAAAAGAGGGAGAAAAAGATATAAATTAAGGAAACATTCATCACATCTATTGTATTGCTTTCTTTATGCAAATAAAGACATTCTCTACCATAATTATGTTAGATATATTATAGTTCATTAGTCTAGATTTGTCATTTACAACATAGCTACCTATTTAATCAATAATTTCAAATATAGTCCTTGAACTTTAATGGTTTATGGGTCTTCCTGCTATTTTTCTTAGCAATATGCTACTAGTATACTTAGATCACCAACCAAGATATTTACTGGCTTTTTATCATTAATCAAGCCTATAACATTACCTTCCCCTTGCAAATAAGCCTTGTCATTAAGGTTGAAAATTGAAAAATCTAGTTGAAATTTAATAAATGGTTCCTAGGTAAATTCAGTTGGAGATTGAGATTGCCACTATATTAAAAGCTAAGGAATAAATTTATCACCTTGAAGCACTTTATGAAATCTCAAAATGGTCTTAGGAATTATGGGAGGATGTGACCCAACCCAACAAACTTAGAAGGAAGGGTAAGATGTTTCAAAGTAGGATTATCATGACCTTTTTTTAAGAGGGAGACATGGAACACATTATGAATTTGAGAGCTTACAGGTAAATCCAAGCAGTAAGTAACGATATCAACATGTTCCAAGATGCAAAAGGGACTATAATAACGTTTCATCCATTTTTTTTAACTAAAAGTAAGCAATACTAGTTTGTTTACAGGATTGAAGTCTAACTAAAAACCCAATCTCCCACAAGGAATTTTTGATTAGTTCTATATGCGTTAGCTTGCTATCACATGCGTAGTTAGTATCATTGTAGATTACTTTGCAACTGAGAGAGCAATTGAGATCATGTAAAAAATAACTCATCTATTAAGCCATATTAGAAGTCTCCTAGACATTGTCAATTAATGATGGAGAAGGCTTGCTATAAACAACCTCAAAAGGACCCATGCTAATTTTTGAATGCTAAGTAGTGCTGTAACTAAATTCTGCTCAAGGAAGAAACTTAAATCAAGATTATAAGTTTAGTAGCAAAACAACATAAATAGTCTTCCAGGTAGTGGTTAACAACATATATTTGTCCATCAAACTGTGGTTCATAAGCACTGCTAGTAAACATCATATTGTCTTGCAATTTTAATAGCTCTTTCCAAAAGTACTAATGAATAAAGTATCATGTTCAAAGAAAGTACTAGAGGGAAACCTATGTAGTTGATAATTTCTATAATAAAAGCATTGACCAAATTTGTTGCAGTGAAGGCATATTTAGACAAATGATTTACAACCACAAAGTAATTTCTATGCAATGAGGAAAACGTCAGTGTGTTATAGAATTCACAAAAATACAATCCCAAATTTTACCAGGAATTAAAAGTGGCTAGAGTAAACCTTGAAGATTAATATTCAATGGTTTGACTCGCCATCAAACTTCACATCTGTTTATATGCTCCTGATTTTTCTTACACATAATATGACAATAAAATGTTACTTGAATTCAAGTCATAGTTCATTATACTCCATCATGACCGCTTAGAGGATAACTATGGAACTATTGAAGAATGAGTTCCTAGAGAGATAAATCAAATGGAACCACATTTTGATTCTCGAAAAGGACTAAACCATCTTTAATTTTATAGTCAGGAAAATCCCCAAGTTCTATATTATAAACTTTAGTAAGGACTTAGAGGGTTCATGTTGAATATAAAATTTCTATAAGGCAGAGAGGAGAGTAATTATGGGGTGAGAAATTACTTGTAAAGCATGCCAAAAACCTTAGTAACTGAGACAAAGAGTTTACATGTCCATTATGAAAACCAAGTTTATATAATATTTCAAAATCAAAGCCCAAAAGCTTGCTTAGCCACTATTGTTACTTTAACGTCTAGACTACCTGACTTCAGAGATATCTTAGATGCTAATGGTTAGTTTGGATAATAAACTCGGTCTCGAAGAGATATTGCCATCATTTTTTTATAGTTTTAGTTCCAATGTGCATTTTTCTAATCTAAGTTGAAGATGCTTGGAGTTTCAGGTTCCAAATCTTGATTAGGTGGCATCATATTAAAATATGAAAGGCTTAGAGAAGTCTGGCAATGCTAAAACTAGTGTGTTCATGAGAGCAATCTTTAAAGCACCAAAAACAATGTTAGCTTAATGGTTTCATACAAAGGCATCCTTATGCAACAATTATGTCAAAGGGCAATAATATGAGCATATTGAGTAATAAAATACCAATAATACCCAATAAGTCCTCAGAAACCATGCAACTTCTTAATATTATTAGGAGTAGGCCAATTATGAATAGTTGTCACCTTCTTCGAGTCAACAACTACTATAGATGCTGAAATAACATTTCCCTGATAAGCCGAAGAAGGTTGTCCAAAATTACACTTGGATGGTTTAGAAAAAATTGAATTAGCTTTCATAATTCCCAACATTTGATCCAAATGCTATAAATGAAGTTCCCAAAAAGTGTTGTAGTCCAAGATATCATTAAAAAAGATGAGTACATTTTTAAAGAATTGGTTGAAACATTTCACCATTTGATAGCCCAAAGGGCATTACTAAAAATTTATAATTCCTTCATGTGTTATGAAAGTTGTTTTCCCAATATCATCCAATTGAATGAACAATTCATGATACCCAACATGGGGATCTAATTTGAAAATGACCGAAGCACTCTAAAGCTTATCTCTGGATATAAGGAATCTATCTTTGATTGTCACTACATTTAATGTCTTATAAGTAACGCAAAAATGCCAACTTTAATCCTTTTATTAACCAACAATGCTGGTGATGAGAATGGACTTATGTTGGAACTATAATACCATGTGCAAGAATTTCTTTAACAAGCTTCTCAGTTTTCCTTTTTGGTTATGGGGATATTTGTATGGCTTCATATTAAAAGGTGAGGTGCCAAAAAAATGAAATATGATGGTTAGTGGCATATGAAGGAGGTAAACCATAAGGAACTGCAAAAACAGAGACATAAGGAACTAGAATGGATTAAGAGAAGTAGTAGTGTGAGAGGTTAAGATACTGGGAATTTGAGAATTTTTGGACTCAAGTAATGCATTAACAGTGAGCTAAAACAATGTGGTGATGGGTACAATTTATTCACTACATCAAATTTAGGCGATAGAAATATGATTAAAGTTGGCCTGTTTAATTCCATGAGAGTGACGTAGGCTCCTTGATAAATAAAACTCATCCAAAGGGCCCTATAATTAAACAAAATTTGTCATCCAATCGTAGCTGATAAATACTAAATATACTATATTTCTAATCCTATAGTTAATGTATTTTGCTTGTTTATTTGATAGTTTCTTATTATTTATAGAAATTATTTTCTCTCTTATTTTTTAGTTCTTATTTGCCTTTGTGGATAAAAAAGGACAATAATTATAACAAAATGAAGGCAAAAAATGAAAAATTGAAGCTATTTTGGTAGTTGCTCGTGTAAATCTACACAACCTTGTAGGTGTTTATGTAAGTCCACAAGGCCGAGTGGTTACCTGTGTAGCTCTTTAGGATAATGTTTCTTTGTGATTTTCAAAGATTGAAGAAAGATTGAGGGACACGGTCATGCACATGGTAGTGTGAGTGACTGTGTCCACTTAAGAAACCCTAAATTTGAGCTATAAATAGATAATATGAAGAGAAAACTAGGGAAGTCAAAAAGGGATTTAAAGGAGGCTAGGGAAAATAAAAGTCGATGGACTAAAATGATAAAGAGAATGAAGAACAAGTAAGGAGGCCAATTTAGGGTGGATTTTCTTCAATCTAAAATGGACTTTGTGAAGATTAAAACTGATCTCATTCTGATTCTTTTAGTTTTTTCTTTCTCCTTTAGTTTTGATATTATGATTATGAGTTAAACTTTTGTTAGTACTTGGATTAGATAAACCCTGGGATAGACCTTATAGTGATTTTATCTTAACTTAATTCATTATTTAGTTTCATTAAGATTCAATTATGTGTTCTTAATTATTATTGAATTAATATTGCTAGCATATTATTTGATGTATGATTTTGTTACAATTGAGATTGAGAATTTTTTTTCTACTAATAGAGCTACCATAATTGAAGAGAGTTTCAAACTTAGAGATAGGTCAAAATAAGTTTTCTAGATTAGGTCGAACCTAATAGTGAAATTCATGAATCAATAATTCCAATTTTAGGGATTTTAGCTAGAAAGAGGTTTCAACTAATCAACCAAGGATTATTGTTATTATTTTTGAGAAAGATATTAACATATGATGCGAATCTTTATGTTCTAATGAACTAAATATTAAATTGATTAGTGAAATCATGATTGCAGGAGAAATCTTAAAAGGATTTGAAATCTAGGTATCAATGTTTTCCTTGATTGTTTCTAAAGTTAATTTTCATTCTAATTATTATTTGAATTTTTCATTTGATTTATCTTAAACTCCATAATTTGTTAGGCTTGATAATAATAAGACGAAAAATAATAGTACTTACTAGTGCTAGTTACAACTACACCTTGTATTTAAGGTTTAAAACATAAAAATTACACATCAAATTTTAGACAATGTTGCTTAGGAATATAATATTAGGTAAACCTTAGTTTTATTAATCTAGTATTTTTTAGGTAGTTTTTTTGTTTACTTTCTTTTTTTTCTTTATAATTTTCTTTCTTGATATTGTGTTTGTGTATTATTTTCATAATTTAGGTAGTCATTGTTATAGACACTAAACACAATGGAAGGATAGAGAGGACAGTATTCTTAAGGATATTATAACATGTCATCAGTTATGGAAGCTTTAGGAGCTTGAAACGAAAGGCATAGTGACAAATATTTTTTAGCTTTGTCGATATCTATGATGTGTTATGATATTTGTGGGAGTGATCACCCTAATCATGAATATCAATCCTTAAATTATATTCAGGAGCATACAAATTGCATAAAGAAATGGCTTTAAGAAACTCATTGTGAGAATACTTATAATCCATAGTAGAGCAATTATTAAGACTTTGCATGGAACGATCATGTTTTATTTAGATTTCTTGAATAACTGCAACAAAACGAAGAGGAACTTCTTAAAAATATCCTTATAAAAGGCATTGCTTTACTAGAGGCTTCCTTCCATAGACTATAAGAGTCAGTTTGAATACACCAAGTTAAACATTAGGGATAATATGAATACATTAATTTTCTTGAGTGAAAAGGAGCCACAGGTTGAATATATGGAGGAAATTGTTATTTAAGAAGAGAAGGAAGAAGATTTAGTAGAAGATAGAGGTTGAACAAAAAAAGGAAGCTATTGTTTAAGAAGAGAAGGAAAAAGAGATAGAAGAAGATGAATAGGAGGTGCCAAATAAGGAGGTTAGCAAGGAATTACCAACAATTATTTTAAGGGCTTTTACTTCTCATAAAACAAACTGTCAGAGTCAATCAAAGAACTGGGAGGTTTTGATATTCTTGTTATATTGACAATTTGTTACTAAAAAAATACATTAATAAAGTTAAATGGTTTTATTAATTTAGTACCTTATGTTCTTATTATCTTGCAATATGTAACATATTTGCAAGAAACTAAACTTTTATATGGAAAAATGGGTGGAAACATGCCACTAATTATAGGTCCAGGTTGAAGAAAAGCTTGCTAAGAAGTCCAAGTACAGGATTCATAAAGAAGCTCTAGTTGGGAGACAAACCGATTAGGTTTTCATTTTAATTGATTCTCGTTAGGAGTTCAGTTATTTTTATGGTTTTAATTTGATGGTCTAAATTTTGTTACTTGAGATTTGATGGAGTTCTACATATTATAAAGGCAGGTGAGTTTAACAAGTCTTTCCACCCTAACTTAATGAAGACAATGTCAATCTTTGCTTTAAAGCAGAAAGATTTCACCAGTAGTGGATGGATACTGATGACATTTAGAGGAGTACCAATTATCCTCACCCCTCCATTATTCATATTTTTTTTATTATTCTTACACGTTTTGTATATTGAGGACAATGTAAAATTTAAATGTGGTGGAGGGATTTAGTAGTCTAGCTTGCCAATTTTGTTATAATTAGTTTAACAATGAATAATTCGAGAAGTTTTTTTAAAGAGGGTGTTGATCAAAATGATTCATTATAAGTTTGGTTGTGTCTGTGATTTGATTTATTTAGGCAAATAATTATAAGTTTTAATGATCAAGTTGATTTCAATTTAGTTCATTAATTTTGAGAATGTATAGTTGATTTGCATTATAATAGTTTATGGTTATTTGTACATGCATTGAGTTTAATGTGATCTTTTTGAAAATTTTATTATCCAACCTATAAAAGAAAGAAAAGAAAAAAAAAGTAGTATATGAATAAATGAACATAAATAATTTCACTCCATTAGCTTTGGACCATAAAAAGGTCAAACTCAAAGAGTAGTACTAGTAACACTTTGAGATAACGATCTAATTGAGTAATTGGGGTATTTATGATAAGATGTTTACTCTCGCATCAAAAGGCTAGGTGACTTTTCAAACAAGTTTCTAAATTCTCCTATGTTGCTTAAATTTAGTTTTTTTTTGTTTTCAAAAAAAGGAAAATGAAAGTGTTTAAAGGTTTTAGCATTTTTCTTATGTATGTCATTTTATTCATCAAATAGAATGGTGTGAGTTGAGTTAAAATTTGAAGAATTGTAGATTGAATTTGATTTATTTATAATTTGATACAAGTAACCAAATGCTTAACATTTCAATGAACATTGCAATTGAATGAATAATGGAGAATTGTGATGGGTATCTTTTTTATTTATTGCTTTTCCAAAGTTATTTATGATTAAGTTGACAATAATGAAATTAATTTGCATAAGGACAAGTAAATTCTTAAGTTTGTGGAAGTTTTATAAATGCTAAATAGACTATATTTCTCATCCCATGTTTAATGCATTTTGCTTGTTTATTTGAGAGTTTCTTATTGTTTAGAGTACTTATTTTGTTTATGTTTTGTTTTTAATGTGGTTTTAGGTCTTATTTGCCTTTATAGATAAAAAGGAGAAGAATTAAAGCAAAATCAATATAGAAAATGGAAGAATTGAAGCTATTTTAGTGGTTGCTCTTATAATTTACATATTTGTGTGGGTGCCCATATAAGTCTACACAGTTGTGTGCTACTCATGTAGCTCTCTAGGACAGTGTTTTTTTTCCACAATTTTTAAGATTGAAGAAAGAGGGGGACAAGGTCATGCACATATTGTGTGAGTGATCGTGTCCACTCTAGAAATCCAAAATTTGATTAATATGTAGATAAAACAAAGAGAAAACAGGGGAAGTCGAAAAGGGGTTCGTATTAGCTCGGAAAAACATAAATTGATGGCCTAGAACAATAGAGAGAGTGAAGAATAAGCAAGAAAACATATTTGAGGTAGATTTTCATCAATTTAAAGTGGATTTCATGAAGACTAAAAGGGATATCTTCATGGTTCTTTTAGTTTTATGCTTTTCCTTTAATCTTGATGTTATGATTATGAGATAAACTTTTATTAGTACTTAGATTAGATGAACCATGGGATAGACCTTTTGGGTGCCCATGTAAGCCTACACAGTCATGTGGCTACATGTGTAGCTCTTTAGGACTGTGTTTCTTTATAATTTATGAAGATTTTTATTCATAATTAGTTCTAAATTTCACTTTATAATGTTGAAGTCTCCTTTTCCAAAAAGAATGAAATTAGCCAAAGAATTTTACCTACATTAATTTAAGTCTAATTCAATTATGACATTTTGAAGAAAGAATGAGGGACATAGTTATGCACACAGTTGTGTGAGTGACTATGTCCAATCTAAAAATCCTAAATTCAAACTATAAATAGATAAAATAAAGAGAAAATGAGGGAAGTCAAAAAGGGGTTTGTAGGAGGCTCAGGAAAATACCAATTGATGGCTTAGAATGATAGAAAAACAAAGAACGTGTAAGAAAAGATATATGAGGTGATTTTTATCAATATAAAGTGGATTTAGTAAAGATTAAAAGGGATTTCATCATTGTTCTTTTAGTTTTTGGTTTTTCCTTTAGTCTTGATGTTAAGATTATGAGCTAAACTTTTATTTGTACTTAGGTTAGATGAACCTAAGATAGACCTTACAATGATTTTTATTTTAACTTAGTTCATTTTTTAATTTTATTGAGATTTAATTATATGTTTTTAATTATTCTTGAATTAATATTGCTAACATATTATTTCATGTATGATTTTATACAATTGAGATTGTGAAATCCTTCTGTATGAATAAATATATCATAATTGACAGGAGTTACATGCAAACTTAGAGATAGGTTGACAAAAATCCTCTAGATTATGATCAAACCTAATAGTGAAATTAATGAATTGATTAATGCAATCTTGAGAGTTTTAACTAGCAAGAGGTTTCAGTTAATCAACCAATGATTAATTGTAAATAATTTTGAGAAATATATTAACATAAGATACAAATTTCTTTGGTCCAATGAACTAAAGTTTAAATTGCTTAGTGAAATCATGACTACAATAGAAGTCCTAGCAAGATTCGAAATTTAGGTACCAATGTTTTTCTTAATTATTTTTTAGTTTAATTTTCATTTTAATTAGTTAATTGTATTGATCAATTTTAATTTATTGTTTTAATTTTACGTTTAATTTATCTTCAACACCATAATTTTTCAGGCTAGATAATAAAAAGATGGTAAATGCTAATAATTATAGTTATTGTGGGATCGCCTCGTAATTACCAGTTTTAGCTATAGTTACATTGTACACTATGGTTTAAAACATAGAATCACACATCAGCATCTAACTATGTATACCTACAATCAAGTATGCAGCATATTAGTGAAGCAGATAAAAATCAATAGCAGCTCTTGACTGATAAACATTTTCTTTGAATTAAGTGGATTCAAGCCGAGTTCGTAGCAGGAAAAAGTCTGACAACATAAGAGAAGCACAAGTTACTCACAGAGTTGGAAGAAAATTTAAATGACAATAGACAGCATAAGATCCGTTATCCAGCACAAAATATTTTTGGTTTGATAATTTAGAGCTGTAAGATCAGTCATAGAGGAGATTCCAACTAATGCTAAGGTTCAACAAGTTACGTATGCTAACGGTTGGAGATGGCCAAATCCTAACTCAAGCGCCCTACGAGTTTTAAGAGAGCATGTCCCTATACATTCTTAATGTGACAATGGAGGACAAAGTTCTTTAGTTAGCTCACTTATTTCACACATTCAGGGACATGTCTACAAAGAACCAACTAGTACAGGCAGGAACTGTATACAAATAGCTACAGATTTGTTCTTTAGCTAAAGCCAAGTCTCCCTTCAATCAGCTTTCTCCCTTGGAATTGGGACAAATCTGTAGCCACAATTACCGCAACTCATGAATCACATCTCTCAAATACTTCAATTTAGCTATTTTTAACCATACCACTGAATTATTAGAGCCTCAAGTTGTTGAAGGAGGAAGCATTACATGAGTTCTATTTTAACATAGAGTGAATGCTAATGGAAAACGCAGTCTGTGATAATTCTGGGGGAAAAGATGGAGGCATACCGACAGAACGAGGGCAGTTATTTTAAAAGCAAAAGCAATGCCGATGACTGTCAGTTTCATTTAGAGAGCTTGAATTTATGGAGTGCAGATGTGCCATCAAGCCCTTTTGCACAGAAGTGGGTGATGTATTCTTCTATGGTTGTTTCCCTGTAGAGTGGGGGACTTTCTTTTGACACCAAGTCCTTGATTGGCCCGTACAGTCGAGAAGATGATGAGTTTTCTTTGAAGAAATGTGTTCGGAAATTACATGAGACTGAGATTCTTGGACCCACTTTTTTAGATACCACTCTGTGGTGTACACTTTTGAACTTATCGTTGCTGATTAGCTGCATATTGAAACGTGAAGTGAAAAGGTTGAAATCAATACAAGTCACAAATAGGTACACCTGCTTCTAAGTTAAGAAACACGGGAACAAGGTCTTAAACTTTTTTCGAGTACTAAACAATACAATGCTGAAGATTTGTAGATAATTATAATGTACGTAGATCAACAATAGTTGCTCTAGTAATCATAAGTACCGTCATAATGGGAATGAATTTAAAACTTGCCTGGAACATATCTCCGAGGTTTACTATCAAAGCTCTAGGAATAGGAGTGACGTTTACCCAACTATCTTGATGAAGAACTTGAAGGCCTCCAATATGGTCTTGAAGAACAACTGTGATAAAGCCACTATCTGTATGCTTACTGATTCCCATTGTCAAGTCTGGTTCAGGGCATGGAGGATAGTAATGACCAGACAAATAAAGCCCCTCAATGCAGCCCATGTCTTTTAGGTAGCCGGTTCTCAGTCCGAGTGCTTCTGATAACAATTCAAACATGAGTAGCCCAAATTTCTGCATTTCCTTCATGTAATCAATCGTAACATCCCTGAAAAAGTAATGCTTAAAATATAACAGTGGAACACAACTTCTTTCAAGCCTAAAAGCAAAAGCGTGCCACTTTGTGAGTCAATTATAGTAAATTTCTGGACATTTATTTATTTTAAACTTCCATCTTGTTTTTGTTTCGAGTCTTCGTGTACTTTTGCATCTCAAAGAGAATACAAACAGTGGTTTGACCAAAAGGCATGTCCTTCCAAATCTTTCAACAGTTCAAAGGAATATATTTGAGATTTGTTTAGTTAGCTAATAAAACTGTTTTTGTGTGTGTTCACACCGTAACAGCAAGAATTCATGATGAGATGTCTAATCGCCAATGACATACCTACAGACTGTTGGTAATTGGTCAGGATTTGGAGGATGAGAATCCATGAGACAGTACAGGGTATCCCTCCAATTAACAAAAGGTGCTTGATAAAAATCGAAGTTGGTATTGTACTTCACCTTTCTAGTCTCGTCCCTGCAATAGAATTCCTTCTTCACCTGGCTTTCTTGCTCATGAAATCTTCGAACTCCCTCGATCATCTCGTCCACAATACTTTCTGGGATTTCATGATTGATCACCTGAAAGAAACCCCACGTTTCACATGCATCTCGAACTCGATCAACGATCCCAGACCGTGAACTTCCATCATCATCGCCAACAAGGTGGCGGAGATCTATGACAGGAATGCTATTTGAGGAAGCGGCTTCCTCTTTGTCTTTGACGTTAACGTGACTAGTGTTGAGAAATATTGCGGGTACTTTTGTGACTCCACCATCTACAAGCCCTTTTACTCCTGTTTTCATCTCATCAAATGCCTTCATTTCGTCTTTCCTTTCAAGTTGAACCCCAGCTGAGCTTGTGCCTACCATTTTGTCGGTGGATGAACTCAAATCTTAGGGAAGTTATGGGCAAAGCTTCTATACGTGTTCGTTTCAACAAGGACGGCTAAATAAAAACGGAGATCTTTGTTCAATTTTTCTCATAAATTTCAGCTATTCATTTAGGTGAGTTTCACATTTATTTATGCGAAATTTATGTAGAGCTCACATAAATAAATGACTGAAATTTAGGGTGAGTTTGGTAAAGAACTTATCAACTCTTTTTTAGCTGATCAACTCATTTTAATTGGTTGGCCAGCTAAAAAGATCCATAAGCTTGTTTGGTAAATAGCTAACTGGGTTGGCTGATTCAACCCAATCAACTAATTTTTAACTAGCTCCAAAGAGGAGCGTTTCACACCATAAGCTGATTTGTTTTCAGCTGAATCTCCAAAATGCCCTAACTTCTCGCGTCTCACTTCTCATGTGTCAAGTCTCTAGAGTCTTCTCCTTCTTTCATTCCTTTCTCACTGCTCACCCACACGCGATCATCGAAAAATATTTCTTTCGTTCACTCCCACGCATCAAAGAAGGAGTGTCGACCAAATAGAGAGAAGGTTTGAAGTCGATTTCGGTGTCATTGGAGAGTTCAGTCCCAAAGTGCCATTGAGGAGTCGATTTCTGCTAAGAGGTGGGTTTCTCTTGAAGCTTACCCCAACGTCATGAATCAGGTCGGTAACTCATCCATGGTTTTCTTCTTAACCTTTCTGTTTGTTTGTTGAGATTTAGGGTTTTCACATGTAGAAATGATTTTGTAATTTATAAACACTATTGATTTGTGTATTATCGGAAAAGATCACAACTTTGACCTCCGATTTCTCCTTCTCCTCCTCCTAGCCTTCATTTGTCTGTGATCTCCGACCTTTGTTGTTCGGAGATTTCTTTTTTTCATCTCATTGTTTGTATTTTGATTGGGGATTAAGGGGAGGAGAACACAAAAAAGAGAAGAGAAACAAATGGACTCTCCACCGACACCAAATAGGAGCGTTTCACATGCACTACTTGGTAAGTTTTACAAATACCCATTTCAAAGTTTTAGCCTTTGTTCCATTTCTTGATAGTTTTGTTGCCCTCGTAATTGCTTTGGAGATTGTAACTTTTCATAATCAGTTAGTAATTTATGTTATTGTAAGCAATCTCAAATTCATGAAATATTGTATTTTGATTTATGCTTCAGTTCATTTTATTGTGGATGCTTTAGGAGGCTGTCAAGAGTGGTAATGCAACCCCATGTACGATGAGATACCTCAAAATAAATGTTTTGTTTATACTGTAGCCGTGGATAAGTTTACATCTTCATTCGATCTTAGTGTTGTATCAACAGGCCCATACTTTTTATATATGCTTGTGATACGATCAATTTCATCATGTGTTTTTGCTAGTGTTGTCTTCTACTCCTGGGGATCTGACATCTTAAGGCTTCCTTGCTTTTGTTGGGTAAAATTTTTAGTGATTTTGGGGGGACCTCAGATTTAAACCTTTATGCTGTTTCTCCAGTGTCTTTTTGAGACTTGAGACTTGGTTGTGTTTCCTTTGTTTTTTCTGACATAAAGAAGCATATTTCTGTTGTAATTCCTTTTCTTTGTCATGATTAACATCTGTATGTTTCATGTTCACTTTGTGTTCCCATGTCTCTATCAACTTTTTCGATGTTTCACTATTTTTAATTTCTCTAGTTGCAAATCTATTAGCTGTTTATAATTTTTATTTTGGCACCTCTTGCTTTCATTGACGGTTCAATACTATGTTTGTAGTTGAGCATTGCTTTAGGTGTACTACTTCCTTCCTTGTAATTTGTTCATGTTGTTCCCTTTTGTCCTTTGAGCCTTTTGTCACACTGTGGTTTATCTTGCATTCTTGTTTAATGGCATGGTTTCAGGGAGGAGTCAGTGATTTTTTTAGTTTTCTTTGGCTTCTACTATATTTTGTCTCTTTTGTTTGTCTGCACTATTTTAAATAACAGAGTAACAGTAAGAGATGTTAGCTTTTAGCTGGTTTGCTTAGGTTTTTAGGCAAAGTGTCAAGGATTGAGGTTTGGATCTTAAGAATTTAATGAAATCTGCAGTCCAAACTATAGTTTGTTTCACTTAATGGACTTACATATGTACTTATTTCAGGTTGGCGACTTTGGACCTTTAAGTATCAAGGACTCAAAAAGAGATTGCCAAAACTCAAGGTATATATTCGAACTTAATTGGGTGTATATGTGTTTTATGTGTACATACTCTTGTATCTTTTGTATTTCTAAGTTTTAATTTATGTGAAACATCGTAAGGAACTTTCATAAGCAATTTGGGTAACATTTATATTTCCAATAAATTTTAATTTATGTATCATAAACATAGTAAGATACATACTCTTGTATCTTTTGTATTTCTAAGTTTCAATTTATTCTTGTATTTCTTTGTTCAGTTTGACATTGATGATTTCTCAATTAGTGTTACTGCTTTCTTTAAATGATTCCTTTGTATAACTTTTTAGTAATTTGTTTCCCCTTCTGTTTGTTGTACAAAAAGATCTTTACATTTTGACCAGGATAACAAATACTTGGTACAGGTGTATTTTAACTTTGGCTATTGTATTTTGTTGAACAGCATATCAAAAAGTATTATTGTATATTAAAAACTACTCCTTAATGATGCAGTTGGAAAATTCTTGTGTCAATGCCTCATGGAGAAGTCGTCAATCCTCCGTACTCCCTGAAACAAGTTGAATCTTGTTCACTGGAACAGGTTTATGATGCAGTCCATATCAGCTTTCACAAATTTTATCAATTAGCTGATATTTCAAGCTTCTTTAGATGTTGAAACTAAACATTTTTGTTTGACTGCAGGTTTTGGATGTTGAGGGGGAGTTGCCAGAGAAAATGACTTGCTATGAAGGAGTGTTCTATAATTACTTTAGTGTAGGTATGCCGTTATGAATTCTAAAAATGGTAGCTAAATCGTGCTGATATTTCACTGACTTGGTGCTTTGGGATTTCTACTGTTTCCTTGAATTCCAAATTCGTATCAATTAGACTATTGTATCATCAACTACAACAAAAATCTCTGTGCCAGAGAATATGTTGCCTTATTCTGTACTGCTTTTCTCTCTTGATTTCGTCATTTCTTTTTGTCGAGGAAGTTGAACTCAGAGTAATCATCTTATTAATTTAGAACATTGATCTCCACTTTATTTCTCTAACTCATTGGATTATTACTTGTCCTGGGTGTTGTTGTCCATTCATTCTATTAAGCTGTTAGTAAATGAAGGTGGGCTATCATGATACATAAATCTATTTCCAAAATCCTTACACACACTTCAAGAAACTTTTGAAGAGTAGGTCATGCTTAAAATTTAATTTTACATAACCAGCTGTATTAAATGAAATTTTATTAGGTACTAATTCTGCTTTGTTAATAACGAGTCTTTACATTTTTCCTTGGAAGGCTTGAATGTTTTTGATTACATGCAGGAATGGATGCCCAAGTTGCTTATGGCTTCCATCATTTACGCAATGAAAAACCTTACCTTGCTCAAGGTCCTATATCAAATAAGGTAATTTTAAAATTTCATACTGCCTTCAACGGTGAACTTGCCCTTTCTGTATCGTTAGACTGCAGTTTTTCTCTAATTTTTCTTATCTTATTCTGACTTTTATGGATTTTTATAAGCTTGTTAACTTCTGATTTATGGGGCTGGGCAGTTCGGCACCATTTTACTAAATTACAGTCTAGATATAACTAATTGTGTTAATTTTACTAAATCTGCATATTATGATGTATGAAGCTCATGTTTCCTATTTAAGTTGAGATATAAATTTCTATTGATCATGTGAAACTTATGAAATGAATTTAAGGAC
>JANZLC010000007.1:5975997-5990498 GCA_026413385.1 Erythroxylum gracilipes | reverse complement strand
TCCATGCACGATTTTAGATAAACTCGGTCACTTTTTCTCTTTTTGTATAGTTTCATCAATGATAGGAAAATATCTAGCTGATTGTATATTCATTCAATAAAATTTAGTGATTAATGATACAAAAATGCTTAAGATACATACTTTAATTCATATATGGTTTTAGGCACAATTCTGAAGCAAAGGAGCCAAAGTGAGTCGAAGTCACTATATTTGGGCCGTTTTTCAAAAATTCACTCATTTGTCTTCTTGGAGCAAGAAGAAGAAGAAGATTACAAAGCAAGTGAGACAATGCATTAAAATATTATAGCCCATGCAAGCTATCCATACAAGACGTCCCATGTAATGTATGTTGTCCTATGTAAGGAGTCTCACTTGAGTGAGACACCACACACATCATGTGACATCTCTCACTCACGTGAGAAGAGCCAGCTACCATTCCACTTTTAACCTAGCATTTAAGGTATAAAGAAGACATGTTGTGTGTGACGTAAAAAGGGGCTGGAATAGGAATACCCGAAAAAGGACCAAACGATAAAGCTACATGAATTTTATGGACAACTATCCATTCAATGACAGCTTTCTTATTTAACCTAGCAGCCTCATGTTTTTAAGGTAGCTTTTGAATATACGAGGGGTGTTGGGAGCGGCGGCTAGTCCAGAAAAATGAGACAACAATTGAATTTTTTGTCCTCTTCAGTTTTACAATATTGGGACGGTTGAAAGAGAGTTTTTGTGGGCAGAAAAGGAGACACTAACTCCTTCATTTAGTCCTCTTTGGTTTCCAAGTATGTAAGGGCTAGAGAATAATCGAACGATAGTTGCTTCTTGATTATTTCTCTTCGGTTTTCCATGGAAACAAAGGTGCTCTTGGCTGATGTTTCGAGACTCATAGAGAATGAAAGACTAGACGTGTCGACGCCGATTCGGAGGTGACATCGATGCTGACGAACCTGGTTAAACATATTTTTAATTAGGTTTGTTATTCTTACTCTCTTTTCAGATTAATTGCGTTATCATGTATTTATTGATTGGGTATTGTATGAGAATGATTTTGATGCTTTATTGAATAGTTTTTAATAAAAATCCATTGCTAGAATTTGAATAAGATACGTAATAGTCGTGTTTGAAGTCATATGTGGCAAATAATGGTATTAAATCATTAGGGATAACGTAACCTAGGTTAAATAGTCTGAGCTTGTGTGACTATTGCTTAGATTGGTCTGTTTTTCTCATTCGTAAGACAGCTGTCCGATAGTTAAGGTTAATTGAGAAGCTCTTCTTAATTAACTATGACCTAAGGAAAAACTGGGATTAACAGAGTTTGTTATTGATCTACGAAAAATAGTTCACAGAGAGATGTGAAGAGAAAAATTCAATAAAATATGTTTAATTGGGTGTAGGCCGAGATTGAACCAAAAATCAGGTTCCTAATGCATTCATCAATTTTCATCATTTTTGCATGTTTTCTTTAATCTGTCCTTACTAGTTTAGTTTCATTTTATTTCATGTTCAATAAACCAACCCCCCATAACCTAAACACTAATTGTTATCATTTAGAAAGCTTTACACACACTTTCTATGAGATCGACCTAGACTCAACACTGCTATAGTAGTAGGTCTAGTTTATTTTACATAGTGTTACGATGTGATGTGTCAATTTTAGCGTCGTTGCCAAGGATTGTGGTGTTTTAGTTTTTGTTCTTGATTTTAATTAGTGTTTTGTACATATTTGTTTGTAATTAGTTTTGCATTTATTTCATGATCTTTTCACTTTTTGTTTGATGTTTATTGCATTAAAAGTTATATATATATTTATGAATGAAAGTAATTTTTTCTATAACTCATGCTCCCAATCTTATGACCATGTTTGGAATGATCATACAAATTGTAGTTATGGATGAGATAACCAGTATAATTACTTCCATAATAGTTTTTAGGACGCACAACAATTCCCGTATAGACCATAAGCTTCCTATTATGACTCTGGTCCATCTTTAGAAGATATGCTCAATCTTATGTTTATTAATAATATTCAAATTCAACAGAATAATTTATAGATTCAGTAGAATACTCTACAATTCCAGCAGGATGGAAGGCAAAGCGCCAAGGATTTTGAAAACCAACAAAACTCAAGAACGTCTATGGAAGACTTGCTTAATATTATGGTTGCTAATAATATTCAACTTCAACAGGGTCTTTATAGAGTGTACAGAAGTTCCAGAAGGATATGATGCAATTTCAATAGGAAGAGATACAATTCCAATAAGACACAAATTTTAGAATCCAAAAATTGGCAAGCCAAATAGGTTAGTTAGCAGAAGCTCTCGATTGCATAGCCTCACAAGGCAAAGAGATGCAACCATATTAACCCGAGGTGTACCCAAAGGAAGTTAGCGCAGAGGCCTTACAGAGTAATGAGGAGCTTGAGAATCTTGAGTGGACTACTAAAGGAATTGTTTGTGTTGAAAAAGTAGAGAAGGAGTTCGAAGGAGAAAAAATTACATCTTTTAGCTCTGAGGTAAATACTGAGTTCCAATTTGTTGTTAAGAATGACTCTTTTCTTTTACCTAGCAGGTTAGAGAAATTGAGCGAAGGAGAAAAAGGAGAAGAGACATTTGAGATCTTTCTAGAGTGTATGGACTCAATAGAGATCAGAAATTTGAAGATAGGGAAGCTAATGTATGTAAACCTCAAGTGAAGGAAATGCATATGACACCCAAAGGTCACAATTTTGTCACGTGATGAGAAAAACAAGAAGCCGAGCCATCGACACTAATCAAAGGTGCTTCTTGGGAGGCAACCTAAGGGAAATTTATTTCTTTTCTTTACATTTCTACATTTCTTTCTTATATGCATGTTTGTTTTTAAGTTTATTTGTTTTTATGTGTTTTCAAGTTTTCAACAAAATGAGAGAGAGAATAAAACAAGAAAACAAACATTTTCTTTTTTTGTTTTGCTTTTATGACTATATAGTCATTATTAGATAATGAATTGACTAGAGAATTTCATAGAAACTTTAACATGTACTTTTACTCTTATGATTGGTCGATATGCATTATTTTTAGAAGAGTAGTGACTAGTGGTAGACAAAAGCTTTTGAGATTTTGAGCCTTATTAGATTGACACATCCATATTAGTCTTATTGTCTTTTTATTTATGAGTGACCTTCATGACATATACATCTTGATTTTGCTTCGATTTTCTATTTAAGACCACATTTTTATCACATGCATTAACATAGAAGTGATTAGTCATTCTTTGTTTGTACAACCTACATTAGCCAAATAGCCAACCCTTTTATATGAATTTTCATTTGTTAACCCCCTTTAAGCTTTATTAGCCTTTCTTTTTCTATTAACCACATTACATGCTTTAAACGTAACCAAGTATCCCACTTAAGCCTTAAAGCTAGTGAAGCAATTGTTGATTATTAAGTTTATGGATGTACAAAATTCTAAGCATGGGGGTATGCATATATGTGGGATGGTTATAATTATTGGGATGCCAATTATGTCTTATCATTTAAATTCTCATATTGATGTAGCTTGTTTCATTGTAAAAAGCAAAAAGCAAAAAGAAAAAGAAAATGTTTAAATAAGAGTATCAAAGATGAAATGCATATGTGTTGCAAAGTTATTTAAGGGTAATCTTTCCTCCTAAATTTGAATTGAATGGGTTACTTAAGCATGTTAGATATGAGGTGGATGTTGTTTTCAATGGTCACTCTCCATAGTTACAAAGTCTTGTTTATGATAAACTTTTGTTAGTGATATATGTTCGATGTGGTTTGTAGTATGAGAGCTTAAATTCGAGTTAGGAAAAATGGTTTTTGCATTCATCATAGTTAATGTACACAATTGTGAGTGAACGTTGGCTTTTGCACTTAATGTTACATTGAGTGTTTTTCCTTGTTTCACTAGCTTTGATGGATTTCGTACTAGTTTACGTAAATACATCTCACCTTACCCTCTCCCACATTACAATCTTAAAAAGTCCTTTGATTCATGATTATGCATGTGAACCTTAGTGGTGGAGCAATGAAATGATTTGTAAAGTTGTGGAATGTCATGATCTTGAATGGTGTTGAGTGTATTATTTAAACACATTTTGTCTAAGTCTACCATTAGATTGCTCAATTTCTAAGGTCTTGAATGTTGGTTGATCATGAGTAGAATCCTTGAATGTTAATTTCATGCTATAGTTTTTGAATGTCATTCATCTTTGCTTATGATTATGTATTCTTGGGAAATATGAGAAATGAGTAAATGTTTTAGGTCTTTGAATTTGAATATGATGTTTTTCCTGAGGACGATCAAAAGCTAAGTGTAGGAGAAATTGATATGTGCTTAATTGATTGTATATTTATTCAATAACACTTAGTGATTAATGATACGAAAATTCTTAAGATACTTACTTTAGTTCATATATGGTTTTAGGCACAATTCACAAGCAAAGGAGCTAAAATGAGTCGAAAGCACTATATTTAGGTCATTTTTCAAAAATTCACACTCACTTGTCTTCATGGAGCAAGAAGAAGAAGAAGATTACAATGCGAGTGAGACAATTCATTAAATTGTTATAGCCCATACAATCTACCCATGCAAGATGTCCCATACAATCGCACCATGTGACACCTCTCACTCACATGAGAAGAGCCAGCTGCCATTCCACTTTTAACCTAGTGTTTAATGTATAAAGAAGACATGTTGTGTGTGACGTGAAGAGGGGCTAGAAAAGGAATAACAGAAAGAGGACCAAACAACAAAGCTATGTGAATTTTATGGACAGCTGTCCATTCAACGACAGCTGCCTTATTTTAACATAGATGCCTCATGTTTTTAAGGTAGCTTTTGAATATACAAACGAGGAGAGGTGTTGGCAGTGGCGGCTAGTCAAGAAAAAAGGAGACAACAACTGCTTTTTTGTTTTCCTTTTCAGTTTTACAACATTGGGACGACTGGGAGAGAGTTTTTGTGGGCAAAAAAGGAGACAACAACTCCTTCATTTGGTCCTCTTCGATTTCCAAGTGTGTGAGGGCTGGAGAAAAATCAAACAACAGCTGCTTCTTGATTATTTCTCTTCAGTTTTCTATGGAAACAAACGTGTTCTTGGTTGATGGTTGGAGACCAATAGAGAAGATGAAGGGCTAGACGTCCCAACACCGGTGCGGAGGTGACATTAACGTTGACAAACCCGGTTAAGCATATTTTTCATTACGTATGTTATTCTTACTCCCTTTTCAGATTGATTACGTTACCTTGTATGTATTGATTAAGTATTATATGAGAATTATTTTGATGTTCTATTAAATCGTTTTTTTATGAAAACCCATTGCTAGAAATTGAATGCGATACATAATAGTTATGTTTAAAGTTATATGTGAAAACTAACAGTATTAAATTGTTAAGGATGACGTAACCTAGATTAAATAGTCTGAGCTTGTGTGACTATTGCTCAGATTGGTCTATTTTTCTCATTCGTAAGGTGACTGTCCGATTAAACTTAGAGAGCGTCTCCTAGGTTATCCGATAGATAGGGTTAATTAACAAGCTCGTCTTAATTAACTATCACCTAAGGAAAATTTCACATTAACAAAGCTTATTGTTAATTTACGACCAATAGTTCAAAAAGAGATGTGAAGACATAAATTCAATGAAACATGTTTAGTTGGATGTAGGCTGAGATTGAACCAAAGAACCGGGTTCCTAATGCATTCATCATTTTTACATGTTTTCTTTAATTTGTCTTTACTAGTTTTGTTTCATTTTATTTTCTTGCTCAATAAACCAACCCCCAATAATCTAAACATCAATTATTTTCATTTTGAAAGCTTTACACACACTCTCTATAAGATCGATCTAGACTCACCACTACTATAGTAGTAGGTTTAATTTATTTTACATAGCGTTACAACGTGCTATGTCATTAGGAATAACGTAACCTAGGTTAAATAGTTCGAACTTGTGTAATAATTGCTTAGATTGGTCTATTTTTTTCGTTCGTAAGGCAATTGTCCGATTAAACTTAGATAGTTTCTTCTAGGTTATCCGATAGTTAGGTTAATTAACAACCTCTTCTTAATTAACTATATTCCAAGGAAAAACTAGGATTAACAGAGTTTGTTGTTAATCTACGACCAATAGTTCAAAGAGAGATGTGAAGACATCAATTTAATGAAATATATTTAATTGGGTGTAGAACCAAAGAACCAGGTCCCTAATGCATTCATCATTTTTGTATGTTTTTTTTATTTGTCTTTACTAGTTTAGTTTCATTTTATTTTCTTATTCGATAAACCAACCCCCTAAACCTAAACACGGTTAAATTTCATTTCAAAAGCTTTACACACATTCTCTGTGAGATCGACCTAGACTCACCACTATTATAATAGTAGGTCTAGTTTATTTTGTGTAGTGTTACGACGCACTGCATCATTGAGCACAAAGACGAAAGAAGTCACTTAGAAAGCAATCAATATCAAGAATTAGTGTCTAGGTTATGAATCCCCCTAAAACCCTTAAATAATTGACCTTTTATTATGCAATTATTTTATTGACTATTAAACCATGTAAATTCCTATTGTACGCTAATAACTCACTTGAGACTGCTAACAACTAACCTAAAATTATCAATCAATTCCGCTATGAGGTTTGACCCTAATCAAGAGGATTTATGTTAACCTATCTCTATGTTTACAATAAACTCCTTTCAATTACTGTAGATCTATTCATACCCAAGATTTTTGAATCTCTATGTTATGAAATCAGATGATATACTAATATTCTGAATCTATTAAAAAATATATTCTGGATCTATTAAAACATATATTAAACACAAAATTGAATCACAATAGATCAATCAAAACAATTTTATTAAATAAAAGAATCAAAAGATGTTATAGGACAAACTAGGGTTCATCTCACTTAGACACCAAAGATGTTTAGTTACACATGATAGAAAACGAAATCAAACATAAACTAGAAGAAAAACGAATTGAAAACAAAGAGTTTATAATTCTAAATCTCCTTTTATCTCCTATCGAATGTTCTTGCAAGGTAAAGGTTAGATCTTGCATTCTATTGGATCTTTTGATGATTTCTTCATGGTTTCCACTTCTCTGAATCAATATCATCCTTTTTGGACATTGTCCATATCTTGAATCGTCACCAAAAGTCTATTATCCCTTTTTGTCTCCGTTAACATCTTTTTATAATAATTTTTAAAGTTATGTATGATTCACAGTTTGATATACAATCATATGCTATATCGTATATACTAAAAAATCCCCAAATTTTGCTAATCTGCACAACCTGAGAGACTTACATGGCCATATACTCAAAAATGGATTGATAAATTTGTTTTAGAAATTACTTTCGAATTGATCATAATTTAAACTTATCTATAATCAACATTCACCGATAAGGAAAGAAAAGAAAAGAATAAAAGTTTGAATTATGGATGTTTTCTCTTTCTTATCCTTAAGCTAGAAAATAATGAATTTTTTGCTCTTCTAGAATTATCGCTCTTTGATGTTTTCTTTTATGTTAACAACCCCATCTTTTGATGTTTCTCTTTGCCTTTAATACTTCTTGATCTTTCTAAGGTTCTTTCTAGGGTTTCTACACTTGTTTTATTCCAAAAATTGGCCCAAATCTAAAAAAATATAAAATCTCGTGACTTGAAAAATCTCAAATTTGCATGATTGTGGACTGGTTGCTCCATGCACTCTCTGTCATGATCATACATGCAGACAGTCTTCAACTCTCCATCTGCATTCCTGCACGATCATGCATATGCACAATCATGACTACTTCCTTTGTTTAGCTTCTTCATTTTATCTTGGAATTTATTTATCACTGATTTCTTAACTTTTCTCCTTGCATTATTTGATGATTCAATATCCTGCAAAACAATTGTACAACCATAACAGAGCTATCTGCAACTAAAAGCCTCACAATTTTCAAAGTGTAGGTCGCCCAAATTGTCTATCTACTGCTAGTTAGAAGAATCATATGGTACTAATGGACTTCAATAGAAAACATACAATAACAAAATTATGGATTATATTCCAGTTACTCCTAAAATAGAGTCTTGACACCCATTAAAATGGCAAAGGGTTTGGGAAAGAGAACAACGTACAGATTAATGGATAGGCTGTCTTTACCGATTATTTTAGTAATCCCTCAAACACTATGACAATAGCGTCGAATATAGGTAGCCTGACCTCTTTAGGAGGACTGCTACGAAAAATGAACTCCCCTAAGAAGTGTTTGAGGAACATTGCTAACCTACCAGATCCAAAATCTGTAACCCATCTCACTTGCATCGTTCAACTCTTTTTCAAGATATACAAAAGTAAAATGGTTGATCAGAAGACTTTAGCCGGACCAGAGCCCCTGAATCATGTTCTCGGAATCTCACTCTACCAGAGCCTTTTATGTGCAATATTCAACGCTCAATCAATCCCCATTGGGACCAACATAGTAGGTACATTTCCATTGTATCAATCTACTTTGTGTTTCCATAGTAGATCCATTGGCGCTGATGTGACACCTTTTAAAAAGGAAAACCTTCGTATAAGCTTTTCTTGGAGGCTTCAGCTAATCTCCTTACCTTCTTCGCATTTTTATAAAATTCCATTAGATCCTCAGCAACCCCCTTTGGGTGGCAAGAAACAAAGACCTTACAAAATCTCTCCTCAGTCATCCTCAGAGCCCGCAACATTAAAGGTCCTATGATTTGTGGGAAAAGATGCATATCTTGTATCTTCTTTCCAAGAAGTACCCGTGGCTTCAATACACACTCCAGATTACTCAGCAGTAAGAAGGGATAATCTAGTACCACTTTGGCAGGAAGCTTCATAACAGCCACAACAAACGTCATGTTCCTTTGAACCCTGTCGACTGACATTGTCAACAAAATAGGACAACGTCCAAATAGACTCCAAATCTTGTGATCGGAGAACCCAAACTTCTCAAAATTCGCCACCTTTTGACGTATTGTCTCAATCCGGGATATACCGACAATGCTAACGACATATTTGTACATCTTGGAATCCTTGGAAGTTCCAGTTTTGCATATGTATTCCATCTTCTCGTCATTAAAGGAAGATCGAGGAATCAAAGTGGGCCGAGACAAGATCAATGAGAACAGATCCCCTTTGCTAATGCCAAGTGCTTCATACTGTGCAATGACGGGCTTAATCCTATCATGGAAATCATATGTCAAGAGCGAAGGATTCCTTATAATTGCCTTACGCAATAGCTCCCTGGATCCAAACATTGTCATAAAGAAATCTATACGTTCATTGAAGCAATTATTAATCCTACAACTGAATAACCTTGGACGACAACTGATGATTCTGACAAGGTCACTCGATCTGATACCTAAGCTCTCAAGTGTACGTAGTTTGGATTGAAGTACAGCAAGATCAGCAGTGCGTAAAGAAGGTCGAGAAGAGAACAGCTTCTGGACATCATCTTCACTACAACCCCACGACTTAAGGACTTCAGCTGTGTCCTTTGCTTGCTGCAAACCACTTTGAACTTGGGCTTGGCTTATCGTCGAACATATTGCAGACGTTGCGGAACTACAGAATGTGCGAGACAATTGCACTGGGTTTCTCTCCAAACACAATTTTCTTCCATAGTTAAGAAAGACAGAATATAACTCAAGCAAAGAGTGGGGCTTTGATATCATAGAAATCATATACTACTAACATATAGTGGCAATATTTTCAACAAAACGCATACTTTTCAGATTGGTAAAGGAACGGCGTAGGAATCCTAAGTAGATTAATTATGATCAAGAAGTATAAAACTTATTCAAGAACAAACAGAGTATGCATTACAAGGTAAGAGAAGAATAAGACAAAACGGAAGATAGATTCAATCCATAACAAAAAGAATAAAACAATGGTTACGCACAGTGAGAGGTGGGAAGAGACCAGATGAAGTGAAAGACAACAGGAAAGACATGAAGAACAAGTGCGAATGAGAGAAAGAAGAGAGCAAAAGACGGGAAATGCTGGGAGGAACAACGGCGAAGTTCAGTAGGTTTATGCTTCTGCAAATTGAGCCGAGACTTGTAAAATCAACCAACATGAGTGTTATTGGGCTACGCCAAACCGTCACAGATATGTTCAAGTTACTCGGGTTTTGTAGGCCTAAACCAGACTTTGTGTAGTCCCCCTTTTATTTGAAGTTTTTTTATCGAGAAAGTTTTATTTTTTTAAAAAAAAGGAAAATATTAATGAAGTTCTTAACAATTCTATTCATTAATTTCATCTTAATTCTCTTTTAATAATCCTCTCTTAATTGTAAATTGGGGCTCATGTGCCATTTGACCCATTATTTGGCCACAAAATAAGTTCATCTTAGACTCCACTCAATAATAGAGTTCCTACATGATTATTATTTTAATGATTTTTATAAACACTATGATAAATACTGCTTAAATTATTTTTATATATTAATAAATAAGAGTAATTTAGATAATATTAATTATAAAAGTTTTAAGAATTATTAAAATAATAAATCTAGAAATTTTCTTTTAAACATATGAACCTTATTCGAAATAAAAGGCTCTTCTCTTTGATTAGACATTTCTTAAAATGCCTTATTTATCCTTAATTTCAGTTAAACATTTTTTGTTATTTAGGAATTTTGATGAAGTCAGCTGTCATAAACGAATGTTACATAAGTTGATAGGCTAAAAGTGTATTTAAACCTTAACGTTTACACTATAATTTAAGTTGAACCCTAACATTTTGGAACATTCAATTTAAACCTCAATGTTTTAGAAACAAACCATATAAGGACGAAAAATCTAATGGTGGTTACCCTCCATCAGTTAAATGCCACGTCATATACAACGTGGCCTTTTAAAAAAACATTTTACACATCAATGGGACTCAATACTTATTGATGTGGTATTCTTATTTTTAAATGAAAGTAGGTCCCATTATTATAAAACTAACTATTTTACCTTCAGTAAATTCTTCAATACTCACCGTTTTATATCACACAAATTCTATACAATCTTCAATACTTAGCATTTTGTCACAAAATCAAATTCCTAATTCTTTTTCTTCAAATGATTGCAGAAGCATCCCTAAATACCTAACTCTATCACACTTTGTTCAAAAGTTTGCAAAAACTCAAATGCTCTTTTGCTACTTCGATCACACTAACAGTAAGCCCAATCGTAGCAGTACGTTCAATCGTCTCCTGCATACCTTTGTCAGATTTCTAGGAAACAAGATAGGGACATCATTCTTTATTAAATGAAGCACTTCTAGAAAGTTATATTACATTATATCCTCTCAGATATTCTTATAATATATTGTTTCATTACTATCTGTTTCATCGGTGGCATGACAATTTTCCATTCCTATCCCATTTACACAAAACAAGTGATGTTCTTCCTAGTTTAGAAATTAACATAATCATGTGATGCAAGAAATCTTGTCTAGTTTGTAGTTGCCATTTTGAGTATATATCTATATGTTTAAAGTTAGTAAGATGCTATTGTGTCCCAGTAGACTGTTAACTTTTGAAATTTATATGCTACACTAGGTTAGGGGTCTTTTCACAATAGTCTATCATGTTCTCTTTTTCTATGCATGAAGGAGTATCGCTAGAAGCATTGAATTATATGATACAATATCATTCATAAGTCTAATTTTAATGCACTAATTCATACCCTGAGATGAATGCTACTTGAGATGCATTAGTTCATACAATTCATTAAACTGGCTTATAATTTGCGATTGGTTGGTATCACCAAGAAAAGGTAAGAAGTGGGGTTGGGGAAGACTGTTTAATGCTTGTAGCCCTATTGATTCAATGTCTTTTTGCAACATTTTAGCAAATGAGAATTTCATAATACATTTCTATTATCATTAGTATTATAATGTATTCAAATTATAGTTTTCTTTCTAAACTGGTTTTGTTTGAGTTTATAAGACTCCTTTTCTAAAACCAAGGCATGGTTGGTGGCAAGTGATAAATGACTAAAGAGCTAGTCCACTTGCTTAACTGAGTTATATTTTTGTCAATCATGCAACTATATAAAGCTTGTCCTAAACTTTGGTCTTTTCTTCTTTTCTTATAACTAGTGTATTAGATATAATTCTTAAAGCAAGTTTTTAATACATTTACCAGATTTGTCTGAACCTCTTAGACATATTTCAACCAATACGATTCATGTACTTTGGTTCTAAGCTGACTATAGAAAATTAATGTTGGTGTTCTGATTTGGAGGATTGATCTTTTTTCCAAAGATGAGTTGAAAATGTTATCATAGGTTAAATAATAGATGCTCTTCTTCATGATTATTTCCATTCATTTTTTGTGTATAGATTTATTTATACTATAATCCTATAATTAGAATCTGTACGTACTGTTGTGCCTTAGCTTTGGTTATGGTTCTTATGACTAGTATTTGATTGGTGTAATGGTATAACTATTTTCCTATTGCTTAGCCATTAATGCATGGATGAAAGCTTCCTTTCACTTTTATAAAGTCATACCTTGATGTACTAATCCATAACCTGAGATGAATGCTACTTCAGATGCACTGGTTCATATAATATACTAAAATGGGTTATAATTCACGATTGGTTGGTATCACCAAGAAAAGGTAAGAAGTAGGGGTGGGGAAAACTGTTGAATGCTTGTAAGCCTGTTGTTTGAATGTCTTTTTGTAGCATTTTAGAAAATGGGAATTTCATAATACATTTCTATTATCATAAGTATTATGATGTATTCAAATTGTAGTTTTCTTTCTACAATTTGGTTTTGTTTGAGTTTACAAGACAAATTTTCTAAAACCAAGGCATGATTGGTGGCAAGTGATAAATGACTGAAGAGTTAGTCCTCTTGCTTATTTGAATCATTTATTGTCAATCATACAACTTGGATAGTTTCTGTTTTGTTTTGATGCATGAAAGACAATAGTTGTAAGCTGCCAAATGAATAATTTTGAGTTAGAATTGGAGATGTGATTGGTGAGGAATTGACATATAATTAAGGTATACTTGAGGCATAATTTAGGAACTATTATAAAGGTGTTTTGAAATTGGAATGAAGGTGTTTGAATCTAGAAAATCACAAGAAACTGGTAGTCCATGATCACGGCACTCATCCCACTGCTAGGGACAAATGCATTAGCTTCTATCACGATCGTGGGCAAGCTTTTGACATGGTAAATTATGTTTTGTGCAATTGTTGAACCACATGAGGATAAGACACTTTACATTGGCGTATTTGAACTTGAATGAGGATTGAAAATGAACCTAGTTTGATGTTGGATTAAGTGGTTATGGGTAAGTTTAGGTTATTAATTGATGTTGAAACTTAAGGAATGGATTTTTTTTATATCAATGTATATGAAATTGGGAAGTATGAGTTGTTAATGGTATAAAGATGTTCTTGTGAATGCAAATGTGATTCAAAATATATGAATAATATGAACTAGGTATAAATGAATGAGTCATGAATTTGGGGTAATCAAAATTAGTTAAGGCATAACCTAATTGAAAACAAGTTATGTACAAGCTATAATTTTTGAATGATCAAGAATTGTGATTAAGGATACATATCCGGGAAAAGTCAATTAAGCATGCATTGAACATAACACTTATACATGTGTATGATTGAGCACTTATTTGATTAAACAAGTTAATAATGTGTAAATATGTGTGTACTGCATGATTTAGAAGCACAAATTGACCGACAACATCCAAACATTGTCGGCTCATTAAGGCAATAACTAATTGGAACATATTGTGTAACACCCCACTCCCGTGTGACCCGAACCCGACATCGTTGATGATATCCGAGTCCGTACCCCGCGAGGGTGGCGTACTACATCAGTCAGTCAAACGAAACTCAGTATAAATATTTTTTTTAATACTCTCATGTGCGCAGAAAAGACAGTGGTGGCGTACTACATCAGTCAGTCACAACTCAGTATACATTTTTTTTGTAAAAGCCATTCATAAGTGCGGAAAACAGTAGACAAGTTGAGCCCACGTTAAAAGGAAGCATTGTCAGTTATTACAGACAGTCTCAGTTCTTACACACATTCTACAATAATTGACAATAACCATAAAATATACAAAAAAATGTATACTAAGTTGTGACTGACTGATGTAGTACGCCACCCTTGCGAGGCACGGACTCGGATATCACCAACGATATCGAGTTCGGGTCACGTGGGAGTGAGGTGTTACATACTATGAGTTAACCTAGATGTTTACTTACTATATTTGAATTGTTCTTAATTAACTGTTAGATATTGAACTGTTACTAATAGGATTGTGTTAATTCCAGATATTGATGGTCTGAGGAACTTGATATTCTTAACTGTATTGGAAGTGTTTGCAAATTGAATGTGCTGGACCTCGTTTCCGGAGCCCAACTATCCATAACAATAGTACCGAAATCTATTGGGCCCGAGTCCCGACCCACCTGGATGACTCGCCGGGACTGACAAAA
>JANZLC010000007.1:5928902-5943503 GCA_026413385.1 Erythroxylum gracilipes | reverse complement strand
ATAAATTTTGTATTATTATTATTTTCATCATCATCATTATTATTATTATTATTAATCGAGATAGAAAATAGAGATATTTTCTTTTTTTGTCGAAGAAAATGTGTTGTCAAAATTCAGAGAAACCATATTTTCTGGTTTCTGTAAAACTGTTGTGGTTTTTTTTATTTTCAGAAACAAAAAATCACAACAGAGTAAATCAAATACGTTTTACTTATTTTTTTTTCTTTTTACAAAAACGGCAACAAAAAACGGAAGAAAAAAACGGAAACAAACAACCCCTAAACGATTAAATTAACAATTAAATACATATTAAGCTAAGCCATAAAAAATGATGCAATTTACACTTATCAGGCTCAATATATCAATTTTATTAGGATCAACCATTATTATGATTATCTCATAATGATGGTCCTTATGGTTATTGATTTGCTCCACCCTTTTTCCAAAACGACAAATTAATGCATTTATTCTCTGCTAGTTTTTTTTTCTAATGAACTCATTACATAAGGTTTAATACAATTAACATGATCAAAAATTGCTTCCTTCTTTGTAGGATTGTTCAGTCTCCTAACATTCCACTTTAGTATGGTTATCACTTTATGTTTAAGGAATCTTTCTTCTTCTTACTAGATTTCCTCTTAGTGGATGGCATGAAGCTTCCTTATTCTTCATATGGCTCCATCTCTACCGCTATTCCAACGATATTATCCTCTAACTAACCAATGGCTTCTTTATTCCTCTACTTTCTTGCTGATAATTCCTAGTGAGAGCTCCACTTGAGAGCTTTGTAACATTGTAACCTGCGTTTCCTTTTTATTATTCCCTACAATGTGACCATCTGTAGTCATTTTCACAGCTGCTGAATTGCTTAATACCCTATATGGCTTAGTTGCATCAATAATAGTTTTTCTACTATCATTTATCTACATAAGCTCTTCGTAGCCTCCATTTTTGTATGACCTCCCTGTAGGTTTCTAGTTCTTCACTGTTGTGTTGTCCTTGGTAAGTTTTCATTAATAGGATACCTCCATTTGATCCTGCTACGTAATATTCTCGTCGTTTAGCCTCATGATCCGTATCAGCTCAGGCAGCTCCCCTCCTAATTCCGCTAGTACTTATACTCTAGCATACTATACTCTTGACATAGTATCAGACAAATATGTTTCCCAATAAACCTTCCGTAGTATAATATTTAAGGGGAATTTTATAGATATTTATACATAACGGAATGGGTTTTTGTCTAAGATTTCCAATTGCAAACCTGGTTTTCAGTTTTTAGGAATAGTGGTCTAGAGTTGTTGTGTAATGGTCTAGCTTCCATCCGTTTTTATTCTTGAAGTTAGGAATCAAATCTAAACAGAAAATTGTTATCCTCAATGATCAGAACTTCCTAGAGCCCATAACCCTTCCACTGAGGTATAGCCCAAGCATTTAAGGCAGGGAATGTTGGTCTTTTTCCAATAAAGAACCCAACTAGGGTAACATTCCACTTTTTAGCTCTATCGTGTAAAACATGAGGTGGGGTGCAACAATTTGTTTCCCATCTGAGTCCAAAAGAGGCAAATATTGTAAGTTTGAGGTCCAGACCAGGTTTTCTTGGCTAAAATTTTCTGATTTTCTCCATTCTCCTTTGCAGGTGGTTCGTTAGATAAGGCATTTTCCCAATCTGGTATATGGCTGTTCTGGTGGGGATCAATTGTGAGTCGGGTGCTTAATCAGGAGGGCTCAGTGGAGGAAAGTCTTCAGGATTCAGATCTGATAAAGCCATGCTAAGTTTAAGCAAGCTAGGTTGAAGAGAAGTTTTAAGAAATATTTGTAGAGATCTGGTTTGTTTGGCTGTGGCAATGTCTTCGTGTTGTAAGGATGTGAATTAATAATCAATAAAATAGTCCCTTTCAATAATTAATAGAAAACTCAATCATAATTTCTTGTTTGATGCTTTTTTACAAACATGGACAAACGTATTGGACGTCTTTCTAATGGAATTGCCTTCTTCCGCCAGTTTCAGAATTTTCAATTTTTTGACTTTTCAAAGCTTGCTCCTTTTGCACTAGCCACAAAAGGTTTGAAGGTGAAAGTCAAAAAGGGACGACAAATCGATCGCCAAATGTCGACCTCTGCACGGCCTAAATTCTAATTTTAAGACTAGCTTGCACATCCGTAGTTAGGTTCGAGTTTAGTTTTGTAGACGTGTGCAAGCAAAAGTTTGACCTCACTTAATGTTAAGTAGGACAGTACCTACCAATAGTAACATTTCCAACTCAAAGTTTGATATGTAATGTACTTGCAAGGACTTTGGGAATGTATCGCTGCAATCATTCATCAAATCAGCGCCTAATTGGCTGATTACAAGTTGTTGGGGCTCATACCAACTAAAACCGACTCAACAAAGAACAAAACCAGGGAACTTTTATCTAAACCCTGTATGAAAGGCTAATTAAATTTCATATAACCATTCTGTCTTATACCTAAAAGGCTCTGTAAAATCAGATGTGTAATTCTTTTACTAGTTCAACTCCGAGTTACTTGTATATCAACGTCTGTCCAATTTAGCCATTATGGGCTGAGATAAGAAGCTATCATTTTCTGTTCATGTCTCTTGATCCTCTAGCTCAAGTTCGCTTTCCAAGTAGCGCAGCCACATTCGGTTGTCAACTTCCCGGTTATTGTACGAGTCATTAAGGTTTAAGCTATAGCTACTCTCGGGAATATGCAAATGGAGGTCTGAATTGGACTGGAAGGAACTGAAGCCATCTAACATGTTCCAAAAATCATAGTCATAATCTGACTGGATCCCATCAGCAATATTTGGGAATTCTGGCTTGTTCACCTCATCTAACGCAGCATGGCCATTATAATCTGAACGCGGATCAGTTTGTAATTCTTCTGGCTTTGAAACGAAAACTTGGCCAGAACTTGTCATATTGGAGTTATTGGACGATGTTGGAAATTCTTTTTGCTCCTTAGTTTCTTTAGGTTCATTAGAATCTTCACTTGCGAGATCCTGTATGCTGTCCATGGTCCGAGGCTTCTTGGTCGTCATAGAAACTTGCTTATGATCATGGTCATGTGCATTTTCAGAATTTCTTTTTCGGGACTGCGGGATCTCACTAGAGAAAGAACTTGAGGAAATGGTACTAGTGGAGGACTCATTGGAGTCATCTGTCTTCGTGTTGTTCCCATCTTTGAATGAGAGTCTTTTTTTTAAGTGGGTGTTCCATACATTCTTGATCTCGTTGTCTGTTCTTCCTGGCAGTTGGGATGCGATTGCTGACCACCTGTAAAATAAGATGATAATAGTATGACAGTTTGAACCAAGACAATAGTACTGTCTCGAGTACAACAGTTAATATAAAATGTTCGCTTTTATGTAGTTCGGAACCATATCGAATTGTGTGAGATTATTGCAGAATAAAATTATGTAATTCTTTGTATTCCTAAGATAAGAACCAATACTTAATTTGAATCATTCTATAATTATCGCAGCTGCAGCGACATGGCAAGCTTAGATAATTGTCAAACCCAGGATTGGCATTGAATATGACAATTCAGCTGCAACTGTAATACTGCTGACAACCAGAAATTTTACTTTTGGGTCTACCTGTCAACAGCAACGCTGTACAAGAAGAAACAAGAAAAGAAATGCTAGTGACTAAACTTACCTGTTACCTAAGGCTTTGTGTAGGGTTATTATGGTTTCCTCTTCGTCTTTGGTGAAGTTCCCACGCTTGACGTCAGGTCTTAGGTAATTAATCCATCTTAAACGACAGCTTTTCCCACATCGCAACAACCCTGAAGCAAGTTAACAAAGTTGTATCAGAAATTTTGTTCATTAGTTGGTATAGTTTCACCGAGATCATAATATTCCAACCACCTTGAGGTTGAAACTTCCTGCTCATTTCTTTCTTAGATCATCCTTGCACATGTCTATCTAGAATTTGAAATTACCAAAAATGAACTCAATTTTAAAAACAAAGTTCTGCTGTTAGTATACTAAAGATTCATTATAAACATATGAACATGGAGGATATGTATGATATGGCCAACTTTATACTAAAGATTCGTTATAAACATACGAACATGAAGGATATGTATGATATGGCCAACTTTATACTAGAGATTCGTTATAAACATATGAACATGGAGGGTATGTATTTTTTTTTTTTTTTTGAAACGGACATGGAGGGTATGTATGATATGGCCAAATTCTCTACACCGATAACAAGTGGGCAGATCTGGTGATCATATATAGGGATTGAGAGGGAAAAGAGATGAAAAGAAAACGTTTTTGTTTTGCCAAGAATTGGTAAATCACATAAAAATGTGGTTGGGTTTGGATGATGCATTAGGCATGAACACAACCGCAAAGTGGAAACTGACCAGCTTGTTTAGGGAGAGCCCTCCAATTTTGATGTCCATGTTTGTGAATGAAAGAGACAAGCCTCATGTCCTCGGCAGGGCTCCATGGACCTTTCTTCACTTGATTCTTGTCACAGCATGGGGCTCTTCCTTTACCCATATTTACTTCCCTTAACGTTGGATATGAAAACTCCTTACCCACCACTTCTCCCTCCTCTCTCTCCCTCCTCTCTCGCTCTTTTTATAAGACAAAGTCTGTCTGACGAAGTGAAATCGACAAGGTTCATGCCTTTAAAAGGAGATCCAGAAAGCGTTGCTAAATGTCCACAAATTCAACAAATATGTTTTTATATATATATAAAAATTTCTACATCAAGTCCACTCTTCCCTACCAGTTCACTGATCTCACTATGCTTCCTTCCACTTAACCAATTTCAGCCTATAAATTTACCCCTAAGAAAACCATGCTTTAAATTGAGTGTGAACTCGGTTGCTATTGTGGGGCCATTTAACCATAAGCTTCCCCATCACAAAAATGGCATTAACTTGCCAACTCTTTTTGCTTGGACGTCATACTTTCTCATATTCTTTACTTGTAAAATTTTCAACTGAAAGATATGGTTTTATATAATTACACTTCAAGTACTTCCAATATGTTCGTGGATATCAAAGCATTAACAACAGAAGAAGGCATGGAATATGACGGCGTCTCTAGCCGGGCATCTCTTACCTCCTGAGACTAATAAGCGCGGTCAGTGCAACAGATAATGCTCTCGTCACCAACCAATGCTCACACTATTCTCGTATTGTTCATGCACTGTTCATTCCAAAAAGCACAGTCAGTCCTCACACAAGTCCGGGCCCCGCATCTCCAGTATCGTCAAAGAGAAAACAACTGAATCCAAGGAAAAAAGATGTTTGGTGACAAAAATCGAAATGAAAATCGTCGTTTAGGTGCATGTATCTCCATTTTCAATGCAACTGTTGATCAGATGAGTTCTAATCCAAATTTAGGAGAAACTGTTGATTGTATAAGAAATCAAATCATACAAACGTGATAATTAGAGAAAAAGTAATCCTTACTCAAACACCCATCCTCCGTAGCCATTTGTTACTATTGTTGGAATATAATTAAAAAAACGAACAAAAGATGGAACGAGGAAGATTAAAATATATATATATATAGTTCGCTACTGAACTTTGAGAATTTTTATTTATGAATAAAGTCTTATTAAATTAGAAACTAAGACATATGCAAACGAAATTAAGGTGATGTGTACAGACCAAAAATTTAGTCAGATCACATCAAAAACTTATTATCAAAACAAGAATCATTGTAGTTCTACTAAACGATATTCTCGTCAATTACTAATACTTGGTCACTTCAATCGTTGAAACTTCTTTTTGTATTTGTTTTTTATGCCCCTTTTATTCTCTTTCGATCTTTTGCCTTTTTAATCCTCTAATGTTATTTCGCCTTTTTTTTTTCATCCCTCCGTCACTCTCTTCTACTGGACTTAAGATTGATGTACTTCTTAGGATGTCAGCATAAGATATCCTCTTTAAACCTCCTAGTCAAGGGACTCAAGTATCTAAAATACTCCCTTACATCAAAATTTCATTCACTCTTTTTTAACAGGTTTATTGAAGTCAAAAGGCTAGGACCATTGGCTATGATCCAACCCTAGTTTAGGGATATTGGCCCTTCTTACCACAATAAAATTGACATTTGGCTATTTACTATAACAAGTTTGTTTTCTTCGCCTTCATTTTTTCTTCCTTTAATCTTATTAGAAGGCAAAGTCAATAGAGCAAAAATGAAAACACCTCACAATCAAGGGTTAAATCATTTGTAATTGTCGCAAATGAATATCTAAGATCTTTGTTTGCAAGTTATAATTATATCAATAAACACTACATTATTTATTGTGCCGTGTATTTTTCTTTCATAAAATATAGTTAGAAGGAACTACTTGGATAAGAGAGTGATAAGACCACACTATACACAATCACTCACTATAAGGAAAATAAAAGGTGGATGTCAGAAGTGTTTGAGAAGTGCTCTAAAGGCAAACACCTTTAGCACTTATTGTACAAATCATTTTATAATTAATAAAGATATTTTTCATTATTTCAATGTTTATATGTTTATAGATTTGATTTTGATCTTAAATTGATTTAATAAAGTCCTTAATACAAAACATAACATGGAGGAAATCATAATGAGATCATGATAATGAGATTCCTATCATGTATAATGATGTTAGTATCTAAATATTCTCTAGTCATAGAATGAGATGAGATATTATTATTCTAGATAGACTAGCACATGTTATACTCCTTGATTAGATCAAACAGTAGATTTCATAGTCTCATCATAGTAATGGTGCAAGTATCCTTTGACTTGGGATGCTCAAGGATATCTTAGATACTGATCCTATGCTTTGAATCCATTCATCAGTGCCTTTCAGGGGTTACTCATTGGGTGGTAATTGGGTACAGCTTGAGGTATTCCGAGGTAATTGAGTAGCCAATAAATGATTCACCACTCCTGATAGAAGGAGATGATACCCACGGCCTCTTGTCATGGTCATTACTCGGAAGTTTCTGGCCAGAGCAGATATATGTCATGAAGAGAGTCTTCAATGATACATAGAGTAATGAGATCCTCAGGACAAGATCTAATAATATTTAAACTAGAAGTGACATAGTCAGTCTAGTGGGAGTTGATACTTTGATCATACTCTAAACCAAGTGAGGTATAGATGGTGAAAGAACGAATTGCATGGAAACATTGTGTATAGAAAGGTTCGTAGTCAAACCACTGACTTTCCGGTCAATTAGGGGTAGGGATGGCAATGGGTAGGGTTCGGTTCGGATTTTACTCTACCCATATCCATATCCATTTTTTATGACTCAACCCATATCCATATCCATATCCATCGGTTTTTACAATTTACTACCCATATCTAAATCCATTGGGTCGGGTAGTGCGGATATTAATCGGGTTGAAAACCCACTGCCATCCCTAGTCAGGAGACACATAATTGCAATCCCATTAGAGCACAACTTCCATCAGTGATGTGCAAGAGAGAGCGATGTGCGATGTGCGAGTGATAATAGCAGAGAAACCATAACTTTCTAAATCGCCAGTGATTTTTCTCTCCTTCAACCATGACTGTGTCTTCTTCCTCACCTTCCTCTCCTCGCATTACCCTAACCTAAAACACCGTTCCTTCTCCTAGATCTTCACCCTTGACTCTTTCAAAAAACCCTAATCTCGAACAAAATATAGTCCAGAACCTTTATGGTTCTTCTTCTTCTATGGAAAATCAGACAAATGTAAGAGAGCAAAAACAAGCTGAAAAGCCTTCTAAACCTAAGACTTCTTTAAGCAATCAAGCTCCTAGAGTTACAGAGAAAGCACTTCCAAAATCCTAGAAATCAGTAGTGGAAGATTTAGTGGAGGATTCCTCAAATGTGAAGACCTTGGCCTATTACCCCCCGAAGATCAAGGATGATCAAATCCTTGTCATTCCTCCGCCGGAGCTAGCGAACAAGGGGGCAACCAAACTGCAACATGCTCTCAAAAGCATGTTTAGCATTTGGTTTAACTGAAACACCGATTACTAGTTCTAATAAGTTTCTGTTCAAGTTTGATTCTGAGTTAGGTATGAATTAGGTACTGGAGAAGGGCCCTTGGCACATCCAAGGAAAGCCCTTATTATTGAGGAAATAGAGCTTGAATGTAGGAGAGAAGGAGGAGATTCAGTTTGCTCCAGTGTGGACTAGATTCCACAATATTTCGTATGAATATTGGGACAATGAAGGGTTAGGTAGGATAGCTAGTGCAGTAAGACATCCCCTGTTAATTAGATTCAGAAAGGAATTGCCCTTCATCTTTTCAGTTGGCCACTTATAATGAAGAGGGAAAAGTATCCTTTAAGGAAATTAAGATAGAATATGAATGGAGGCCTGAGAATTATACACAAAAGAAAGAGTGGAAAGCTATAGGCAAAATGTTTGAAACCCGGATAGGTTTTTGTGTTCCCCTCTAATTGCAAATGATCAATTGATTCACTTGGAGGTGACCCCTTTGAATTGTGCCTCTTCTTTTTTTGTCATTTGTGTCTATGGGTCGAATAATGTTAATCATAGGAAAAATCTTTGGGCTGCTCTTTCAAATATCAAACCTATTGTTGGGAACCATCCGTGGATCATAGGAGGGGATTTTAATGCGATTATGTTTGCTCATGAGGCTGAACCCCTTAGTTCCTCGGCTATTAATGGTATGTGTGACTGTGACTTTAGGAAGTGTGTAGAGGATTGTGGTTTGTTTGATTTAAATGCTAGTGGTCCTAGTTTTACTTGGACTAATAGACAATCTGATGACCTCCATATAGCTAGAAAATTAGACAGAGCTCTTATCAATTCAGACTTGAGGAACCTATTCTAGGTTCCCTAGATCCTATGGAGAGATTCATAATCCTAACATCTCAGATCATTCTCCAATAGTGATTAGATCTTTAGATGAGCTGAAGAAGAGGTCCTCTCCTTTCAGGTTTTCCAATTTGCCAGCCTCCCAACTAAACTTCCTTCAGATTGTAGAAGATGCTTGGAAATCAAACATTCGGGAAACTCCTATTTTTTTTGTATAGTGTCAAAGCTTAAAATAGTCAGAAAAGATCTCAAATCCCTAAACTCTGAATAAGTAGGGAATGTAAATGTTAGGGTTGAGACTTGTCAAGAAACCCTTAAAACAATCCAAGACCAAATGAGACTGCTACCTAATAGGACTCAACTGATAGCAGAGGAAAATGAGACCATTTCCAACTTGATTCAAGCTCTAAGTGATCAAGAGTCCTATAAACAATCTTCCCAGATAAAATGGCTTAGGGAGGGGGATTGGAACACCAAGTTCTTTCACAATTCACTCTTATCAAATAGAAACATGAACAATATTCACTCACTAGCAGTGGGTAATGATCATAGGATTATTGACTTAGATGAAATTCAAAAACAGTTTCTGGATCTTTTCCAAAACACTCTTGGGAATAAGAAAAACCTAGGCTCTTCTAGGGAGTATGTGGCTGCTCTTTTTCCTCAACTGATCCCTAAAAACCATAGAAACATCCTTTCAGCCGAAGTCACTGAGTGGGAGATTAGGGAGGTTTTTTCCTCTTTCAACCCTAATAAGGCCCCTAGTCCGGATGGGTTTAATGGCTTCTTTTTTAAACAAACATTGCCCATCATTGGTGATGAAGTCACTAGAGCCATCCAGAATTTTTTCCAATATGGGAGGCTCCTCATAGAGCTTAACTCTACTTTTATCACTCTAGTTCCTAAAAAGAATCATCCTTCCACTGTTATGGATTATAGGCCTATCTCCTACTGTAACATGATTTATAAGGTGATCACTAAAATCATAGCCAATCATTTCAGAGAGATTCTACCCCTCATTATTAGTTCAAACCAAAGTTCTTTCATCAAAAACTGTCGAATATGGGACAACATTCTCTTGGCCCAAGACATTTTTAAGAATTATCACCTTGATAATAATCATAAGAGATATGCTTTTAAAGTGGATTTGGAAAAAGCCTATGATTCAATCTAATGGGATTTTCTCTTGAATGTTCTCATAGCTCTAGAATTTTCTTTTGAATTTCTCATAGCTGTAGGATTTCCTCCATATTTTATCAAGTGGGTGAAAGAGTGTGTTACCTCTCCTTCTTACTCTATCCTGATTAATGGATCTCTTACAAATTTTTTTCGTGGTAAGTCTAGCTTAATACAAGGTGATCCTCTCTCCCCATATCTCTTTATTATCTGTATGGAAGTACTCTCTAGGAGTTTGAATGTTTCGGTTTCAAATAGTGCTTCTTTTGAAATTTCACTAGAGATGTAAAGCTCTTAACCTTTTCCATCTTTTGTTTGCTGATGATCTTTTATTATTTTGTCATGCTGATCCAACTTCGGTAAATACTTTGCTTAATTTTTTATGCACATTTTCAAAATTTTCTGGCATGAATATGAACTTCAATAAGAGTTAGTTCTTTTGTCTCATGGTATAGATCATTTGGTCCATCAACTGGAAACAATTTCGGGTCTCAAAAGAGGTTATCTCCCTATGAAGTATTTAAGAGTTCCATTTTTAACAGGTAGGTTGTCTAGGAGAGATTGTTTGCCACTGTTGGATAGAATTGATTCAAGGGTTAACAAATGGACCCATAAAACTCTGTCCTATGTGGGTAGACTGTAGTTGGTTATCTCAGTTCTCTCTTTGTAACATCCCATTCTCATACTAAGGGGGTAAAACCCTAGATTTGTGTAATTATGAAAACAACAATGAGAGATTTGAAAAATGCATTTTCATACTCATGCATTGTTAGACCCCGATCTTTGAGTAGAATTTAGAATTTTAAAATGAACATAAATGCGTATTTTTGTATAGGTATTGTGTAATAGATGTAGTCATGCTTTAAGGAAATTGATGAGAAGAGAATTGATGGGTTTTGATGACTTTGAGATTTGAGTAGTTTTGTATGATTTATGAAAGTTAAAGTGAATGAGTTGATTGAAATTAAGTAGAAGATCAAGAAATAAAGAGAAAAAGTGTGAGAATATGAAGAATTGAGAAAAGTTTGACTTTTTCGTCATAAAGAGTTAACTTTTTGATTTAGGCAAAATTTGATAAAATGATCTTCATGAGAATTGTAGCTTCTGTTGAAAGCTTTCTGTTTCTATAAAGTATGACATTTTTTGATATCGGAATTGAAAGTTATGATCTTTCGAAGTTAAGGTTATTTTACTTTGTTTTTGAAAAATGCTTCTAAGTATAGGATTGTGTATGTTGTGCTTTGAGGCCAATCATTGGACTGATATTGTTTGAATTAGAGTAAGTAGTCTTAATGAAAGTTGTAGTAGATATTCCCAGATTTTTATTGCCATAAAGTGTGTAATTTTTCGATATCGGAGCTAGAAGTTATGATCGATTGAAATTTTAATGTTGTTTTAGAATTGATTTTTAAGGGCAGAAACTTTGATTGAGAAATTGACCTAGTTAAAGATTGATTTTGCTTTTAAGTGCTTCATGAAAGTTTTAGATTATGTTTTGATCTTTCCATTGATGTAAAGTTTGGAATTTTTGGACTATGAAATAGGAAGTTATGATTTTTGGAAGTTCTATTACTGTTTTGAGATGACAAGTAGGGGCAGTAACTTTGATTAGGTTTTTGAACCCCTTTAGAGATGGAATTGATTTGCTTCCTTGGATCTTTCAATTGATACCAAATTTGTCAAATTTGAAGTTCTGGATAAAGAGTTATGAATTTTGGAAATTTCGGTTATATTTTTACCGTTTTAACTCCTGCTTTTTTTATTTCTTTCCCAATTCGACCCTCTCTCAATCTTTTGCTTCCGATTTGTTTCACCTCGAAATCTGTTCCCATCGTTTTCGCCTTCGATTTATGCTTCGCTTTATTTTTGGCCCACTTTTTGTTCGATTCTATTTTTTGTCTTTCCGGTCGGAGTCCGGTCCCGAGATCGGGTCCCAACATCCTATGCTTCAGCTGATTGATCTCTTTAGATCTGTCTACAGCTCCCTTTTTCTTTATCTCATCTACTTGCTTCTTTAAGCAAACGTTCTCTTTTTCTAACTCTTGCGTGTTTTTCAAACTTTCTACGTACTTTTTCTTTAATAGTTTATACTGTTTCAAAATTGCATAAAGAATCTTCTAAAAGTTCTGTGTATGAATCTTGCAATTCACCAAATTTTGAGGTTTCCTCCTCATCACTATCTTCTTCAGCTACTAGGCAAATATTTCTTTGTTCCGAAGCTTCTGAGTCAGTATCTGATTCGGATGAATCCAGATCTTCCCAGGTTGCCATCATATTTTTCTTGCCTTCTCTACTCTTCTTTGGTTTCCTTTTCAGTAATGGACATTCGGACTTGTAATGTCCCAGCTTATTGCATTCATAGCATATGATGGATGTCTTCTCATTCTTCCCATCATCTTTGTTATTCTTCTTGAAGGAGGATTCTTTATTTCCTTTAACCTTTTTCTTCCACATACGTCTGATCTTCCTCGAGATGAAAGATAACTCATCATCTTCTTCACTTGTCTCTTGTTCTGATTCGCTGGAATTGTCATTCTTAACTTCCTCAATCTTCAGCGCTTTCGACGATGAATTCTTCTTTCTTTGAATCTTGTGATTCTTCTGTCCGGCCTTTAATGCTATCGATTTATCCCGTCTGAGCTCATCTTCTGCATCTAGTTCAACTTCATGAATCTTCAGGGATCCAAGCAATTCATCAAGCTTCAGCACGCTCAAATCCTTGGCTTTTTGTACAGCTGTGACTTTTGGTCTCCATCTATTTGGTAGACTTCTTAAGATCTTTCGAACGTGATCTTGATTGTCATAGGTTCTGCCAAGAGCTTTCAATCCATTGATGATAGTTTGAAATCTTCCGAACATCTGGTCGATAGATTCTTCATCCTTCATCTTGAACAATTCATACTAGTGTACAAGAATACTTATCTTGGATTCCTTGACTTGATTAGTGCCTTCATGTGTGATGGATAACGTATCCCACATCTCCTTCGCAGTATCGCATCCGTGAACCTTATCGTACTCACTTCTGCTTAGGGCACAACTTAAGAAGAACTTAGCCTTTGAATTCAGTTGGAATATCGCCTTTTGATCCACAGGCCATCTGATTCGTGGAATAGGATTTCCTTCTTCATCTACCGACATATACGGTCCATTTTCTATTATATCCCAAAGGTTGATATGAGTAAATTTGATAAAGAGCCACATCCTGTCTTTCCAGTAATGGTAGTCTTCTCCATTGAACGCAGGAGGTCTAGTGACAGAGGCACCTTCAGCTATGTACACGTGTGATTCCGCCATGGATCTTTTATCCACACTTTGTTACGGTGGTTCTTGGACACCGAGCTCTAATACTAATTGAAGTGAATCACACGTTAGTATAGTATTCAATATACAAAATGCACAAGAAGGGGGGTTGAATTGTGTATTCTTTTTGATAATCCCTTTTTGATGACCTTTAAAAAAACTTGCTTCTTCTTAAGTACTATTGAAAATCAGTATTACGAAGTATTGCAATTTATTTTCTAAATGCTTGTATGAAACAGTAAGAATAAAAGTTGAGAGATGAGAGAGAAAGTTAACACGACAGATTTATACTAGTTCACCCCAAATCATGGGCTACGTCCAGTTCTCAGAATCCTTTATGAGATTTCACGATACTTTCTCAAAGATACAAGTATTCTTTTCTCTGAGCCTCTTCGGGTCTCTTACAACAAGTATTCTTTACTCACTTAGCCTCTTCAGGCTATCAGTTTCTCTTCTTTCTACTGAAAGATATTTCGAGCTTTGTTACAGATAAAGATAGCTCTAAGTTTAGCACAAATATTTCTAGCTTTTGAATCTCTCACTTTTTTGAAATTCACTGATCTCTTCTGATTTGCTAAGCTTCTTAAAATCTCTAACTTCTGCAGTCTTCGACTTCAACTCATATTTATAGCCTTCGTCTTCAACCGCTTCTTAATAACTAGTTCTTTCTTCTTGATTCTTGATATTTGAAGAAACAGTTTTTCAATTGAGTTCTATAACTAACTCCAACCGATTAACCGTCCGACACAGTATCGGGTCTTTCGTCTAACGTTTCTTCCGTTTGATGTTTTCTTCCGTCTAATGTCTTTGTCTGACGTTTTCTTCCGTCTGATGTTTCTTTCATCTAATGTCTTCCGTCTAATGTTTCTTCCGTCTGATGTTTTTGTCTAATGTCTTCCATCTGACATTTTCTTCTTCCGTCTAATATTCATCAAAATTAATATATGTAAAGTCATTTTGACTTAACAATACCTACTCTTGAAAAGTTACCGTCAATGACTTACTTTTACTGTTTACTTGAAAACTTATGACTTTTATCTTCTTCTCTTGTGAATCATCTAGATCATGACGCGTCAGACGATTGGTCTTTCAACATTACCATATTCAAGTTCCGTCTGTTTTCTTTGAATCTATCTTCACTCAAAGGTTTAGTGAAGATGTCCACCCATTGATGATTTGTCTCAACAAATTGTAGACTGATGATTCTCCTCTATACATAGTCTCGTAGAAAATGATATCTACCTTCAATATGCTTTACCCTCGAGTGTTGTATTGGATTCTTCGATAGATTGATAGCACTTGTGTTGTCACAGAAGATTGGAATTT
>JANZLC010000007.1:5897641-5912034 GCA_026413385.1 Erythroxylum gracilipes | reverse complement strand
CATTCATATGAGGTTAAATTTGAACATTTGTAAAATGTTAGAATTTAATTTAAATATAGTGAAATGTTAAAATTTAACTTGTATTTAATCGTAGTTATTTATTATATGTGGAATATTAAAAATTATTGTTATTTCATATTAATTGTCATTATTATTTATTACTAAAATTTTTGAAAGCATAGTTGATGTAAATAGTAAACTAGTAAAAGACACAGTACAACTGCATAATATACTAATATGAACTATTTTGCAATTTTTAAAAATTTTAAGGACTATTTTATAAATTTAAAAAATTGTCCGAAACGGTACCCGGTACCGGTACAGTTCCGTTACAGAGCTCAATCCGGTACCGAGCCTGGTACGGTATTCATAACATTGGATGGTACTCCTATTATTTACTATACTTGTTACTTATTTTTAAAGCGTTATGACATCTTTTATACATAGAGTTGGTATTACATTTATTGAGTCATAATATAGTTTTTATTGAGGTATTATATTATTTTCATTGATTCATTAGATTCTTGTTTAAATGTGAAGTTGTTACTTATCAGTAATAAATGATAGTATTTTTTTTGTAAATAAGTGTGATATTGGATAAATAGAGTACTAGTATAATTTTTTGATCCAGGGTATTCTTTGTACCTATAAAGGATTTTCTTATTTTCACCAAAACTTTTATTTATTTTTATACATAGCAATATTATTGAATATACCGAATTCTAGTCTAGTTTTTATTTTTCACTTAGTCATTATATTCCCATTAAATGTATAGATGTTACTTATCTATAATGAATGAAGGTATCTTTTGTACATAGGCATGATATTGGGTAAATAGAGAGTTTGTACTGAGCCAAGATATTCTTTGCAACTCATAGATGGTATTCCCCTTTTTTTTTATACTGAAGTTGTTAGTTATTTTTAGAGTTTCATGGTAGTTTTTGCGCACAGTAATGGTATTGAATATTATAATTCATGGAATAGTTTGTATTGAGGCATGATATTCTTTCTACTTAGTCATTATACTCCCTTTCAAATATGTATGTGCTAGTTATGTGTAACAAATGATAATATTTTTCTATATAGGTTTGATACTGGATAAAAATAGTATTAATATAGTTTGTATTAAGCCAAGATATTCTTCCTACTTAGTATTAGTATTTCCATTTTAAATTGTACGTGGTACTTCTTTTTAATATCTAACAATATTTTTGTTGATGTAGTTGGTATTATATCTTTATATTGTTTCTATTGAGTCATGAAATTGTTTATACTCAATTATGATATTCCTATATTAAATTAAAGTTATTTATTAATTAAAATGAACAATGTTACTTATTATACAAATGTGTGGTATAATATATAATGAACCACGGTACTACTTCTATGAATTTTTGGTGGGATATTCACATATTAAAGTTTAAGTGTCACTAATAGGTAAGGAGTCAAGTTAAGGGATTGAAGTCTTCTATGTTGTCTTTGAACAAACTTTTTTCGTGGTGGTGTAATATTTTATAAAGAAGCCTTATACCTTTTGGAATATAGAGACATGATATTCAAACATTATTAAGGCTTTTTATTTGTTACTTGCAATATTTTACCAGAAAAATCATATTAATAAGGATGGATAATAACATTATAGAATGTCCATAACCCATTTTTCTTGCCAACAAATACTTCATTTTGGAAACTCAACATGTGAAAAAAAAAGTACTAGAAAATAGCACAACATAATTCTTACAATAATTGTTAAACAATAATCTACAACACAATCCTTACATTATACCATAAATACTACCATATTAATCAGTATGCATTGCATAAACTATACTACTAGATAATATAATATATACCAACATATGTTAAAAATCATAAGAAAACATTTCAAAATAAACTATACACAATTTGATTGCCTATTTTTAATGAAGTACAGCTTAAGTGGGCTAATTTGGTTAAGTTGCCAAGTTCTCTATGGTGTCAAAATGGTACTCAACTAAGATGGAATGATTAAGGTGTCAAGATTGTCTATTATTGACAAAACAAAGTTTATCTTCGTCCATCATCAACAACTCAAAATCTCTTCTTTTTTTATCATCATTATTGATTTGCTAATGTGGTCTTGTTTCATACCTTAGAGAGAGAGAGAGAGGAATAGGAGATACCATATACTAATAAACATATAAAATAATAGAGATGTAAGTTCCTTATTTTAAAATTCTCTAAGAGAAATTAATACAGAGTTGTTCATTTATATATTATATAATAAAATTACATAATTAATTTTATAACTATTACTTCTGTTATTAGTAGGACATGGTTATTATGAGATTAGGTTATTCGGCCTTTTAAAAAATCTATTTTCGGTCATTATCAAATGGCAAGTGGAATGTGGGGACATTTTTTACGTGCGTGTCCGAGACAACTTGATGACAAGAAATGATTTGTAGTCGTAGGATTTAGGTGAGCCGCCCCAACTTCGTGCCATTGATATATAAATACTAGATCTTTGACATTTGCATGCTTTAGTTCAATGTCATACTCTTTCCCATGCATTTCATCAAAGATGACGAATAATTTATTAAAGGATAACAATTGTCAATTTGGTTGACTGCTAACCTTTTGAGTCTTTAGGTAGGGAATCTAACATTGTACGCCTTTGACCATTTGGTACCAAACTTGACATCTTTTTCTTTTGGTAGTATATGCTCTACTAACCATGGCAGACTTTTGACAACAACCTAGGTTGGCAAGTCTACGACTCATAATAATTTAAAGGGAAATAGATATAAGATGATTCCTAAATTACATATGTATGACGTTTTGCATTTTGTTAGGATGTCGAGAAGCCATGTGGCATGCTCTAGAGTTTATTTTAATATTAAAGGGTAGGTGGAGTTTTCCAAGTGCACGAGTACCTGCTTGGACTTGTTCAGTTCTCTGGTTGGGAGTTTTAGTTTGACAAGAAGGCTTCATATCCGATCTGATATGATGAAGCTCATGTTGAGAATGTATTCACATTGGAACCAGTTCATGCTACAGTTACTTTTAGTCATCATGTTGTCATCGGTTCTCTAATTTTCTTGAAGTATAAAGTTCTTTCACTAATATTTTCTCTTACGTTGTATTTTCAAGACTATGAAAAATTTAACATCATATTATATGAATAGTATTTGGGTTTCTAATAATTATTTCGTATATTATATTTCTAATAATCAATAAGTAACAAGAGCTTTACCTAAAAATAAAAATTAGTATTAGTATTAATTAAATGCACCATGTAATTGAGTAAATTAAAACATCTATGCAAAGTTAAATTTAGTCAAACTATGGGAAAATTATAGTCATCATTAATCCCATCATAATTATTTTAACAATGTGGTAACAATTACAATTCAATTTCTTATTCTATAAAATTGCTATATGTTCTCCTAAGTCATTAGTTTGGCCCCTTTTGTTTATGAATATAAGAAACAAAACACCCTCGATTTTGATATGATAACAGAAAATATTTATATATTGATTTTCTTCACTGCAGTTCATAAATAGATATATGTGTAAAGATCATACTTTAATATTAGCTCGAATTGTAGGTTAATGTTATGTAGATTAGCATGACGTAAACCAACTCATCCATCTTTAGATCTATTTAATTAATTTGTAATTATCCTATTAAAGCATTTATCACATATAAGATTGTTCGAAATAGTTGTTAATTTTATATTAAAAATATTCATTAAGGATTATAAACTATCTTAATAAGATTGTTAAAATTAGTATAAGTTGCATTATATCATATGATCTAATAAAAATGTTACTTAATTATTCTTCATTTTATTATCAATTAAAATAAAAATGATTGGATAAAATGCAGAGAATAAAATATGAATTTTAATAACTAATGTAGATGTTGGACCAATGAGGTCATAACTAATTGTTTTAATGAAAATAAAATATATTAGTAGTAATGAATTTGTTTTAGTGAAATTAGCAGCTCTATTATAATGAATTAAGCAACACGTAAAAGATAAAATTTAGGAAAAGGAAATGCAAGCAAATGATCCAGTTGAATAATAATTCAATAATCAAAGGATAGAAAAAAGAGCAATATATATATATATATATATATATAATAATCAATATACATTGGTTGACTAGTATGTCATATTAGTTGACTAGTATCCCAAAAAGAAAGAAAAATGATGTATTCAAAGTTTGCAACTAGTATGACATATTGGTTGACTAGCGTAATAGTGTAATCGACCAATACTACTATTATTAATTATTGTAATAGCTATTTTATTTTTATTTTTAATTACTTTAGGATAAATAGAACTTAAGTCCATTGTTTAATATATATTGATTCTTTGTTCATTGGTGTGAGTAAGAAAGGGATGTTTTGAGTTTTTTAGTTGTGAAATTGATGCAATTGAGAAAATCTTTTGGATGCATATTGTGATGGTTTCTCTTGACCTTAAATTTTTTTTTGTAAAGGATTAGTTGTAATATCCCGTCTCATCAATTGTTGAGGGATTAAAGTGTTAGATTACTGAGACTCATGAGTTGCATCATATAAAATCAATTTGGAACATTTACGACATTATTTTATGATTTCATTCATATGCATGATAATAGCATACACACATGAAATGTGATTTAGACAAATTGCACTTAATTGACATATTCTAGGGTATTAAACTAAAATGAATGTGACATGAATGTGCAGTTCCAATGTCTTTTACTTTGGTTTACTAATAACAAGAATTGATGGATTACAATCAGTAATTTGGAATTAATTGTTACAATTGAGAGATTGATGAGTTAATATGTACATTTAGCTTAGGAAAAATGTCAAGTGACAAGAAAAGTTGATACATGAAAATTTAGGATAACTAGGCCTATGAATTGAGTGACAAATGGCAGAGCAGTTGAGTGACATTTGACAGTGTATAAAGAGGACAGGTGGCTTGCATGCACATGTGACAAGTGTCATTGTAGAATAATGAAACCTTGCATCTAATGAATTGAACTATTGCAGAAGATTGTTTCATCTCTACATTTGTTGTCTTCTTTATTCTTCTCCTCCCTCTTACCACTGAGAACTCACTTCTTCCTCACAGCCTTCAACTTTTGCCTAAGTTCTATCCATTATCACCTTGTACTTGAGATGGTCTTGCATACATGGAAGGCTAGGTTAGCTTGATAATTAAGGAGGCAATTGAGCTGATCAAGTAAGTAAAATACTGATCTTTTGTGATATATGTTAGTAGAACTTAATGATGACTGAATTGGGGATGGATTGATTGTGATATTGGTGTTACATAAGTGCTAGAAAAATGACGCATGAATGGTAGGTTCTGTTATGTTTTTGATGCATGAAAGCAGTAGGTTATAGGTTGTTATATGGACGAATTTGGTTAAGGTTTGAAGTATAAATGAACGTAAATTCATACTGAAGATAGGTGTTTTTGAAGTGTTCTTGAATTTGGAAAATTTAAGACTACATGTATGATGTTCTAAAATGAATGGTGAAGAAACAAATGAGTAGAGTTTTGTGGAATTTATGTAACAAAGATGGAAGCTATTTTAACATGAATTGAAGTAGCTTTTGAGAGTATAAATTCTGGAAAATTTGAAGTGTTAATGATGATCCTAAGTAGATGAAATTTGTAGGGAATTGAGGTAAATTGGATAGTGCACATTGAGGCACTCATCCCATGATCGTCGGAAGGTCCCCCACGATCATAGTCAATACTTTGAAATGAAAATTTTCTGTTTTTGTGTAATTGTTGAACCATATAATGATAAGTCACTTTACTTTGGTGTATTTGGATTTAATTGGGGCTTGAAATGAACTTATATTGTTTCTTGATTAATTGGTTAAAAGCTTGATAAGTTTAGATTGTTAATTGATGTCATAACTTAAGGAATGGATTGTTTTGATATCCATGTATCAAATCTAGACATTATGAGTTGTCAAAGGAATAAAGGTGTTTTTATGAATGTAAACTTGATCTTAAGGATATGAGTAATGTGTATTAGGCATGAATGAATGAGCATTGATGAACATGAGTAAAGTATGAATGATAATTGAATAAATGTATGATTGATGAATTTTAGAGTAATCAAACTTACTCAAGGTATAAACCTGAATGGAAAGTGGTAATATACAAACTATAATATTTGAATGGTCAAGATCTTTGTATATGAATAGTCAATTGAGCATGTATTGAAACATGGCATAAATATATGTGAATGATTGAATAAACATATGATTAACCAAGTTAGTGATTTGTGAGCTATGTTTGTGTGCATGACGATAAACACGCATGGTGATCGCCAACATCCAGCATTGCCAGATCATCAAGGCAATAACTTATATGGAGCGTATTGTGAGTTAACCTAGATGTTTCTCACTATGATTGAATTGTTTTGGGTTAACTTTTAGTTATTGAATAATTACTTATATGATTGCTATGATTATGGACATTGTTGGTCTAAGGAGTTTGATATTTGGGATAGTATATGGAAGTGTCGGAATCAGGTCAGAAGAATGTGATAAATGACATGCACACATTGAATGAAAAGTATTGATAGCATATTATGTGAATTGATGCATTCCATTACATTGATATGCATGATCAGATAAAGGAGTCGTGACCGGAGTGACCAATATAAAAAAGAGCTTTAAGCTTAGGAATTGTGTACAAAGAGCCACAGGCTGAGTTAATAATGAGCTCGGTATCCACAACGGATACGAGACAATCAATAAGCACTTGGTTATAACAAGGTAAAATGAAAATGGAGTCACGTGTGCTTTTGCATATACAACATGTATCATATGAATGATTGTGATGAATTATTGAAATGTTCTGAAATAGTGATATGCAATGTTGGTATACAATAATTGTTGAAATATGAAAAATGAAAATGAAATGGAAACCATGTGTGCATTTGCATATACATCCCTATACGTATCAAATGATCAAATTGAAATGCCTTATTGAATTGAGATGAATTATTGAATTGTCTGAAAATCTGTTGAATCGATGGTGAATATTGTAGCACCCCACTCCTGTAAGAGACGTGCTTGACATCCTGAGTGATATCCGAGTCCGTGCCCCACGAGGGTGGCATGCTAGAGCACTCGAATAGTCAAAACTCATTACATTTTTTTGTAACAACTAATATATACACATTTTGCGAAAAATCAATAACCAAATCGGGCCCACTTATTTCATAAACATTCTCATTCATCGCAAAACAATCATCAGAATTTCAATTGCCATTTGGGCCCATTACAAAAATAAAACATTTTGTTTAGTCATAATGACTTTACATTACAACATAAATACCTTGGTATACATAATGTACAAGAATTTCGGAATACATTATTTTACAGAAATCGTGGAATACAAATTTATACAAAAATAGGAAAAAAAACTAATGCAAACGCGAATTGATCTCGACCTCTATCTTCCCCTTGCATGTAGTATGTATACTCTCATATGCCTAACGGGGTATTCTTCAGAATCCTGAAAAATATTTGCAAATTTTGGGTGAGTTTTGCTAACTCAATGAGTGATCATCATCGATGGCTCACCCAGTCACGTAACATATAATTCACATCATTTCACATTTCACACTTCACATTCAATAAAATTTAATCACTCATATAATGCATATGCAGTGCACATGAGACCCACTTTTCATTTGTTACTTTGTTATGACCGAGTGCCTAAACTGTCTCATATAGGGTTCATTTGTTGGATCCTGTTTCTGGAATCCGACTCTTAACAAAATACCATGATACTTCAGCGTAATCCAAAGAATTCATGAAGCTTAAAGTCTCATATCATTTCTATGTTACTTTTGCCATAGCACATCTCACTTATAAATATGTATGTAACAACAATTCACAATCAAAATAATCATATCAAATCGATAACTTCCTCAAGTATACCGAATTTCAACTCAACCTTATATATACGCAAATTCATACTTCCACTCAACATCATCCATACATAATTCATAATTCCCTAACATCAAAGAATAGAGTTTTACAAGTTCTAAAGGTATTCCAAGCCACAATTACAATAATAATCCAAAATCTCAAAAGACAAAAGTTACAAGAACTAGAAATCCTTAAATGTGACTAAAGCCTTGTGTTTTCCAAAACTAACTCAAAGTACAACATAAGCAAATTGGGAGTGATGCCTTGAATCTCTTTCACTCCATCTCTTTCTCAACACCTAAAGGTGGGGACGAAAAGGGGGTGAGCTTAAAGCTCGTGGGTAACAAGTTTATAACGAAGAATAAGCAAAATCGTTGAAATATTCATTTGTCATATAAAAATCATAATGAATTCATAAAACGCTTCATTCTCAAATTCTCAGTCAAATTCGCAATTCGAACTCAAAACTCATAGTTAAAAATATCATCACATCAACATAGCATATCCATTTAACCTTCAATACAAAACACTAAGTTTATGCAACATACTTGACACAAAGATGCAATGCACAAATAAATGGCTCGAGAGTTCTGTGGAACAAAACGGATAAATCGAAGTTTATACTGTGAACAAAATGAGTCCAATTTCTCAGGATCTCGTGGCCTCAAGCTGGCAGCTGGGAGAAGGCTATATGTCAACGTGCACGTGACTAACGAAACGTTCTTATCTCTCCCAAATAGAAGCACATAATCATGCTCAAATCAATTTATCAAATGCTCATACTTTTGAGCTTTTCTATCTTTTCATTCATAAAAATGCTATGAAAGGACTTGATCATAATTCATAAATCGCAATGCATTTTCAATACTCACAATACTTCATTATCAAGCAAGTTAAAATACAATACACATGCACTTTTTCCATATTCACAATAATTCAAATCCAATCAATTAAGCATATACACAAATAAGCAAATTCTTTAAATCATTTAAAAGTAATATATGAAGTAATTGAAATCATTTAGTTCTCTTGATTTGGAAAAACTTTAATGACTCATTAGTCAATTACAAACATGAAACCCACCAGAATTCCTTGCTTGGATACGTGTTTAAAAGATGCCTCTCCTCTTGATCCTCTTTCCTTCCTTGATTCCCTTTATCAAATAAAAAATTCTTATTCAATAGGAATACAATTTAAAGACCCATATGTTGCATATTCACTAAGATAAATTCTAAAAACTCAAACTCTCCCAAAAGTCCAAACATTTGGGTCAATTTTCCATGATCACTCTGATCAAGTAAATGAAAAAATTTGATAATATTCTCTACCATAAAAATGTTCCCCATTGTCTTAAGTTTCTAATGACACAAAACTCATTCATTTGGTTCAGAAATTCGAAAGTTATACTCCAAACATATTGGGACTATCCTTATGCTGAAACGATATTCTATATTCAACTTCCACCAAAACCTTGAGATCTTTATAGACTGAATTAAAACTTCATTTCTTCATAAAACTTGTAGCCCTATGTCTCTATTTTACTCCAAATCAAAAATCACACAATTTGGACATCTACAGAAAAAGTTATGCCTAAAATACCAAAATATGTCTGTATAAAAAAAAAGGTTTCGCCTCGGCAAAAATGTTGGAGTTCGCCGAAGTGAACGTGTCCAGAAACCTTCCGAAGACCTGTTTTTTGACATTCTTCATCTATATACTTCCCATCTTTTAAATATAACTCATCTTAAAACTAAAACACCTCTTCTACTTCATTTTCCAAGCCCATTCCAACCTAAAATCATTCACAAACACATCATAATCTATCTTTGATCATTAACCCTAAAGATTAAAACATTTTCCATACACCATTCAACAACAACTTCCTACACACATTCAACCCCATTTTCACTTATAAATATCTCTAAATAAGGTTCATTCATCAAATCAAAAGAGGTTAATGCTTATACTTACTTGTTGATGCTTCAAATTCTTCAAAATCTTCAAAAATCTCCGAACCCTAGCTTTCTTCTTTTCTTTTCTTCTTCTTTTCTCTTCTTTTTCTCCTTCATCCATGTTTCTTTCTTCTCTCAAATGCAAGACACATTTTATTCTTCTCTTAATACCCTAAATGAGAGTGCAAATGTCCATTTTGCCCTTTGCCTATGCCTTATGTCTTATGCCCTTAAATGTCATGCCCAATTTGCCCTTATAACATCTTACCACTTTAAACCTTTAATCAAATTAACCCATGTCATAATAATCCTACTAACATTGACATAAATAAATAGCTCCAAAAATTAATCCATCAAACCTCATAATTCATTTAAATCATGCTTAGTTCAATAAGAAAAATTTCGGGGGCTAATAATAATTGTAACTCCCTTTTCCATTAACATGTAATCTCATATACATAAACCAACCAAATGAATAAGGTAAGGCAATCTGGTGAATGCCATCTTCTAAAGGATAACTTTTCCTTGTCTGTTTGCTATCAAATCATTTAGCTTCTCCTTCTTAAAAAAATTTCAGGTAAAATGAGGTCATTGAACATGAAGCACCTTTGGTTTTTTTTTTTTGAAGCTTTCTCACCTTATAAAGGGTATTCTTATTGCTTGGAGTCTCATCATACACTTTTTAACCAACTTTGTATTTCTTCTGCTGATACAGTACTCACATATTAGCAAAGACAATATGGTGAATTTCATTTTCTAAAGGCTATTTTTTCTTGTCCACCTCATTCTTCTTCATCTTAGGAAAATTTCAGACAAAATGAGGCCATTAAACGTGAAGCACCTTTGGTTCTTTTTCGAAGCTTTCTCACACTGTATTGGCTATTCTTATTGCTTAAACTCTCCTTTGTGATCACACTCCTTCCAATTAGCTCCATATTCCTTCCTTTTCTTCTTCTCTCCTTTATTTTGATAATTGCATACTTTACATTCTTTAAGAAAGGTTGAAGAGGCTTTGATGTCCTTATGCATATAAAAATATACCAAAGCATTAGTAACATCAATAGCTTTCATGACATCTTTCACATTTGTCTTTATAAATCTATTTGCACTAACATTTGTAAAAGTTTGATAGTTTTTCATCACCGAACATATTTTTTATTGTCATCGTTAATAGCAAAATGTTTGGCATATTTTCTCACTAAAACATCTTGCTTCAACTACTTTAAGTCATCTTTAACAAGTCATGAAGGGTTGTTTATAAAGAATTAACCCTTTAACTCCCTTTTTATTTTCTCATATGTATTAATGGAAGAGAAACTAACACCGATTTCAACATAATTGCTCCTTTTTCATCAAAATTTGGCATCACCATTAAGGTACAATGTGATGATTTTTTTTCCTTCCAAAACTTTAGAATAATAAAGTATTGTTCTATATCCTACAAGAAGTTCTCAAACTCCTTAACATTATGAATGCTCTAAAAGCCTTTCACTTATACACCTTTAGCGAAGTGCTTTTAGCTTGCTATTGTCATTTATAATAGATAACCTTCTTAAAGATTATGATCATAAAGTTTGCTTCCTTTTAGCTCTTCGTCAAATCTGCCACCTAATTTTTTAATGTTTGGATGTGTTTTTATAAATGCTTGGTTCTTTTTTATTTCTAAAGCTTAAATCAAGATGAGTAAAAGGCAACTTACTCTTGACACATGAAATTTAGTATGATAAGTGCTTTCACTCAAGACACTCACACTTTCAAGTTCTTGCTTCCCACCATTAGAAACTAGTAATTACTTTTTAATTCAAATTATTGTGTAAACTTTCTTAAGGCATCAATCCCTACCAAAGTTACAAAAACAGTTGAGCTTTATCCATGCAACCCATCTTTATCAAATCCTTTATATTTAAAGTGTTTCATATAAAAGATTAAGGAAATAGTGTGTTTGCTTTAGAAATAAGAACTGTAACGAAAAAACAAAGGAAGCACACAATATACATAAAAATTTCAACTTTTATTAACTCTTGTTCATTAGTTTTACGTCATAACTATACGAGTCATATAATGTAGTACAACTAATATTATTTCCATGAGGATTGAATATAGTCACCTAATAATTTGAATTACACTTTGCCTAAGGTTAAAAAAAAAGATTGATTAATTGAAAATTAAAGTAAACTAACAAAATTTGAATATTGAACAAGTAAAAGATAACAATGAAACTGAAGTCACTCAGTGGTGGAAACTCAGGGATTATTTTATCCTTGCTTTGTCTTCCCTTCACCTTGTGAATTCAACTGTACTTGATCCTAGATATCCAAAGGTTTTGATTACCCTCTCTTGAGATCTAATAATGCAATCCTAATTGAAATAGATAAAATTTGAGTTACAGTGTCTCGATTTATAAAAACTACTCCTAACTACTTAATTGAATTGTAAGCAATCCTAAAGATAATTAACTCATAATTATGATCTCTCTTCAATTGCTTATAAACCCGATATTTTTAAGTCTATTAAGGTACCAACACTCCTTGCATAACTTATCATAAATATCTTGATTCAATCTCTCCATTTAAATCAAGCATGAGCATAACAAATATTACAAAGCAATAATATATTGAATTCAACAAGGTAAAAGTTATACAACAAAATTCAAGAATAAAACCCTAATATAGATTTAACAATCCATAATCATGTTCAAAACATAACTATTCATATCTGGAATACAAGGCAATGAAATAGAAGAAGAGAAGAGAACGAAATCAACTTGAAGCCTAGATCTATAAAATCAAGAAAGTTGGAGTTGATCTTGATGTTTTTACTTTTGATATTCTTTTTTGGTGATGTGCAACCTCTTTCTAGTTTTTTTCTCCTTTTTTTGGTTTTTATGCCGACTCTGAAATCTTTCTCCTCTTTTATAGCTTTATAATATCCTTTTATATTAAAAACTAGGTTTTCTACAATATATATGATCACTTGCACGGTCGTATAGATCACCATTTATGTCAAAATCTCCTTTGAATCGTGACTTCATACAATTACAAAAGCTTACACGGGCATATACAAGATCTTATATGTCAACACACACTGGCATGTATCTTCACACAGGCATAAACAACATCTTTGAAGCTCTATATTTTTATAATGACTTACATGATCCTTATACACGACCATTTATCTCCAAAGTTTTCTTCCATTTTATGCCTCGATTTTACCCAAATTCTTCTCCATTTAGACTATGAAGGTAATTTTACCTAACAACACACTTGAAGCAAAATAAGTACCAAAGATACCATAAAACCCTCAAATAATAAACAAAACACACTAACTATGAGTATATAAATATAGTCAATTAATTGTTTATTAACTCTCATAATAGTTACAAAGGAATAATGGATTCATCCCTCTCATGATTAAAACACTAGGTGGTTGGAACCTTCAATCATATAAGCCATTTTTTCATAGGTGGTTGAGATAGTAAACCATTATTTATTTGAATATAACATATTTCAAAAGACATTTTCCACATATATATTTCTTCTTTATTTTAAGTCATTACTTGACCATGTAATCAAATATCTTTATTTAAAGATGATGGTGCATCTTTGATCATTTTTTTAATGTTTCATTATAAGTATGCACATGGACAATCTAATATATCCATTATTGAGTTGATCAATGCATTGATCTATCATTACGAATCAAAAATTGAACTCGATTGATCTCACTTAGTGTTATTGCATTATTTACTGAAACATACATTCCTTATGAAAATATCACACTAATGTGTGGTAAGGCTCACTACTGATTAGCAAAAAATATATATATGCATCAAGGATTAATAGTGACTTCTCATGTTACTACATTACGTAAGTGAAAAACATAAACTAATTTATTTCTATACAAAAAGAATTCCTCTTTTATGATTGTTACTTTTTATAATTTTAAAATATGATTTTCATAGTAATTTATGAAAACAACCTTTATGCATATAGAAACATTTGAACCTAAATTTTGAATGAAAAATAACAATTTTATACATATTTTTAAGGAAATAACAAAGAAAATTGTAAGATAGGTACCTTTGAAATGGGCAAATTAAAGGTGGGGGACCCTCGAATGCCTCCAACTTTTAAATGATTGAGGATGCCTCCCAATTTTTATTTTTTTAGAGAAAGGTAATAAATTAAATCAATAAAGGCATAGGCAAAATGTACACATGCTACGAAGCGCACTACATGGGTCTACAATTGGAAAATGATCTAAAACACAATCCCAATTTATTGGATCCTATTTCCGGAACCCAACTCTTCAGAAACGAATCATACCTTTTCTTGCTCTGATACCACTTCTGTTGGATCCCGTTTCCAGAATCCAACCTCTTGACCAAATAATCATCAAACTAGAGCGTGATTCCTTGCTTAACACAATTTCTCATCCTTCATAATTTCCTATCATTCTTTTTCCATAACACATCTCACTTGTAAAATAAC
>JANZLC010000007.1:5873212-5886308 GCA_026413385.1 Erythroxylum gracilipes | reverse complement strand
AGCACAAAAATCATCATTTAGGAGTCAACAAGTGCATAAATAGCTATGAAAGTGAGGCCAATTTATAGAGTAAACTTAGCTCATTCACTTGCATATTGAGGGCACTCTCTAACCATGTGCTCTTTCTCTCCACAATTGAAGCAAGCTCCTGTCAATCTGTAACACTCTCCTCCATGGAACTTTCCATAATGATCAAATTTAAGAACATAAGACTTACCCTTTCTCCCCTTCTACTACCTCCCCTCGTTGAGGCTTGATGAGAAATAGTCCTCATCTGTCTGGACCTGCTTGCACCACTACTCCTCTCCTTAGACTGCACAGGGAAGGTCCTGGCACTCCTATGTCCTGGCACTCCTTTCTAGCATAGGAGTACCACCTCCCCTCTTGAATTGTTCTCTCCCCTTTCTCTTTTTGTTCACAACGCTTTTTATGTTTTCAACACTCAATGCCACCTCAACCAGCTGTTGAAAATTACAAAAATTTTGTGCCACCACTTTTTTTTATGATGGCTAGATATAGTCCTGCTTCAGACCTACGACACTTAGCCGCCTCACTCATCATCATCTCGGCTGCATACCGAGACAATTGTGTAAATATGTGCTCATACTCGCTCACCGTCATCTCCTTCTGGGTGAGACTCAGAAATTTTCTCTGCTTCTGTTGAATGTACACCTCTGACAGATACTTCTTCTTATACGCAACGAGGAAGTCCTTTCATACCAACACTGGCAGTTTCAATTGACTTCCCGGTACACATTCCCACCAATGCAAAGCATCTCCCTGTAATAAGCTAGTAACATATTCCACTTTCTCATCATCTTCACAATCCATTTGCTCCAATACCCTTTCTGTCTTCCTCAGCCAGGTCTTAGTCTCTTCTGGATCAGTGGTCCCATAGAAGTCCACTACTCCATACTTCCTCAACTTATCAAATTGCTTCCCCTTCTTAACTGGGTCCGGAGCAGAAGTTTGCGGCATCTGACCCATAGCCTGGACAAATGCCTGAGTAAATGCCTGAAACAATCTTGGGTCCAAGGTAGGCACTTGCTCTGGCAGAACAGGCGACTCCTACGTTTGTGACCGAGAGGACCTACTACCATGCCCTACAAAAGCCTCAAGATTTTTTGGGGCTACTGACTCATCAATACTTTCCTCTCTTAGTGGACAGTCAGGTGTAATTGATCCTTGCAAAACTCCTCGTGTCCTTCTACGAGGTGGCATATTACTCCTTTAATTTAAAACACTATCGATTAGCTTACATTTCATTTTAATCTTATTTCCTACATGTATGCATGATATGCATGTCACTTAATGAAAATAATCAATTCACAATGCAAGCAGTAATCACATAGCATAATAATTCATACAACTATGCATTCTAAGCCTAGGAAAAGCCTAAGCTCTGATACCACAAGTGTTGGAACCCATTTTTGGAACCCAACATCTAGAGTCATAAAACGTGATCTTCATTACCCGTATTTCTGGAGTCTAACTCTTGCTCTAATACCATAAATGTTGGGCACGTGTCTTATGTTGGGCACCCCGCCCTCGTAAGACACGTGCCCAACATCCTAAGTGACATCTAAACATGCATCCCACAAGGGTGGCGCGCTCACACCAGTAAGTCACTAAAATCACAATTTAACTTCTTCAGAACAATTGTAGCTCCATGTCTCAATTTTATTTAGAATCAAGAACCATCTCATTCGGAGCTCTGTAGATCAAGATATGATTAAAATATTGAAGTATGTTCATATCCAATTCCTTCTCTTCCAACCAATTCCCTCACTTTCTTTCCATTAATATTTTTCAAATCAACACCAAAAGCTACCAATTTTTATGGAGAGATAGAGAAATGTGTTAGGAATCTATTGGTTTAAGAATCACTTCATTTGGATGTCAGATGGTGAAGTTATTGCCAAAAGCATCAAACATGTACAAATTTGGAAAACCCTTTGGGTGGTGAAACGTTGGTGAAGTTGTGGAAGAAATAAGGTGCGATCGCACCTTTCCATGTAGCGATCACACTCGAGGCTACTCCAAGGGTGCGGTTTCACCTTGCTCATCACCTCAGATGCGATCACACCTTTCTTCGTCGCGAGCACGACCGAAGCTGTCCTGTATATATTACATCCTCTACGACATTACTAACTTAAAATGATCATATCTCTCAACTTCGATATACAAAATTTCCATACTTTATACTGTTAGAAAGATAGAAAGATAAGCTACAATGTTCTAGAAGACAACTTTGTCTAATTCACCTTAGATTAATCCAGATTTTCTGCTAAAATCAAAACACACATTTTTTCCCTATGAAAAACTTGAAAAATGCAATGTACAACTTGGAAGGTCATGAGCCAAAACGCAATCATATTTCATTAATGAATCTAAACAGAGGTTGAGCCTAGCTTTAATTACATATCAATCATCCACATCAAACTTAATACAAAATGTAAGTGTATGCTCATGGTTGATATGCCTATAAAGCTATCCAAAAATCTAGTCACTAACTTAGTTACAAAAGTCTCTAACTATGTTGGAGTTTGTCCCAATGCCTTTCAAGGATCAACGATCTTCTCGTTCTGCATGTGAGGAGTGGAAAAATACTAGGTTGAGCTACAACGCTCAGTGGGTAATATATTTATAGCCATCGGCAATGAGCCACACATTCAAGCATGTATACATTTATATCTAGCAATTCAAGCATTATCAATTCTAGTTCTAAAACTAAAAGTTAAGCATATTATCACATAAGCATCTCATGATTCAACCATTCATACATAGCACATAATTATTCATCATGCTTAACAATTCAAATGCAATGCACAGTCAAATGGCTTGAGGGTTCCATAGAATGAAATGATGAAATTGAAGTTTACACTATGAACAAAATGAGTCCACTTTTTGGAGCTCATATGCCACAAGTAGACAGCCGGAAAAAGGCTCTTGTCAACACGCACGTGATGAACGAAATGGTTCCTCTCTTTCGCATACAAAATCACATATTCATGCTCAATTCATTTCATCAAATGCTCATACTTTCATGCTTTTTCCTCTTTTCATTAAAATCAAAATGTCATAACACTGTATATGGTATAACATAGTCATAAATCATCATTCATTTCCAAGAACTCACAACAATTCAATTTCAAGCACATCAAATTCAAGCAATAAAACATACACACACATAGGCAAGAATTTGCCCAATTGCTCAATAACTATAAATCCAAACTCAATGATGCCCTTCCTCTTGCTCTCATATAGGGATTTCTTGATTTCCTAACATAACCAAAATTCTCATTCAATCCAAATTCAAATGGAAATCCCCTAAAACTTCAATAATCAAAAGTGATGAAATTGAACTTAAACCTAACTTACCCATAGTCCATCTAGGTTAGAAAAGCCAAAACCTAGTTTAGAAACCCTAAAATCAAATGGGTTCTCTTAAATCATCTTCTTCTAACACAAACCCTTCATTCTCTACACAAAACCCTCTCTAACTCCTTCATTCTCAACACAACCCATTTTTCTAATAAAGCAAGAAGAAAAGATGAACTTACCTTGAACAAGATGATTTCCCCTTCTTTTTCCTTCTTCTTTCATTCTCTCTCACGATTTTCTCTTCTTCTTCATTAGCTTCCACGATTCTTCTTCTTCTCCTCTCTTCTTTCACATTTTTCTCTCTTCTCTCTTTCTTTCCACGATTTCTCTTCTTTCTTACTTACTCCAAGACCATTTATTTGGTATTTTCCCATTTTTCCTTTCATTTACCTTATCCTTCCCATTTTACCCCCTTATGTCTATTAAAACTATCATCTTATACTTCTAACTCCTTAACTAATGATATGGAAAAATTGAAGAAATTTGATATTACTTCCTTCCATAAAAATGTTCCTCATTGTCTTAAGTTTCTAATGAAACCAAAATCATTCAATTTGGTTTAGTAATTTGAAAGTTATGGCCCAAACATTTTAGGACTGTTCTTATACTGAAACAATGTTCTGTGCTAAATTTTCAACCAGGAATTTAAATTCTTAGAGACTGAATTGAAATTCAATTTCATCAGACAATTTGTAGCCCTAAGTCTCTAGTTTACTCCAAATTAAGAATCTTCTCATTTGGATAACAATAGAAAAAGTTATGGCTAAAACACCGAAGCATACTCAGTGAACATGTTTCAACTACATTTCCCAGCTTTTAATTGCCAACATTTCACATATAACCTATCTTGTACCTAAACCATTTCTTGCCTCCTTTGTAATTCAAGAATTCTCCTTTTTCTTTACTCATAACTAATTGCTAACAATTTCTCATTTAATAGTTCTAACTTCCAAGAAAAGTTCGGGGTCTAACAAATATACATGATTGAAGGATTATGTTGTTGTCTTATGTTTTTGAGCTAAATGGATGTAATAGCATGGCCAAACTTTGCATCATTTTAGTATTAGATGAAGGAATGAGAGAAGAAGTTTAATATGGAACAAGAAGCTATAAATGCTTAAGTTATGAATTAGAAATATATTAACTTAAGTGGGTAATTATTAGTTGGCTTTAATTATTAATTTGGATGATAAACTTGTAGATTAGTTTGTAATTTGGATCGATTTTAGAACCCAATTCCTAATTTTAATAAGATAACTATCTAATCATTTCCCCTTTGTCATGCATAGGAGATTATATTAGTGAAATTAATTCTCAAGATTTTTCCACTTAATATATCAATCCGTTTTGTCTCCTAGTTAATTTCATTTACTTTTCAATTTAATTTGGTGATCTTTAAAGTCTTCACTCAATAAATCAAGATATAGAATTTAGGATTGCATTTGTTTTTGTTTTTGTTCAAGGTTAATTTAAGTGAACCAATTTTACCTCCGTGGGAGACGACCCTAGGTAATCAACTACAACTATCTCATTTACTTATGAGTAGGATAGCTTGGGTATTTTTTAAAACTTATTTTGGGCGCAACAATTCCTAAAGGCTAACCCTTAAAACTTTAAAGAAGTATAAACTAATAGCTTATTTCAACACCACATACAAAGTGATCTATAAAATCATTATGGATAGATTAAAATTGGCCTTGGCAGCTTATATTGATTTATCACTGGGAGCTATTATGGTGGACAAATTGGAGATAATATCTTAATTGTTTAGAATTATTAAAGAACTATAATAATGGGAAGAACATAAGTATAAATTATGCTCTTAAAACAAATTTTGATAAAGCTTTTCATTCTCATTATTGATCTTTAATTTTGAATACACTCAAACCTGATAGATTCTCACATATTTTTATAGCATGTATTGAATAATACATCGCTATAGTTTATTGTAATGTCCTAGTTAATGGTGTGCTAACAAAACTATTCAAGGGTGTTAACGGCTTGAGGTAAGTAGACTTCATATCTCCATATATGTTTATCTTAACCTTAAAGGTCCTGGTCAAGCTCCCAAAAGAGGATTATTTAGAAAAAGAAATATTTTAAGTACCACTCTAAGTGTAAGAAGGTGAAGATCATTAGCTTGACATTTACAGATGATTTAATTATATTTTCATAAGCTAGTACTAGTTCTTTAAGTTCCTTAATGTGGATCATTATCATCTTCAAAATCTTTCTGTCTTGGCCATTAACAGGGAAAAAAGTACTATGTATTATTCAACAAGTTCATTTCTTATTGCCTCTTGATTCTCTTCTATAACTAGTATGAACACGCTTTCAAACTTCTCTTCCCTCTTACTTAAAAGATACATATTAGAATTTAGAACTTATGTAATAGAAGTCTCACTTTAGCTGGAAGAGCTTAACTCATAAACTCTATTTTAAATAGCTTACTTATGTATTATGCTTCCCCTATTAGTATTCCCTCTAGCACTACTAAAAAGGTTACGGAAATTATCCATAAATAGAATTTTTTTCAAGAATTCGATATAGAGAGTTAAGTATACTAAAATTTGTTTACTAAAAGATGAAGGAGGTTGGGAGTTTTACCTTCAAAAACATTTATAAAATGTTGACGAGAAAAAAGAATTTGGAGATTATTCAGGGACAAGCAAGCTCTTTAGGTGAAATTAGTGTATGCATATTACTTGAAAGATGAGAATTTTTTTATCATTTAGCCCAATTATAACTCTTCTTAAACCATCTAGCTAAGAGAAAGTGTTAGGTAGAAATACTTGTATAGGATTGGTAATGAAACACTTTCCTTTTTTTGTTTTGATAATTGGAGCCTATGTAGACCCACTGACAGGGTGTTAGTGCTTTTCTCACTGAAATCCTCAATTCTCCTTAATGCAACAGTAGGTGAGGTGATGGAAAATAGGTCTTTTAACTTTGAGCAGACTCTAGGATCGCTTTTAGTTACTCATATGAGAAACTTTAAATTGGATCTTGATATAGAAGATGTAATTTAATAGAGGGGAAACTTCTCAAGTTTATTCTCATATGCTTCCTATTAAGATACCAGGTTGCTAAGGTTAAATGGCATAGTCTGGTCTTGTATAAACAAGCTCAACCTCGAGCTTCCTTCATTCCTTCATTCTTTAGTTGTCAATCAATGCAAAGCTTAAAACCTTGGACAAAGCCACTAAATTCCTTTCTATTCCTAATATGTGTGCTTTTATGCAAACATGAACAAGCATCATTGAACCACATATTCTTTAAATGTGAATTCTCTTCTTTTGCTTGGGATGCCATCTTTAAACTATGCAACTTAATACTTCCTCCTAATTATTGGTTGGAATTATTGAATGGAGTTATCAAATTAGTTCGTTTATGCAGGGGACAACTTGCTTTTCAAAATTTCTCTTGCCAACAGATTCTATGGAATGTAGAATAAATACAATAATAGAATCTTTAAGAACCATATGAAGAGGAAGGAGGTTTTTCTATTAAAGCTTATAGCAAGAATTAGGATACACCTCTTTGCTCATAAGTCAACCAAGGTTGCAGCCTCATTATCAGTAACAACTAGAAATTTCTCTCGATCACTTGACAATAGATAAGAAACAACTACTGAAGATAAGCAAGAAAATTTGAAATGAAAATGTTTTTCTTATTACTTTCATTTTAAGTCTTCATATTTTTTAATGATATATGATTAACCTAGTTTAGCCTGATTTTCATTGTTTGTTGTTTTGATGTAGCACCGCATATGTGGGTTGTTATAGGACTCTTTTGCTCTTATGAAGTCTATAATTTTTTACTTTTTCAAAAAGTAACCTCATAAAAATGATAAACAAAATATCCTAGTTTTCTATCTTATTATATCATTAATTGAATAACCACATAAACATAAATTATATTGATGTATATTTTATTAAATGTAGTCACGCTCTCTCTTTTTTAAAAGAATAATATTGAATTCTTTTGATTTGTGAGACTATCATTCTATCCAAATAAATAAAGAGAACTTAGCACAAGGAGAATAATAGCAATTGATTTAATGTATTCCTTTTAAATGGATAGATGATGAGTGTCATTAAGTGAAAAAGATAAAAGAGCCTTTTCATGGATTCTCACAAAAAAAAAAAAAAAAGAAGAGAGGAAGAAGTAATTTAAGTTTCAGCAAAATAAAAGTAATCTAGGAAGGCCTTTTAGCTACGCCTTGTCTTATTAACTAACCAATAACAGAAATTAACATAAAGGTGGGGTTTCAATTAACTTATCTATACAAATCAATGGAAGGCAGGGGAATCAAATAAAATTACCAGTTATGAATTTAAGAAGAAGAAGAAGAAGGAACTTAAAATTATCACCAAAAAATGTGGACCGACTTGCATTCCGAAGCATTAAATGCTGCATTTACATAGTTGCCTCGCCTCTCGTTTTCTTAAAGGCCCCTTCCCATCTTCATTCATATACCATAAATAAATACCTTTAACTAAACAATAAATGCTACGGAAAACCAGAAAATACAAATCAAATTGATTACTTTTCTTTTCCGCTTAATTGCAATTAATAATAACTCAGCTTATTACTCATTCATACATACATATATATATATATATATATATATATTTATTTATACATATGAAATTTTCTATTCGTCTCTCTCTCTCTCTCTCAAAGCCGAACCCTTTGTGCTCTCTCCCTAACCAAGAACAAGAAAACGAATACCAGAGAAGTAGAAGGCGTTTTGCGTGACATGGCAGCTGATGTGAGCTCTCTTATGAGGATTTTGAGTGGATATAATGATGATCGGACGGTAGTTAATGAAAGCGCTGGTGGGAAAACAACGGCTTTGAACACTATGGATTTGCTTGGAAGTAGTGGTGATTCTGCAAACAACCAGTCTCAAGAGTTGGACCTTGATTTGCAGGTCCCTAGTGGATGGGAAAAGCGTTTGGATTTGAAGGTTATTCTTTTTTTCCTCTTCTCTGGGTTTGTTTTGTTTTATTTCCTCGGAAAGTCTCCACAGAATTAAACATGAATAAATTAGTCATCTGAATTTGCAGTTTCTAATAAGATGCTTAAAGTTTCTTTCTTTTTTTTTTTTCCCCCTCACTTCATGTTTGTTGTTTTGTTGGCCTTACAGTCGAATCTTGAACGCCCTTACTGTAAGTCTAATACATAACATCTAGAACATGTTCAGATCATATCAAAATTGCTTCTGTTGTTTTAAAATAGTTTAATGATTTTTCTGTTTGTAGGGTTGTACGGATATCTTTTTGTTTTTTCATTTGGTTCCTTCGAAGGTTGAAGGCAGAGGAATTCATAAGTGTAGATTTATTCTTGTACTTCTTTCAGAGATTTTTAACCCCCAGCTGGAAATGCAGGGACTTCCCTCGGTTTTGCTTCTCAATTTAATGGCTTTAAATTTCCAAACTTCCAAAACAAAGTTTCTATTTATTTTGTACGAGTACTCAGCAGCGAGCATTGAAAATTTTTAATTGATTCCTTGAAAAAGTTGTTTCGAGTTCATTGCTTGTCACTTCTTTCCATGTCAGTAATTGAGGTCATAAGGATGAGTATTGTCTTGATATTTAATATTGTTCATTAATGCTCTGCAACTTCCAATCCTCCTTACATATTGTTCACTTTCATTTATTATTACCCTCATGCTCTTCAGTAATTATGCCAAATAATCTGTCACTACTTGAATTTAGCCCATTCTATTCTCAAGATAAGTGAAGTTTATTTGATCTGCCCTTTTTCCTTTTTCGTTTTATTTGGTTGCAGTCAGGTAAAGTGTACTTACAGAGATGCAATTCCTCAAATTCAGCCCCATCGTTGGTAGATCATAGGCACCAGACTAATGAAACAGTGCCCAAGCTTCAAGATTTAAACTTCCCACCGTCACCGTCCAAGATCACACTAAATCTATTTGATGACAGCAACCTGGAGCTTAAGTTAGTATCATGTTCATCGTCATCTTCATCGTCATCGGGCAATTACCAAAGTGTATGCACGTTAGACCGAGTAAAATCTGCACTTGAAAGAGCAGAGAAAGAACCGATTAGGAAAAGATCATTGCTACGCAAATCTTCGTTAGTATTGTCTTCACACTGCCCATCCTCATCTTCAATCAAAGAAGAGGAAAACGAGGAAAATTTTTCACGAGTTGCAACCGGGTGCCCTGGTTGCCTATCATATGTGTTGATTATGAAACATAACCCAAAATGCCCTAGGTGCAATTCAATTGTTCCTATGCCGATGGTGAAGAAGCCAAGAATTGATCTCAACATATCAATCTGAGATGGACCGATTCTACAATATGATATGCCTATGATTTTGTAAATGACAGGAGTTAAGTTAGGGCTTACAAGTTAGAAATGGTAGTTAAAAGTAGCTTACAAGTAAAGTTCATAAGCTTAATGGTGGATTGATCAATAATGTAATTTTCCACAATTTTATTATCCAATCAAAGGGTTTACTCTCTATAAATTGCTACAAAACCCTCGAAATTCTAAAGCTTGTGTCATCCATACGTTTCCCATAGCTTGACTTGAAAAATACAACTTTCATATTGCAAGGTTGATTAATTGAGAAGATATCCTTGCCTGCAGTGCACTTACAATGGTGGTCCGGGGTGACTGGGATGGTCATCAAATTTGTGCATGTTTTACACGGGCAATAAGACCTTATACTGGTACGCCCTGCACTTTAACTTGCATGGAAGCTATACCCTAAAGGCAGCATAAGTAGCATGCATTTAATGAAGGCTTTTACTATAACATAAAAGATGGGCTAGGAAGCATGACAATTCAGGTAAAGAGTGTAAACAAGCCATAAGAACTTGGAAGTGACGATCCCATCTGAAACTTACCAGCTTCTTCTGCTAAAACCAACTAAATTCAGAAAGCTACAGATGTACAGGTTTTCGCAAAGAATTGAACGCCATGAATGTAAACACATTAAATAAGAGAATGTGACTTGTATCCATGCAACTAATTTAGAACCATCTTAGGTGGGGTTTGGAGCAAGTACTACTAGTAGTTCTGTGCCATCTCTCCACTGATTCTGGCACAATACATCATTAAAAAGAGGGGTAGCAGTCTATATATGCAAAATTAAAATTTGTGGTTGCGTCCTATAAATGTTTGATAACTGCATTCAACTACACTTTTGTCAAATTATCAAATTTATAGTTGCTGCACGAAGCTAATTATGGCCATTTACTAGACCAACTCATTAATTTACCTAACTCTCAATAAATGAGAAATTAATTTGATCAAGATCTTAAAGTTTCCTCAACTACTTGCTCTTACGAGATAAATGCTTTTTCTTCAACCAATTTGTATACGTTTTCATGTCATCCCTGTCAACCATTTAATTAGAATCCTTGCACTTATTTCATCATGTCTTGTGTTCCTTTTTTTTTTCTTTTAATCACATAATCACTTCCTGGCAGAAAAGGGGTGAGACTGTATAGGACGACTTTATCACTTCACAATCGAAAAGATTAACTTAATTTTGAGACATCATTTAATCATTTATGTTATAGTTACATGTGTATTTAGATAGTAATTTAAGTTGAAAGATTCAAAGAAATACAAAAATACGGAGCTATCCCACCCTGTGAAATGCCTACAAACTAGCGAGGGGATTAGTCACTAGGTCCGCCGATGGATACCCTAGTCTAAGACCAAAAAAAAAACGAAATTGAAATGAGCAATAAAGATTATTGTTTTAGATTGAAATTAGAGTTATAAGTTGGTTTTAAAGGTTGTAGAAGAAGAAATAAATTGTAGACAAGGATGTGACCAAACTCCCAACTTTTGTTGAATCCCTTATTAAATGAGCAAAAAGAGCATTTACCTAAATTTTCTTAGGTGACACGTTCATTATCATTAGTTCCCGAAGCTATTAAGTGTAATTAAGTGCACTTCAATTTACATACCTAACAAATATTAAATGCGTATTTAATGCAAACGTTGAACCTTATAATCCGGCTTTTGTGTTTTCCTTTGGACTCCAGTATTGTCTTTTTTGAAGCTTAACTTTTAAGAATCCATTTGTTATGGTCCAAAAAGGAACATGCTGTAAATACATCTTATATTTTGTTTTTCATTTTCATATAATTAAAGAAAACACTTGGAAGGAACTGACCTTATATCCATCTGTAAATATCGCTTATTTTACATGCAAATGGGCAGTCTTTGGTGTAATCACATGCTTTGATACTACATGTAAAAATTATCTATCAAGTAAAAATAATTTTAGGATCATTCGATAGAATCATATACATTTTAATAATCGATAACAAAAGGCTTAGATGTGAGCCAAGATCATGGCCTGTGTCGGATAGACGTGCAAACACTTACAAACTTCACATTTCGAGGGACTTTTTGGACCTTTTGGACCCCAGAAAAGCCCTAGGATTATCCAAAACATAAAAGACTATTTAAAGAACAATAAGAGAAGGAAGAAGAGGGCTTCTAGCAGCCACTGTTGAAACCATAAAGTGAGAATACAGAGAGAGATAGAGAGAGAGAAGAAGGAAGAGGAAGACGAAGTTGACTCGATTTGCTTCTCAAATCAGGAGGTATTTTGATGTCGCTACCTTCCATTGTCCATTCCAAGTTGTATTTCCTTTTCGTTTCGATTTTATTGATGTATAGAATTAAGATGGACAATATGACGATAGGATTTGGAATATTGATGAGGATTTGGAGTATTGATGATGTTCTAAACTCTCCTTTGGGATTTTATTTTGTTTTAATGATAATCTAGTTGATTGTGTTTATTTGGTGAATGTCGTGATTTAATTACGTTCTTACATAATTCGGTAATAAATTGAGAGGGTAAACTAAATGAAATACAATTAAATATGATTAATGAGAGTTAGATGATTTAATAGAAACCGTGATAAATCATATTGGTAATTGTGCAGAGAGAGATCCCGTGTAATGTTCCAATAGTTTATTAGAGTGCTTTAGACCTAATTAGGTATTGAATAATTTGTGAATTGAGATATTGCAAATTTCATAATCTAATTAGAGTAATGGCTATAACTTGAGAGAGAATAGAACAGACACTCTATTGGCACATAATCGGCTAGGTTAGCATTAATGATAACCTATATGTGATTTTGTGTTGTTTGTTGCTTTGTTTGCTTGAGGACAAGCAAATGTTATTGCAACCTATATGGGAATACACTCTATATGTGATTTTGTGTTGTTTGTTGCTTTGTTTGCTTGAGGACAAGCAAATGTTTAAGTGTAGGGATGTTGATAAGTCTAAATTGCATCTTGTTTTAAGGCATAGTATGATATCTGTTTAGTCGTTAATTCGATCATTTTGTTGGACCCCGAACTTTTGATGGAAATTAGAAATATTAAAATAAATTTAAATGAGTGTTTTTGTATATGTATTGTGTTATAGACAAATTTGTGCTTTAAGAAAATTAATGAGAAAAGAATTGATTAGTTTTGATGAATTTGATATTTGAGTCAATTTGTATGAGTTATGAGAGTAAAGTGAATGAATTGATTGAAATGGAAGTGGAAAAAAATTAGGAATAAAGAGTGAAAGTGTGAAAAGTTGTGAAATTATGGAAGTTTGACTTTTTGGAGTAAAGAGTTGACTTTTTGATTTAGGCAGAATTTGAGAAAATGGTCTTCATGAAACTTGTAGTTTCTGTCGAGAGCTTTCT
>JANZLC010000007.1:5850844-5867879 GCA_026413385.1 Erythroxylum gracilipes | reverse complement strand
CATGATCATGAATGGTGTTGAGTGTACCCATGGATATATTTTAATTAAACACATTTTCCGAGTCTACCATTAGATTGATAAGTTTTTAAAGATGATGAAAGTTGATTGATCATGAGTAAAAGCTTGGAACGTTGACATCTTGCTATGATTTTTGAAAGTCACTCATCTTTGCTTGTGATTTTATATTCTTAGAAAATATAGGAATTGAGTAAATATTTTGAGTATTTGAGCTTAATTTGGATGTTTTGCCCGAGGACGGACAAAAGCTAAGTATGGGAGAAATTTATTTGTGTCTAATTATTGATATATTTAATTATTTACACTTAGCGATTAATGATAGAAAAATGATTACGATACTTACTTTAATTTATATTTGATTTTAGGTACAATTTGGGAGCAAAGAAATTAAAGTGAGTCAGAAGCATTACATTTGTGTCGTTTTCCGAAGATTTATTTTTTCTTGCCTTCATGGAGCAAGAAGAAGAAAAAAAAAGAAATACAAGAAAAATCAAAATAGGAAAATTAAAAGTGCTTGCTATAAAATTAAAAAAGAAGAAGAAGGATTTAAGTTGGAGGATGCAGCAACACTGCGTTTCACGCAGCAGCACACGTTGTGCTGCTGCTTGAGATGCAGCAATGTAGAATTTTACGTACCAGCACAACATGAAACATTGCGTTGTTACTAAACGCAGAGGGGAAGCAGCGAAGTGAAGGGCGCAACGTTTTAATTAAAAATGCAGAAGACACAGGCTGGCGTTTTAAGTCAAAATGCAGACTAGCAGGGGCATAAAGAAACAGGCACAAAGGAACAATACGCAACATTTAAGAAAGGAGAAGCATAAGGCGCAACGCAACAGAGAGGGTTTTAAGGGTTGGAGAATTAAATTGTCATGTCAATCAACAGTGCGGGCAGCAATTCATAACAAAAGAAGACACAATGGAGAGGGGGTTTGTGCGTGAATAGTTGAGAATAATAATGCTTCCTCCCGTCTATTCGTCCAATTAGCTACAGGAATCAAAAATAAACAATCAACAGTGGAGATTAAGCTTGCGGCAGTGAGAAGAAATCAAAGGGATTTTTGGCTAGGGATTAAAAGGGGGCTGACGCAATTTTTTGGGAAATACCCATGAAGAGGTAAACATCCCGATGCCGATTCGGTGGTAATATCAACGCTAAACAACCCTGGTTAAGTATTTTTTAATTATTTTGTTGTTTCTTTCTCTTATTAGAAGTTGATTGTGTTATCCTATTTTAATTGATTTGGGATTTGTCTATGGATAATCATAATTTTGTTATTATTCGGTTATTCGTGTATAAACCCGTTGGGTATTGTCATTTGATGATTTTAATGCGTTCATTGAATTACTAATTTTAAACCCACCGTTAGAATTTCAATATAATCCGTAATTGTTATGTTGAAATTCATATGTAGTGACTAATAATTTGTAATCATTAGGGATAAAATGACCTAGGTTAAATGACGCATCGTATGTAGTTATTGCCTTGATTAATTGTTTTTCCTAATTTGTAATACTACCGCCTAATTAAATCTAGAGATCGTATCCTAGGTTATTCGGTGGTTAGGTTTAATTAATGATCGTATCTTGATTAAACAAAACCTAAGAGAAAACTCGGGTTAATTATTAACCAATGATTAATAGTTGCTAGGAGAGGTTTAAGAACAACAAATTAATAAATTATGCTTAGTCAAGGTGTAGGTCGAGATTGAACCAAAGAACCGAGTCCCTACCGAATTCCCCACCTTTATCATTTTTTCTACATGTTATCTTTAATTTGTTTTTATTAGTTAGTTTCATTTTATTTTCTTCTTTGAAAAATCAAAAACCCCCCGTTAAGTGTAAACACCGATTAATTTCATTTCATAAACTTTAGACACACTCTCTGTGAGATTGACCTAGACTCACTATTGCTATAGTAGTAGGTCTAGTTATTTTATTTTGACTAGCGTAACGACGCGCGGTCAGCAGGAAGCCTCCAGGGGTGACAAATAAGCAAATCATGTTGAGGGCTTTTCCATTCTCACTTAAAAATCCAACAAAGGACTGGTTGTTTGATCTACCTGCTAGGAGTGTAACCACATGGATAGATATGAAGCGACTATTCTTGGAAAAATATTTTCTACCATCAAAGACAACGAGTATTCGAAAGGAAGTCTATGGCATGAAGCAACATAATGGAGAATCCCTTTACAAGTACTAGGAGCGCTTTAAGAAGTTGTGCGTTAGCTGTCCCCATCATAACATACCAGAACAACTCCTTATCTAGTATTTGTACGAAGGATTTTTGCCTATGGAGAGAAGTTTGGTTGATGCATCGAGCGGTGGAGCATTGTGCAAAAAGACTCCTATGGAGGCTCATATTTTGATTGAGCAAATGGCCACTAACACTCTACAATTTGACACTTACAACGATATTTGTTGTGTGAATGAGGTAAATATATCATCCGTTGAACAATGTTTAGATGAGCTAACATCTTTTGTTAGAAATCCTACAGTTAGACAGGTACAGGAAAAGACATGTGGAATATGTGCAAACACAAGCCATGTGTCTAATGAGTGCCCGACATTGCAAGAGGGAAGTATGGAGTATGTGAAAGCTGCAGGAGGGAATTTTCCTAACCAGTACAACTCGAACTCCTAGACGTATAACCCAGGTTGGAGGGATCATCCCAACTTGAATTACCAGGGGGGGAAAGGTAGCAGAACTTCTTTCCAAATCGTCCACAAGGACCGCAACAATTCTAACCAAGACCATAAGCTTCTTCCTCGGATTCAGGTACTTTAGAAGATTTGATTAAGTTCATTGCTAATAACACTCTACAACTTCAGCAGGAAGTAAAATCGAACTTCCAAAACTTGGAATGTCATATGGATCAGATGATAGTAAGGATTGATCATCTAGAATCACAAAGTGGAGGACAACTGCCATCACAATTGGAGATAAATGTGAAGAATGTTAGTGCAATCACCTTCAGGAGTGGTAGGAAGCTTGAGGACCCTAATAAAATTACTTAAAAGATGGCTAATGAGGAAAATATTGAGAGGGAACTCAAAGAAAAAAAGGATATGTCATCAAGCTCAAAGGTAAATGCCGAATTCCCAATTATGAAAAGACTAATTCTTCACCTTTTCCTAGCAGGTTAGAAAAGTAAAATAAGGAGGATAGGGATAAAGAGATCTAGGAGACCTTTCAAAAGGTTGAGGTGAACATCCCACTGTTAGAAGCGATCAAGCAAGTTTTGAGGTATGTGAAATTCCTTAAGGAATTGTGTATGAACAAGAGAAAGTTGAAAGGTAATGAAAGGATTAGGATGAGTGGAATTGTTTCTACAGTTTTCAAAATTAGTAACATTGAGATTAAACAAGCCATGCTAGATTTAGGAGCATCAATTAATGTTATGTCTCGTTCTATGTATGCTTCTTTAAATTTAGGTCCATTAAAAGAAGCTAGTGTTACCATACAATTGGCTAATCATTCTAATGCTTACTCAAATGGGGTGATTGAGGATGTTCTTGTGCAGGTAAATCAGCTAATATTTTATGTTGACTTTCTGTGGTTGATATGAGTGATGAAACTTCCGATAACCTAATACCTATCTTATTAAGGAGGCCATTTCTCAACACGACCTAATCTAAGATAGATGTTTATGAGGGTATCATCACAATGGAATTAGGTAGGGGAGTTACTTGTTTCAATATTTTTGACATTAATAAGCACTCCCATAATGACCACTATGTTTTTTCAATTAATATGATTGACCTTTTAGTGTAAGATGATTGTAAGCAGAAACATACAATTAAATAAGAAGCGATTTCCACAAAAGAGATGACCAAAGCTTTTAATGTCTCACAAAAAAGCTTTACCATTGGTCAAAAAGTACTTCTTTATTGTGCTAAACATAAATTGTTTCCGCATAAATGTCGTGCTTATTGGGTTGATCCTTTTATGATAACTAATGTTTTTCCTTATGTTGTAGTAGAGATTAAAAGTTTAAAAATAGGGAAGAAATTGCATCTAGATGGTCATCGACTTAAGCCTTATTTCAATGAAGGTCAACTGGAAAATGCCAAAGACGTGATTCCAAGGAATCAAAATTTCATAACTTGATGAGAGCAACATAGGTTTGAGCCATCAATAATAAACAAAGGCATTGTTTGTGAGGCAACTCAAAGGAAGTTGATTTCTTTTTATTTACATTCTCGCATTTGTTGTTTTTGTTAAATGCTCCATTTCTTACATTTGATGTTACATCGGGGACAATGTAAGTTTTAACTGTGGGAGTGGGGATCTTAGTTTTTATGCATGTTTTGAGCTTAATTGTAGCTTATGTGGTTTCTTAGGCAGTTTCCAAAAAAAAAATTCTTCTTTTCTATTACTTTTAAAACTATATAGTCATAATTAGAGTATGAATTGACTAAAAAAATCAATGACAACTTTAGCATGTACTTTTGCTCTTGTGATAATTTAATGTGCATTATTCTTAGAAGAGTGGTGATTAGTGGTGTAACACCCCCTATACGGAACCTACATTCATCCACACACATAGCAACCAAATTCCTATACACGCATTCAAGGTATACAATTCTATCCAATGCTATACATATACACATTGCAAACTCCCCAATGCTTAACATTATCATTTAGTACTAGTAATATATCTTTATATTTACATTATAATCTAAAAGAAAACATACAATTTTCTTTCTTCATTACATGGACAATCATTTGTAACTAAAAACACATTCCCAAAAGTACTTTTTCTTCTATCTGTTGGCCTTAGTCCCTACAGATGTTCTTTGTACCTCACTCCTATAACTTGGATCTACATGGATTAACACCCGTGCTAAGCTTGAAAGCTTAGTGGGGAAAACACTTCGTTTGGACAACCACTCACAACAGTCATCCGCCAAGCACACACGTTCCAGAAATATCACAACTCATATACTATAAATCCACATTCATGAACCAAAAATTAATACCCAATGCTCATGTAAACAATGATGACAAACTTAAGCAAAATACATAATGCAAATATGCTTTAACATATTATCCATATACCAAAATGCACATTTATAACCAAATATAGATATGATACAAATTATCTATATAATTGCACATCATTACAATTCATCATTATAACTAATACAAATGCTCACCAATACCGATTATTAATGTTGTCATCATGCATTTTTTATTTATAACTGTTAAGTTTCCTTTTTTTGTTAAGCCTGCACTTCTTCTATGGTTGTGAATAACGGGTGTTGTGGATATCCGAAGATATCAAACCGTGGACACTTAAAGGTATCGAACTGTGGATACTCGAACGTATCGAATTGTGGATACCTAAAGGAATTGAACCGTGAATACCCGAAGGTATCAAATTGTGAACACCGTGGTATCAAACTGTAACAGTTGCACTGTAACCCTATACACATATCTATCTATCCATAACCAAGACAATAGAGCAGGCACCATAACATTTCCTTTAACCATTTGAAAATTTCAAAATTTATATATTAACAAATTATATGATATATATTTTAAGTTATAAAATCTATATATGTGTTCATACATGCAATTCATGACTTACCACCATTAGAAGGGTGTCAAGTCACACTTATATAATCATACTATATACATATGAGTAGTGAATATGCATACAAATTATTTATGTACATGTAAATTTTCTTTGGAACGTATTATGTGAGGGGGAATACACTTGTTGGCTTACGTTTAATCAACTCCCCGAGATTGTGAAGCTTAGAATTCCTTGGTTTTCAAAGACACGACACGGAGACAATGTATATGGCTTGTTCTTTGATTTTCATCAATTTAATTATTTACATTCTCAAAAGCACAAAAGAAGAGAGAATATTTTTTGAGTTCGAATCTTGAAGCGACGAAGTTATTAGTAAGGACTATTTTACCTTAGGATAACCGTATGTGCTCCAAGTGACAGTTACAGTTAGGAGATCCAGCCAATGGCTCAAAACGACAAAAATTGTAAAACTTGTGTGGTCTCGTAGTGTGTGAGGGAAAGGACCATACATATTCATAAGGGATAAGGCTGCAGTCTACAGTTTTCGTTAGTATTAGCTCAGGATAATATGCGTTTTTACATGCAATTATGGGATTTGTTGAAACAACGTAGTTTGCGAAAGGTTCCTCAGAAAAGAAAAAAAAAAAAGATTATATCATTGCAGCACAGATTTATAAGTTCTACGTGGCAATCTAAGGGACTCAGGTGCTATTAGTTTATTCTTTTCCATATAAACGAATCACCATGGAATTATTAAAGGACCCTTATCAGTACCTCAGCGCACCAAGGCCTTATCTGCTTGGTGTAGAGAGCTAACGAGCCGTTGAGCAACAACAATGGCGGAAGAGGTGATACTGTTGGACTTCTGGTGCAGCCCTTATGGGATGAGGGTGAGAATAGCACTCGCGGAGAAGGGAGTGAAGTACGAGCATAGGGAAGAGGATCTTGACGACAAAAGCTCTCTTTTACTTGAAATGAACCCTGTTTACAAGATGATTCCTGTTCTTGTCCACAATGGAAGACCTGTGTGCGAGTCTCTGATTGCTGTCGAGTACATAGATGATGTGTGGCGAGGCCAATATCCCTTACTGCCCTCAGATCCTTATGAGAGAGCCAAAGCCAAGTTCTGGGGTGATTTCATTGAAAAAAGGGTATCTTTATAACTCCTTTTTAAACTTCGATACTCTTGAGGTCTCTTTCGTTGACACCCATAAACACATGCTTTACATATTTCTTCCACTTATTATTTCATTTTCTTTATTTCCACGAATTAGAATGTTCCTGAATGCATGTGGTCTTTCACAGCGTCCACACTCCACAGTATGGAAGATAGTAGCTCTTTGTGGGCTTAGTTAGCAGAACTTTACCCTACGGCCTACAACAATATAAGTGATTTGGGCCAGGATCCTCACCGGTCAGATATTGTCCCTGAAGGTAAGCCCTTTAGTAAACTTTATCTCTCTATGGGGTATGCGGCAGTCGAACTCAGGACCTCAAGGTTTTGTTGTGGCAAAGCACATGCCACCAAAATCCTGAGGTCTGTAGTTCGATTCGTAACTCAACCTCCCCTGACATGGTATGCCCTCCCAAAAGACCAAAGGGGACAATATCTAATTGAGGTGGATCCTATTCACACCAATAAGGATATACTAGATTTAGTCCTTTGTATGTCGATTGCTTAAAGTACACGATTTATGAGACATATTTATGAAATTATCAGGTGCATGAGCCAGGGAAGAAGACATGGAAAAAGAAAGGAGCAGAGCAGGAGGAAGCAAAGAAGGAATTCATTGAGAGCCTGAAGTTGTTGGAAGGGGAGCTTGGAGACAAGCCTTTCTTTGGTGGCGACACACTTGGTTTTGTGGACATAGCACTCATACCATTCTACACATGGTTCTATTCCTACGAGATTTGCGGTCATTTTAGCATAGAGGCGGAGTGCTCGAAATTTGCAGCTTGGGCCAAGAGGTGCATGCAAAAAGAGTCTGTTTCCAAGTCTCTTCCTGATCGCCAAAAGGTTTATGGCTATGTTCTGGAGCTCAAAAAGATACTCGGAATCGAGTAGTAGATACTCGTTAATATATTCAAGAATGTGTTAACGTAGTCGGCAAGAATTTCCTCTTTGGAAGGTGTACGATTTCCGTTTAAATAATGGCTAGAATGTTTCTGCCTTTGTTTTTTAGCCTATCCAATAGTTCTCTGATATTGAACGTAGTGTTACAGTTTATTATTTCTAGTCTTCTCCTTCAAGTTGCAATAGTTTAGTTTCATAGTTGTTAACAAACTATGCTTTCATTTGTAATTCAATAGGCTGAATTTGAATTGGATCTTTTCAAATTTACTTCATTCTACTGATTTTAAACCTGGTTTTTTTTTTCTTACACTTTGAACACATCCACGTTGAAACATAAAATTTAATTGTTAATGGAGAAGTATTTGCAATAATGGCAAGAAGAAATAGATTCGAATTCCAAGCTCTAAAAAAAAAAAGTTAAAGCATGTCCAACTTTAAACTAATAGTAATAAGATATTTAAGAAATATGAACTTATGCTAGACCATATAGATACAAACAAAAAATTGATTATGGTTATTGTCTTAAACATGGACAGTTTTTTGTATTTTATGGTAAAATGTAAGATTTTAAAAATCGAATCGTACCGATCGGTCCAACTAGCAACCATCTGAGCTAATAAATTATCCGGTTCGATTTCATCTAATTACCTCTATGTATAAAAACCTGTCGGTTCATTAGAGAATTGGTCCAACCTGAAAAACCGTCTTATAAGAAGAAGGAGGAGAGTGAGAGTGGACTGAGCAAACAGACCAGCTGGTACTAGAAAATAAAGACTGCAAAAATCAAAGCCAAAATAGAGATGATGAACAGAAGGAAGAATTTGAAGTTGAACAAACAGTATAAGAACAGCCAAAAAGATTTCATCTTTTGCCCAAGAACAATCAGTTCCATCGACTTTTTTGACTTTACAACTTTAACCAAGTGGGTTGTGGTGAGACACTCTTAGATAGAGAGTTTGAAGTTAAACACTAGACATTGGTCGGTTTCTTCTATTCAGGTGGGTAGACTGAAAAGTGGAAGAAGCTCAGATTGTAGTAATCTATTATTTGTTGGTCTAAGACTGGAAGGCTCTGTTTGTGAAACCGGATCGGTCCGACCGGTCTGACCGGTCCGGTTTAACCTAAAAAATTGGTATGTAATTGAACTAGTCTGAACCGGTCGGATCGGTCAAACTGGACCGGTCCGACCACTGGTTCATCAATTTTTTTAAAAAATATTTTTAATATTATATATAATTAAATATAATTATTGCATAATTATTATGTCACACCAACCACCGGTCGAACCGGTCAAACCGATAACCAATAAGACCATCAATTTAAAGATCGGTCCGAGTTTCAGAACATTGCTGGAAGGAATAAGGCAACAAGCTTAGTCAATTACGTGATAGACAGAGTAGTACGTTGGAAAGTGGGAGTGTCCAACTTGGGACACGTTCCAAAACTATATTAAAGAAATAAGGAAAAAAGATGAGCTCATCTCCTAACAATCACAATAATGGTAATTGATAAATAATGTTAGATGGTCATGATTATTCTCTGTTAGTGGGTAAGGTCAACTTGTCAATGTATTGTTGGATTTAATTATTTGGCCAGGAATAGATTGATTGGTCCTATTTAAGGATTTATTAAAATAAATTGAATCGAACTACAAAGTTGATTTTATTTCTTACTCATTATATATTGGTTTAATAATGGTTTCATAAGGGTTGAACCTTTAAACCTTAAACCTTTCATTTGACTAGTTTGATGTCCAGTCTGACTTTTAAAACACTGATAAAAAGTGTATTTTCAATTTTAACATTTGTAATAAATATAAATTAAACCTTAATGTTTTGAAGTGTATAAAAAATCTTAAGATAATATTCCTCTAAATAGATGAAACTCTCAATGGAGTTAATATTCCTTTAAGATAAGCGTCAAGCTTAACAATTATGCGACACTAATTTTATTTTTAATTATGTTCTACATAGTATTGTATGTCCATCTCACTGAAATTAAGCCTAATATATAACTTACCTAGTTAATCCTAATTTTAGATTAGTTATGTAACACACTACTACCATAGATTATATGCCTGAACATCCAGAAGACATTCAAAAACACAACCTATGAGAATGGCATGTTAGAGCAAACACATCAGCTTATCATGGAATCATAAAGAATATAAGTATTTTAAGTTTCAACTCATCCCATTTCATTAACAAAACATAATTTACATTGTCATTTCATTATACACCAACCATATTTTTACATTACAAAACCATATGTGAGTTCACAGTTTTATACAACAAGTTCTATATGTTATGAGATACTAAACAAAAGCATTCTGTCTAAATGTCAACTGACCAGACCTTTGAGCCATTTCTTTGTTGGAGTTATGTAAATGTAGTATCCTGGAAAACAAGTGTATTTACATATAACTTAATTTTCTTCCAGTTACTTTTGTAATGAAAATATTTATTATTAATAAAACAAAAGAGTTTGGTTTTATTTGTATGAGCATTATATATCTAGTCATAAGATACCAAGATTCTTTTGTAAATAATATCCATATACATGGAGATGTAAATGAAACATGTATATTATTAGAATCTAAATTAGTTGATTCACAGTTGAATAACTAAGTCGGTCGCTTGATTAAGGTTTATACTATAGTGTTGCGATTTATCTCTGTGTAAGTAAAAGATTTTACTTTAAGGGAATGATGAGTTTCATATCATGATAGTAGTCGACTACTGATAATGGAACTATTAAATAAATCTAGAATCAAGTATGTTTTTAAAGAATAAAGTGGGTCGTTACTTAATCTTAAAACATACACCTTAGCATTCTTTTATTACGAATCACAATCTTAATAACTAGTGAACTCATATGTGTTTCATTATAATTCTTGATATGATCAGAATGGATTTGTACAGAGTATCAATTCAGTGTCTGCATGTTGGAATTATTAATTAAAACATGTATTAGGGAACATTCACTCAAATAAAGAGTTTATAGTGATATCATCACTTCTAGATGTTTTACAAAGTTTAGTGGTTAAATTGGCACCAGTAGTTTAATAGACTAGCTACCTATCAAGTCTTAACACCAAGATGGGATCTTGTATGTTAATCACCATATAGAGTAAAATGGGAGATCTAGAAGAAAAAATCAACATAAGAGCAAAACGATAATTTTACCCTTTATTGTGTCGATGGCTATAATATGGTTCATAATAAAGTTTGCAATTGGACATCTTATTTGAAATGTGTATTCTTATAATATTTAGTAATTCAAGAGTTCAACCAATTGTCTTTAGTGGAATGACATTGGTTAATAAGCTGGAATTCATTATAATGAGATTAAATTAATTTTGAGCTTATCAGAGTTTGAATTATATAAGTCCAATTAGGTTCCCCATTTAGCTTCTAAGAAGGTTATCAAGCAAAGTAAGAAATATAAATAGAGGTTTTAAAGCCCATGATTGAATGTTGGGCTTACTTTAATTAGAAGCCCAAATGAACATTTAATATTGAGCTTGACTTTGGTTTAATTTAATTAATTAGATTAATTAAATTGAAACAAAGTTATCAAAGAAAGAAGGAGGGCATATTTTGGTTTTTATAGCTAAATGTGTAGCTGCATATTTAGCATTGAATTGCTAAATTAAAGATGATTTTTATCATGCTTTTGTCATCATTAAATGGAGTAATGATCTTATCATTAAATGGTTTAATAGTTATCTTTTGATGATGGCATGTAATCTAACCTTTTAGCATTCATTTGATTAAAGAAAGGAAAACATGCATTTGATGTAATCTCTCTTCCTTCTTTCATCCATAGCCGAAAATGAGAAGGTCTTATTTAAGTTATTGGTCTTTTCATATAGCCATCTTAAACAAATGAGAAGAGACTCATTTATTGGCTTCTTTATGGTTGATTAAAGAATGAAGTGATGCATTGGATGCACATCACTTCTTTTTTTGATGATAACCGAAATTGACAAGTAGAGAAAGAAGTGTCTTGCATTTTTGACTCACTCTCTCCTCTCATGCATGCATAGCCAAAACTTGAATCAAAAGAGTCTCATTTTGGGCTTCTTTCTTCTAAAAAAAATCTCTTTAAAATATTTCTTCTCCCTTCCCACCAAAGGATCTTGTTAACCAAGTTGTCCAAGAAGAACAAATGGTAGATCAGATTGGTCGAGGATACAACAACAAGAAGAGGATACATTGATAAAGGAAAGCATACAAAAGAGTCAAAGCTATAGCAAGGATTCAGAGAGGATACAAAAGCGAGGAGTCAAAGTTGTAGCAAGGAGTCGGTATATTTCTACCACCTTCTTTTTATGTAAATTATTTTTCTTATACTGTATCATGTATGGTTGAAACGTGTTGACTTGGTTATGTTATTTCCGCTGCGTTTTGATTTCGAAAAAGTTTTGAAATCTATTATTTTAGCCAAATCTTGCATGCTTTTGTTTTCGATCCAACACAAAGTGCACTGTGATAGTCAGAGTACTATCTTTTTAGCAAAGAACCAGGTTTTCTATGCAAGGACGAAGCATATCGATGTCTGTTGTCACTTTGTACGAGAGGTTTTGGAAGAAGGTGGAGTAGTAATCCAGAAGATTATGACCACCAAAAATCCTGCTGATATGTTGACAAAGGTGGTGACTGCGGTCAAGTTCCAACATTATTTGGACTTGATCAATATTGCTAAAAATTGAAGATGGGCGCTTTGAAGCGCATTTGAAGACACTAATAAAGATAAGTTTTGTGAGATATTTGAAGATACAAAATATGTCAAGGTAGAGAATTGTTAACATTATGACATATTCCCATATTGAAGAATTATAAAGATGGAGGAGCCTTCTTAAGTTATAAAAAGAAGACTACTTCACCTATCTTAAACATCCTAAAATTGTCTTTCATAAAACAAAAAATTCCTTCTCTCTTTTTGTAGTATTTCACTTGTATTATTTCCTGAAATTAGTGAAATATCAATTTAGTAGTGTTTGAGGAAGTAGGCATAATTGGCTGAACCGCATTAAATTCTGGTGTTTTTTATTTGTCTATTTAATAGCTTTTATCAAGTATAGTTGTAGTGAATTATTGTGCTATTAAATTACATGCCTAGGAAAATTTTGTCTAGGAGGTTAGGTTTTAAGTGAGACTAGGGATGGCAGTGAGTTTTCAACCTGATTAGTATCTGCACCACCCGACCCAAAAAAATGGATATGTAGGCTGAAAATGGATTTTAAATGGATGCTGAAAAATGGACGTGGATATAGATTTGGATATGGGTTTAGTGATAACCCGAGCTGATAGATACCCATACCTCACCTGTTTTTTATTAACTCTATTTTTTATTTTTCTTAAATATTTATGGTTAAATATAATAAAATATTAATATTTTTCTTAGAAGAAACAGCTTTAAAGTCTCTAATTTACTCCTTAGTCCTCATCTTTTTCATCATATTTTATTTTCTTATAGGATGATAATATTGTAAATGATATGGGAATGGAGTTTTGAATGTTGTGGAGTTCACGCAAAGACAATTTGAAGCTTTTGATATTTCAGTCTTTGTTCCAGTTCTTGATTGTAAAAAATATATGTTGTCTTTATACTAGACATTATGATTTTCATTATTCCAATTTTATGGTTTTTTAAGACATACGAATCAAAATCTTGACTTATTGTTATTAAAGTAATTTTGATTTAGAGCATTCGCATAAATCTACTCTTTATATTTTATATTTAGAAGTTATATTTTTATGTGCTATACAACCCGATGGATATCCAAAAACCCTAACAATCCAATGGATTTAGATATGGGTAGTAAATCATAAAAACCGATGGATATGGATATGGATATGGGTTGAGTACAAAAAATGGATATAGATATGGGTAGAGTAATACCCAAACTGAACCCTACCCATTGTCATCCCTAAGTGGGACCATTTATGACCTCTCTAATCTTTCCTGGGAATTTACCTGGTGTGACTTTTTAGTACAATCGTTCACACTCTATTTACCTAGGTAATAGTGCTCAAAGTGAATTTGTTATTATTGGTGGAGATTAACCTGAGTTTCACAACAACTGGTATCAGAGCCAATGTTTTTTTTTCTTAATATGCTTTGTGGTTACAGTGTAGTCTGATCTTCCATATAAAAGATTTTTCCTAGGGCTATTGGCATTGTGCATTGACAGTTATTGAATAAAAATTATAGTAGAGATGACATAAATCAAAGATACGACTGCACCAACCACGTCGACAACTTCTACCTCGTCTATTCTACCAAGGACTATTGTGACAAATGTAAGATTTGCGGTGAAGATTTTTGATGGTACAAGTCATTTCGGCATGTCACAAAGTGAGGTTCAAGATACTCTTTTTCAGCAAGGTCTTAACATCGCCATTAAAGAAAAGAAACCAGATGATGATGAGGAGAAAGATTGGAAGACTATAATTCATTTGACATATGGTACAATTCGATCGTATCTTTCCAAAGAGCAAAAGTATGCTTTCTCAAAAAAAACTTCTGCATCTAAATTGTGGAACGCGTTGAAAGAGAAATTCTTGAAGAAAAGCAGTCAAAATAAGCTCCATATTAAGAAGAGATTGTTTTGTTTCTCTTTTGTTTTGGGTACCACTATAAATGATCACATCACTAGTTTTAATCAGTTAGTTACTAACTTAATGAATTTGGATGTGACATTTGAAGATGAAGATCTGGTTTTGATGTTGTTGGGATCCCTTCCTAAGGAGTTTGAGTTTCTTGAAACTACTCTACTTCATGGGAAGGTTGATGTGTCTCTTAGTGAAGTTACAACTACTTTGTAAAGTCATGAATTGAGAAGGAAGACAAAGGAAGAATGTACAAGTGGAGTAGTGGAAGCTTTGGTAGTCAGAGACTGTTCGTAGAGCCAGATTAAAGGAAAGAAAGGGAGATCGAAGTCGAGCCTCAAATTGACCAAAGATGAAATGTGCTTTTGTTAAGAAAAAGGGAACTAGAAAAAGGAGTGTCCAAAGCTGAAGAATAAAAACAAACCTGATAAGGGAAAGACTGTTGCAAATTCGAATGTTGCTGAGTGTGAAGATACAGACTCAGATCTTTCATTGGTTGTTACATCTTCAATAAGCCCTTTTAGTCTATGACTACTCAGTTTTAGGCTGTAGCCATCACATGTGTCCCAATTAGGATTGGTTATCTGATTTTAGAGAACTAGAAGGTGGACTATAGAGGTCTACCTTACAGTCAACAATTACTTTGTCGACTACGGAGGCAGAGTATATGGCAGCTATAGAGGTTGTGAAGGAGGCAATTTGGCTTCAAGGATTTCTTGGTGAGTTAGGGGTTCAACAGAAGCACATCAAAGTACACTGTGATAGTCAGAGTGCTATCTTTTTCGTAAAGAACTAGGTTTACCATGCAAGGACGAAGCATACCAATATTCGTTGTCGCTTTGTACGAGAGGTTCTTAAAGAAGGTGGAGTAGTAATCCAGAAGATTAAGACCACTAAAAATTCAGCTGACTGCAGTCAAGTTCCAACATTGTTTGGACTTGATCAATATTGCTAAAAATTGAAGATGGGCGCTTTGAAGAACATTTGAAGACACTACTAAAGATTAGTTTTGTGAGAGATTTGAAGATGAGAAATATGTCAAGGTGGAGAATTGTTAAAATTATGACATACTCCCATATTGAAGAAATATAAAGATGGAGGAGTCTTCTTAGGTTATAAAAAGAAGACACCTTCACCTATCTTAAACATCCCAAAATTGTCTTTCATAAGAAAAAAATTCCTTCTCTCCTTTTGTAGTATTGCATTTGTATTATTTCCTGAAAATAGTGAAATATCAATTTAGTAGTGTCTGAGGAAGTACGCATAATCGGTTGAACCTCGTTAAATTCTGGTGTTCTTTATTTGTCTATTTAATAACTATTGTTGGGTATAGTTGTAATGAATTATTGTGCTATTAAATTACATATTTAGGAAAATTCTGTCTAGAAGGTTGGGTTTTAAGTGAGACCGTTTGTGACCCCAACCCCTATAATCTTTCCTGGGAATTTATTGGGTATGATTTTTCAGTATAATCTTTCACACACTATTCACCTAGACAATAGTGCTCAAGGTGAATTTGTTGTTATTGGTGGAGATTAACCTGAATTTCACAACATATGGAACTACTCTTTCTCTAACCATCAATTCCCCATCGGTAAACTTTGTTAAATGATAGAAACTTGACATATATTTATATCCCTTCGTCACTGCTTCTCTTTCGAGCTCCACCACCCATTATGCGCTGCACCACTTAACTCTTCTTTTTATCTTCTATCATACCAGTTAATGAAACCATAACAATATTCGTCTTCAGTGTCAATTTGACTTTCAGCTCTGGCTCAAAAGTTATATTTCCTCTATATTGCTGAAAGAGAGGTGGGTCCATCCTCCTTTGGAAGTCCAAAGCGTGTTTCACAATATAGACTGTGTCAGAATTATCTGCATTAAGTTGAGTTGCGGCCATCAATCTACTACAGATCAATGTTGTTAACACCTCAAATCGTGTAGGATGTTTGATTATATTCTTGGTGGCATTATAATAATTTTTAGTTTGCTTTTCTCGAAGTTTCTTAATGCTAGTTGCATCAAAAACAAACCTTTTTGAAACAATCTTATTATTGTCCTTGACAATCTCGAAACAAGGATCTCTTGATTTTTTTCTTCTCGCTGACATCATGAATTTTTTTCTTTTAATTTTTTTAGCTGCTTATATTGCTTGCTCCTAATATGCATTTATTTTTAAAAGTGCAAGATGGTTAAAATTGGTAATTATATGCAAAAATATAAGATGATTAACAATGATAGGCCTTTATCAAATATGGATGACGAACAAAATGAACCTAGTATGGTAGAGGAGTCAGAAGCTATGGCGGCTTTTAATCAACAGTTCGATGTTACAGTTGGAACTTCAAATAATGCACCTAGCCTAGAAGGACAAGTTATTAGCACTAGTTACGTGAACTTCAAAATTATATGATTTTACATTTAATTTTCAATATAATATTTTACATGTCTATTAATTGTTATTTTTTAAATAGGAAATGTAAATTCTAAAAAACGTGGACGAGGACCAACAATCAATGCTAGACTTGCCAATAAGAAAGCTGAAGGAAAACAAATTGATGTTTAATTTCCTCCTCCGTATTATAAGGTATGCGATAAGCATGCCAGCCTTTTCAAGTCGAAAGTTACTATATGCATTCAACAACTTAAACCACTTCGTGTCTCCATTTGGAAAGAGATTTTTGAGGATGATAAGAAGCCAATTGATTGGACCAAATTTATACTACAAATTAGGCCTATTTTCTCTAGTAATTATGCATTTGTTGACTCCTGATCTATGA